>ML783372.1:267897-312095 GCA_009831015.1 Picea engelmannii | reverse complement strand
TCTTCAGCGTGTGCTCTGGTTTCGCTAATAGATCAAGCCTTGAAACCATTGATGACTCCCTTGTCTCATATTTGACGTTTTTGTTTATTTTCGAATTGTTCTTTGCTTTTAGCTGTTAGTTAGATTGTATTTAAATTTTGTTTTCTGTTAACCCTTTTTGCTCCACAGCTCATCCTGTTCTGCCTTGCTGAGCCCAACAGGGCATGCTAGTGCTCCCATTTTTKCTCACCCGGCGACGATTCGAGCACGAACACTCAGGCTTGACAAGATCTGGAATCTTCAATATGTATTGTATTAATTATGGCAAAATGAAATTTTCTCTTTACAATCCCATCCAGAAAAAGGCCTCGTCTTAGTCTTGAAAATTTATATTTATACAAAACCACCAATCCCAAGACAGTTGGTGATTTCCTAATTCCTAGTGACTAACTATTTGTTAAAAATATATCTGAAACCGTTTGCATGATCTTCTCCATTTTTCTACTTTCTTGGAAGTAAATATCCTCCAAATGATACTTTTACTTTGTTGATGACTCTCCTTCTTTTGATCCAATATATTCAATGCATCTCTCCAGAAATTGTGTAAAATTTCTGGGGGGTTCTGGAAGGTCCTTTACTTCGAACATATAAACCTTTCTCTATATCTTGGAGAGATAGTCTTCAACTCCTTTATCTGCAAAATTTATCGACTGTAGTTTTAATTTGGGCTCAACTAACAACCTATCTATTAGGGTGATATCCATTTCTCTTAGCTGTGAAATTTCTATTTGAATTTCACTCAAATTTTCTCTAAAATTTAATTGATGTCTTACAATATTAATCTGTCCTAGAAGTCCTGTACAATTTCCTTTTCCAATGTTTAATGACCTTTTTTCTAAGAGATCAAAAACTTCTTCCCAGTCATCTATGATTTCCTTGAATATTCTTTTGTTTTCAGTTATTTTGGTTTCCCATAGCTTGAGCATGATGTCACCTCTGATTTTCTCTGTGGCTGATATTTTCGTAGTTTTGGATGTCTCTTCACTTGCCCAATATATGATTGCTTATAAGAGAGTAAACCTTCCTACTTTGGCTTCTTTTTCCTTCAGTATAATATTATCAAAGGAAATATCTACTTCTTGAAAGTAACTTTGAATAATCTCTATCTTGGAAATCAATTTCTGTTGTTCAACTTCTATTTTTTAATACACTTCCAGTGACTGGGCCTGGAAAGCTTTCAGATCTATGACCTGACCTTCCATCAAATTTAATCTAGCCTGTAACTGTTCTGCATGCTCCTTTTGCTAAGAAACCTACACCCGACTTCCTTATATCTTCTGGTTCATTTCGTCCAGGCTTGATTTGAGTAATTGAATTTCTATCCTTTCGATAGCCCTAGTCTACTCCAAGCTTTTACTCACCTCTTCTCTGATGTTCTTCTCAGCATTCTTTAACTAATATTGTAATTGAGATATCATGTTATTACTCTTCTTTATCCTTGTTCTCATGTTTCCCATGGTAAAAAATTTTGTTGTTGCCATGGCTCCCATGGAACTTGCTATCTCTGTAGCGAAATCCTTCTCCTCCAAATTATGTCCATCTATCAAGACTTTATGCTTTTTTACCATACTCCCCTCCTTCATATACATCTCTTGTTTCAGGATGGCCTTCCTTTTTCTGCTGAAAAAATAATTAGGAGGAATCTCATCTATGGAGATAGAGGTGAGGTCATCAACAAATAGATCTCTTGTTTGTGGGAATCCAAAAACGGACTGTAAGGGGGTTAAAAAAGCTATGGGACTTCCTAGATCTGTAGATCCTTTCCCTCCTATCGCCTTATACGTATTGACATCAACACCAGGTGATGAAGGGGGAGTAAGATTACTGGACTCAGGAGGTCTCCCGGACCTCCTCTCTGCTTTGGTCTCTGATTTTTTTGTCTGTAAGGCCTCTTTGTTTTGTGGGGGCCTTTCCCTATCCTGTGGGACTTTTTCGGGATTGCTCTTCTTCTATGCTTCCTTTTCGAAGCCTGGGGGAACATTTTCTTGCTCCTAGGGGAGGGTGATTGATTCTCCTTGCAATACTTTGGGAATACCACTCTGTCTATGCTTCTGAAAGGTCTGAAAGCTAGCTTGCAGGTCAGACGACAATGTCTGTACTCATTCTAACAACTCTTCATAAGTCTTAGTCCCTTTGAACATGTCATCCCAAGGGGACTCCTCATGTTCTTATGCTTTCATATTGCAGTGTATCACGTCTTTATTCACTAGTTGATAAGGGTCGTGCCTTTTGTACTCAATATTTAACAATTTGACTTCTTCGAGTGGTTCTGCTTCCACCTTGGAATGGCCCAAGTTTTGTAATGAAAATTTCCCGATGTGCACAAGAAAGATTGGCCAGGACTTCTTTTGAGCCGCCTTTAGCTCTATTCTGATGTCGCCTTTCACTATTTGGTTTTCTACTTCCCTACACACCAGTCTGTCCGGGAGGAATTTTGGAAGTGCATGAGGGGGTATTGAGCACCCATAAACCCTGATGTAGGAGAATCTTTCTTCAATGAACCAATCAGCTATTTCCTTGAGGTTTTTTGAAACTGTTTCAGAAATGCGAGGAGGGTCACAGACAAAAAACATTTTATGCATTGCTATTACCATGAAATGACATATTTCGTAAAACATTTTTTTGTTTTTTCTTCCAACAGCTCAGAGTGATACTCGTGAATGGGTTCTAGGCAGGTTATGTTCCAACTCCAATTCATCAGGGGGAATGGAGTCATAAAGCAAATTGCATCCATGATGTATGCCGACATGTAAAAGGCCACTGGTTGAACTCGGTATCTTGCAACTTTGTAATATGAAACCTCTTTGGCTATGTTATTGGATAAAATCTTACTCCAGTTGAAACTATATCCTTTTGATGCTTCCTCTAAAAAGGGCACCCATTCTGCGGGGAAATGACAAGGATTCTTTTTGCCGAAGAGTCTGCACAACATCATGGATACATAAACCATGTACTCATTCAAAGAATCTATGGCATAAATTTCATGGGTATCGGCCCTAAATTTTGATGGACATCTCCACCATCCTTTGATTAAATCAGGGTAAGTTTGGTCTTCCTCAATACATTCCTTTCTCTAAAATTCAGCTATAAATTCTGCATTGTAAATGTATTTAGGATTGGGTGAGAGTTTGTACATTACATGGATATGTTCAGGTCTGAATGAGTCGATAATGACTGCTTGATCATTTAAAATGATTCTCATTGAAATATCAATGTTCTCTAAATCCCAATTGATCATGTCATTGTACGCCATGAGGTGTGGGCGTGCTACAATATTGTGAAGTTCTGATTCTGCTATGTCTCGAAGGTGATTCTCAGAATCATTAGGGGAATTTTTTATCTCGTAGTCCAGCATTTCATAGATTTGTCTCTATGATTTGATCGAGTCGATAGCATGTGGCGTGGTGTCGGATATGACATCTCCCCCTGAATGAAAATCTCAGTTGTATCTTCACTCTTCTTGGGTCCCTTCTTTGGTGCCATAACTTTTGTATTGGAACAAAAACCTTTCATAGAAGAGAGGTGTATAACATTGGCTGGATGTGACTTACTCTTGATAGAAAGAACAATAATAAGGTTCAAAACAAAGACCTTTAATTTTCCTTTAACTCATTTTATGTTGAAAGTACTAACGCAACTGCCAAGAATTTAATAGCTTTAATGCAGAGAATATTTCTGAGATACGCATTTGTGTCACAGAAATCACCAGTTATTCGTTATTAATATGGCCGTATTTCGACGATTCTAAAATCAAAATTCGAAATATCTCGTTCAACGGAACCCAAAAAATGAAAATACCTAAGAAGTTTAATTACCATTAATTGTGTTTTTAAAACGAAGTTAGTTCATTTTAAACATTAATTTTGAGTCGAGATTTCACGTTTCGGAGTTTTGGGGATCTTGCTTACACGAGGTATGTCACCACTAAACCCCAAATCTCGAAATTGTGATGAGATTAGTTTAGGCCTTAGCTTTGGTATTGAGTCGGGACTTCGCGTTTCAGGGTTTCGAGGATCTTTCTTACACGAGGTATGTCACCACTAAACCCCGAATCCTGAACTTTGGTATTAGTAATTTAATTAATCAGGATCAATAACTAACTCCCATTTTTTTTTGGGAAATCGGGGATCAGTATTTCGCGATTCGAAATGTATTGAAAACATATTGTTCTAAGTGAACCCAAATCTTGAAAGGTTAAAAGATTGTTAATTAACTCCTTTAGGGTTTTAATTTATCATGATTAAAAGTACTTTAGAGAACGTGCATCGAGACTTTAAAAACACTTGAGTTTCTGCCTTTTATTATTAAAAAAATAAAGCCATTTCGGGATTTTCGTACCGGGCTTTTGGGACCGATAGTGAAGATTATACCTTATGAAAATATGAATCTCAAAAAAGAAAAGTTTTAGTCTTAGAGATAAAAACTTTAAGACCTAGTTTCAATAGACAGGATGGTGCGATACAATGATGGATCAATGGACTATGGGACAATTTTAGAGTGATGGGTGAATGTTGATGGCATGACTATATGAAATCATGGATAGATATAAATAAAATCAATTGGAAGAAAAAGGGTTCTTTTATTTAGTGTTTATGTTTTTATTTTGGAGTAGTTTATTCTTTATAAATATATTTGATAGTTAGATAGATTTTTCTATCTTTTTTTTTATGTATGAGATGGTATCGTGTTTTGGGGAGAGAAAGAAGATGAGAATTTTGCACCTCATATATATGTTTGGCAAGAGCATGCCCACATTCCAAGAATACATGAATTCTCTTGGAACACATGTATGCTCTTGTCGGACAATGATATGATGTAGACACAATGCAAGACCTCATTTATTTATTCTCACAAGAGCATGAACATGCTCTTAATGAAACAGATAAACCATTTATTGTGTGGCCTCTATAAATTTATGAATATATGTATAAAAGGCATTGGGGACAACTAGGACCTAGGGACTTAGGATTGAAAGTGATTTCAGGCATAGGGAAGTGGTTAGATAACTAGGATGGAGGTGAAGGGATTGTGGGACTACAAACAAGAGGTATGTACATTGGGAACTTAGGGATTTGGTGTAGAGGGGGTTAAGGGTTAAGTATAGGTGGGGGCATAGGGTTAGATGGATTTAGGGAAATGTTTTAGATAGGTTCCTAGGCATAGATGGGTATAGTAGTGGGAGGGAGAGGGAGATATTGATAGAGGGGGAGAGAGAACGACAGAGAGTGAGAGTGAGAGAGAGTGAGAGTGAGAGTGAGATGGAGGGAAAGAGAGAGGGAGGGGGTAGATACAGAGATAGGGAGGTAGAGTAAGGCAGAGGAATGGGAAGAGGGAGAAGGAGAGATAGTGGGAGGGAAGGGGAGAGATAGAGAGGGAGGAGGGAGAGAGTGGCAGAGGGGGGAGAGAGAGAGGGATAAGGAGAGAAGGGGAGAGAGTGAACAATAGTGATATGCAGGGATAAGGAGTGGTGGGAGAGAGGGATATATGTGGGGGAGAGAGAAAGGAGAGGGAGAGAAGGGTAGAAAGAGAAATAAAGAGAGGAGAGATAAAGGAGAGGGAGAGAAGGGTAGAAAGGGGGAGAGATAGAGAGTGTGTGTTAGAACCCAAATGTTTTGGTTCATTTTGTGTGTGTTCACAAATGAAGTTGTGCATGCTCATTCCAAGTTTTTTGTGTGCCCATTCCAGTTTTGAGCATGTTGAGGATAAATTCACAGAAGAAGGAAAAGAAGTGAACACTAGACCAAGTTTTGATATTGCATGCAAGGCCTAAAATTTTATCAAATGCGTGTTGGTCCCATTTTTTATGCACACCGGAAATCAAGAAGATGCACGAAGAAAAAAAGAAATAAATAATTGGGAAATCCTCTCGAATGATTAATTCCAATAGTAAAAGGGATCATGGAGCTGAAAAAATATGAGTTGGAGAGGCAGTAAAGATTTATCTAGTTCCAAAATTATACATGGACTGCAGGCAGGTTCCAGAAGTGTGTGAGGAAGTTTTTTTTGTACAACGAGTGGATCAAAGAAGAGAGAGAGAGCTCCCGGTAGAGAAAGATATAAAAGGAAGAAATGACATCATAAATAGAGTTATATGGTTAGATTATGAAAGAGTTAGACAACCGCATAGAGGATGTAATCAATCATAGTGTGTCAAACTCACTCTGATCCTTTGTAATGTTGTAATGCTTCTGAATATAAATCTGAATCTGTCACATGTCTGGGGTCTTAAGAGAATGCACATTGTGTAGTGGGTTGTATTTCTAGGGATTTATATAAAAGGAATGTGTGGCTATGTTTTTGTAAAATATAGTATATTTACTATATGTTTATGTTCAATGGAATGAAAGGAATAATAAAGCTACGATAGTTATGATCCATTATGTGTCTATCATGTTTCATTTGGATATGTGTGTCTGTGGTTTAACTTATTAATCATAGTAAGTAGTCGGATATGAAATGTATGAATGTCATCCTAGATGGATCCTTGTTTGTTTAGTCCTTCATCCTTGAAACAAGACCTTATGGTCGATGTGATCCTCTGTACATATTTGGTGAGACCTTCCTCGACATTGGCTAAGCATTGATATGTTGATGCTTTATGGTTTTTTTTTGGTCAACTTTGAATGAACCATGGGTCTAAACTCCCCAACATTAAGAAGGACGTTCACAAGTATGAACAAAATGCCAACAAATGGTTCTATTACCAGGACCTAAAAGTCTTGTAGGGAATGATGAAGGAAAGAGATGAGGTGATATCCATCTTGGGAGGAAATTCAAGATTGGCTAATTGCAAAAGAGCATGAGTTTTTCTATGAGAAACGAAGGGAATGAAAGTGAATGTGAAGAAATGGAAAGATAGGTATCTCTACACTAATATGAATGATCTCTTCTTTTCTAAATTTCATTTTCTATTGTATAAATGGTTGAAAAGGAAAATTGCTACCAATTCTACTGTATGGCCTTTAGAACCAGTGGTTTGGGATCAAGCTACGGTTGATATATTGAAAGTGTTGAACAATAAGTAGACCCATGACATTTATTTGTAGTTTTCTCGAGTAAAGGAGGGATATATGATTGATTTTTTTGTGTAATACATTGATTCTTTCAACAAGGATGAAAGAAAGTTTGTAGAAAGTCCGAGGAAAAGAACACTAGAGGTGATTCCACTTTGGATAAAGATGATGTTCATGGAGAAAGGGATAATGTGCATGGATCCTGATAGAATGGTTGATTAAAACCCCCTAGCACTGGTGTGGGTTGCAAGGATGGGGGGAAATGAGAGAGGAGATAGATCTGTTGAGGAGGATCCAAAATTTTTTGAGATGAGGTGAGGAACACAATGGACCCATATGAGAAGTGGAGAAAAAGAGTTGAGAGATACACAAGAGGAGTTGAGATAAGAATAAAAGTAGAACAAAGAGGTGGAAAAGAGTTGGTTAGGGGTTGTTAGAAGCAGGCTGAATCATAAAAGAAAGGTTATTTTGGGAAGAAAGGCATGCACAAGGAAAGCGACAGCTGGAAGGAAGAACAACAAACGCGCATGCATGGAATACCTAATGACGTTAGGGTTAGGATTTTTGTAATACATTGTAATGGCTGATGAGAGAAAAATGTATAAATATAGAAACCTCGGAGGTCTAGAGATGGTTGGGCTTAGAGAGTATGAAGAGATGATGGGAGGAATTTTTCGTATTTTGATAAATAGTTTGTAATACTCTGTGATACGACCTAATGTTGTAAGTTGTTGAGTTGTAGAAGGGTTAGGAGGGTAGATATCGATGGTTATACCATAGGCTAAGCAGCCTGGTGTGATCCAGTATGCCTCATAATATCTCTTGACCCGACTGAAATCGATTTGTAGATCTAGCTCAGGGGGGGGTGAACCACGGTAAAACCTGTGTTATGTGATTGAATGCTTGTGTCTCTTTTATTGTTTATGAGTAGATGTTAGCATGATGAATGAATGAGCTAATTACATTACATGCATAATTGGGAATGACAATATATTTCTTTAATAATTAAATAGAAATATCAGCACACACTTCACAGATATCCATTCAGTCTTGGACTGCAAGCACTTGAGTATTTCATTCACCCATTAAAACTATCTCGGGTGAGACTGCACAGTGCACCCTGTGTACTGCATTGCCTTCTAGTTTACCAGGAGGGCCGATGTTGGTCACTATAGTTGCTTATTAGTTAAAACAATTAAGTGTTACATAAATTGTCAACCCAGGGAAGTCTGTTTATTTCAAAGGCAATCACACACTATATATGCTCAATCTCAAAAGAAATCCAAAGTTGTAGTAAAAGTTACACTAATCACACCTTGCTTTGAACAGACTGAAGTTCTACTCTGAATTACAGTAAAAGCAATCTATCTATTGTAGAGTTTAAGATTCAAAAGGAAATAATTATCAGAAGAATCCTGGATTACATTAAGAAACAACAACCTAGGAAAAAGGAACCTTTTAGCATACTGAAAAGAAGACTAACTATTAGGTAATAGAGAAAAGGACCCTATTCCCCAAAGTAGGAATCTTCAACACCTGCCTCTGACTATCACACTTTCATAAACTCATTCTGCAAATAGAATTACCAATCAAAATGATTAACAATTACTGAAGACTAACTATTCTGTAACAGAGAACATGACCCTATTCCCCAAAGTAGGAATCTTCAGCACCTGCCTCTGACTATCACACTTTCATAAAATTATTCTGCAAACAGAATTACCAATCAAAATGATTAACAATTACCTAGGAATGAATTGTATGAAAACAATGTAACAATCAGTGGAAACAGAGTTTCAACAAAACACAGTTTTAACAAGGTATAGACAAAAACAATCCTAACACACTATAGAAACTAATGGGTGAACCTTGTAAAGAAGGTGGGCCCTTTCCTTCTCACAAGATTCCCCAGAAATAAAAGGAATTAAGAAGAAATGCTCAGAATGATCTTTTATTCATCTATCAAATGTGACAAGTTACAATATCTAAAGTGAACACGCTCCTTCTCTGTAATTCGCTTCTAGCTAAGCCTTTCGTAATCCCCCTTCTAATGTTGATGTCTCCCCTATTTAAAGAGGAGAATCCTCTTAATACAATTAAGCATAAAATTACATGTGTACACAAATCCGATTCTTAGTCTAATCTCATCTTCTATGCTAGAATAGGATATTCTGATCTTCCATAGAAAAATGTTGTTACAGTGGTTGTAATGGTGTTGGCTTAAGGTACAGCTGTTGTGGTCGGTGTAACAACTCCTTTATTTATATTTTCTTGTTACTATTGTATACTATTTCAACATCGCAAATCATAGACTGTTTCAACAATGGGATTTGCGTACTGTTTGACTGTTTCAACAGCGTGGTCTTCAAGTAGCAACGATGGTTGTAATGGTGTTGGCTTAAGGTACAGTTGTTGTGGCCAGTGTAACAGCTCCTTCTTGTTACTGTTATATGAGAAATGTTGTTTCAGCATCGCGAATCACGGATTGTTTCAGCAACGAGATTTGCGTACTGTTTGACTGTTTCAGCAACATGGTCTTCAAGCAGCAACGATATATTAACTGCAGTATTCAAACTGTTTTAGAAACTATATATTTCCAATTAATGGCTAAGTATGAGAGTAATGTAAAATTACATGTAAGACAAATTAAACATATAGAAAAGAGAAGAAACGTTATATACCTTTGGAGAAATAGATTAAGGTGATAATGTAGGCTTAAATATGAGTGGGAAAAGGATGTAATGATAGAAAAAAGTATGAGCAAAAAGGTATATTACAGGGTCCTAACATCCCCCCCAACTAAAAATGTTGCATGTCCTCAGGCAACTTTAATCTGAATCAGAATCTGGATACCGACTCTGGGCGTGCAAATTACTTAATCAGTAGTTGTAGAAAGTACTGTCTATTGGGACTCTGAATCCTTGAACATGTTGTAGCCTTTGCTAGGCTATTGCTTCAACCTTCTTGGGAAACTTATGATGAACTTGATACTTCTCTGTTGGCATCCACAGAATGGGAAAATGGAACTGATAACCTATCCAATTTTCAGCACATTGTTGGACACATTTGATGTAACTAGGTACCCGGGAGATTGTTGTCTCAAGATTGGTAGGACTAAAGGGATTGTGCTCCTACCTTTTCTCAAAATATTGTTGCCAAAACATGTTATTTTATTTTAGGGCATCAGTCTCTGTGGATTTAATAAACTGTTGACAATCCTGAAGTATTGTTGCTTGTAGTTGCCTTATGTATTGAAGCATCCCTAGTTTCTTCAAAAATTGGTAATATTCTGCAACAAAGGCGGCAACGTTATGTGGTCCTGGTCATATCCAGAGGAGATAGTTATCTTCATTATGCTTGGCATCTAGAAAATCATTCTGCCATGTAATCTGGTTGGTAAGGAAGGAGACGAGTGCCCGAATCTAGATATCACCAATAAGAGGGTTAAGATTAAGCTGTCTGTTCTCAGGGATGGCCTCATTATGAAGATATACCTCACATAATAGATGTTGATCAGTAGTAGAGGCTTCTACAAAAGTTTGAACAAAATCTTCTGGTTTGAACACTGCATAGGGTCTTCCTTCTTTAATTGATTTAATCTGAAAGAATGCAAGTCGTTCTATAAGGAAAAGAGAGTAATTTGAGGATGGTTTCCTAACAGCCAACAATTTTTGTACCAAATCGAACATCAGGAGCAATTTTCCTTTTAACTCTTCATTCTACTTCTTATGGGCATGAAATTCTTTACGTGTTTTCTCCAAAGCTTCCCATTTTGAATAGATGTGGTTTAGCCAAAGTAGTCTGTGTTCCTGCAAACTTTTGTCCTATGTAATAGCAGACTCCTTTTTCCATTTTCCATTATTACCTGCTCATTCCATGGTTGAGTTTGTGTTTCATCATCGCAAGTGGTAGGTTGAGGTAGGGTCTGAGTGGTTTGTTCCACAAGAGTAGGGGTGTTGATCTTGCTAAGAGGGGCAGTTTCATCAATAGGCAGAGTTTGTGTTTCAGCATCGTAAGTGGTAGGCCGCGGTAGAGTCTGAGTGGCTTGTTCCACAAAAGTAGAGGTACTGATCTTGACAGGAGGGGCAGATTCATCAACAGGCAGAGTTTGAATTGCTTTACTAATGAAAATAGGAGCTTTGGATTTAATAGGTTTTGTAGGCCAGGGTTCCTGTAGATTAGCTTTTCTTTTTGGAATTTTTGAAGGTCCTACTGGTTCTTGTGTAACAGTAGGGCGTTCCTCTTTTTTAACTGCAAAAGTCGTAGGTGCAGGGGAAGCTCTAGGTATTTGGATTTGGACCACTTTGTATCCTGATTTATCATAAATATCCCCACATTGGCTGCACATATACTCTCTATACTGATCATCTTTTTTGTTTTTCTCTGCCATGGCCGCTACGTGAGCTAAGGTATACAAATTAAGTTCCCTGACATAGGCTTCCTTTTTCATTACCAGCTCTTTCTTGTAAGCTTCCAGTTCTGATCTTAGAAACTCATTCTCTTGTAAGAGAGAAGCAATTGTTGGTTCTGGTTGTTGATCTGTCATCGATGTATCAAGAGGGGTGATTGGTTTTTGTGTAATGGTCACAGCCTCAGTAGCTGTTTCTTGTGGAGCAGTTACAAAATCAACAGTTGATTCTTGTGTCAGCTACTTGATGTAAAGAAAATAGTGTTTCATCACTCTGGGCATGTGATTCTTGAATTTCAGGAATAAAGTCAGCAGTTGGTTCTTGTGTTTCAACTGTAGCTAGTTTTTGTGTGACAGCTATAGTTGGTTCTTGTGTTTCAACTACTAAATGAGTAGTTGGTTCTTGTGTGACAGCTACTGTTGCAGCACCCTGGACATCTGATTCTTGTATTTCAGGAATGAAGTCAGCAGTTGGTTCCTGTATTTTAGTTGTAGCTAGTTCTTGTGTAACAACTATAGCTGGTTCTTGTGTTTCAACTACTTAATGAGTAGCTGGTTCTTGTGTGACAGCTACTGAATGAGTAGTTGGTTCTTGTGTGACAGTTACTTGATGTAAATAAAATGATGTCGTAGCATCTTGGGCTTTTGGTTCTTGTGTTTCAGTGCCCGTGGGTTGAACAGGTAAAACTTCTGGGGTTTGGGAGGGTAGAGGTGTATGGGTTTTTAGCAAAATGGGTTGGGGGTTTAGGGTAGTGGTAGTAGAAGCTACTCTTGTTGAAGCCCTCATTCGTTTTTTAGGTAAAAAGGAAGGAAAAGTAGTAATTTTCTTCTTTCTTTTGCGAGTGGGTTTTTCCTCAATGATGGGGCAGGGAGGGTTATCAGGTTTGTCTGCTTCAGAATCATTGCTAAGGATATGAACAGTGGGATTAGATGATTCTTGTAAATTGTGGGACAGACTTGGTATGGTAGAAGGAATTGGATCAATTGGATCTGTAGGCAGATTAATAGGTATTTCCGGAGGGTCAGGAAGGTTTTGTGGTTGCTCTTCATGAGTATTTTCAGGATGTTCCACAACTTCCTGAGGGTTTATGGGTGGATTGTTTAGGACATTGTTTTGTTGGGAAAAACCCTTTTGGATGAGTAACTGAATGAGACAGTGATAGGTGAGGTAAAGGATAGGATTTTTAGCCTATTTACAATAATGTGACATGTTTCTAAGACATCCGAGCAGATAGTAAGGAATATTGACCAGTCTAGCATGTCGTAAATGAGATAACAAGACAAAGTCAGACTGGTAAATTACCTGGTATCGGCCTTCACAGGTAAGGTAGTGCTTGACAAACTTTGCAACTTTCGGCCAAGGAGGCAGCAACGAGCTAATTTGAACACCCCGGCCTTTAGGCTCAACTTGTTCTCCTAGCAAGAGAAAATTCTGCTGGGCATTAAGGATAATGTGTTTGTGGATGAATGAGCGAATGCCAGTGATGGGAAGACCCGAAACTTGTGCTATATCATCCTCTGTGACTGGAATCCTAACCCCTTGAACAATAGAATGGTCTTGTTGAAGATTCCGAGCAAATTGAAGAACCTGTTGTTGATCAAATCCCTGGAGCCTCTGAAAATAACCCAGCCAACCTGCCTGCTGAAATATTTGGTAGACTTATGGATACAATTCTAGCAGGGTTGTCGTGGCGGGTTCATATCGTATAATAGGACCTCCCATAGCTATTCAACTCAATAGAATGCACAGTCAGAGAGTCAAGTAACCGCACCCGAATAGAGTAAGTTTTGAGGATGAGGGCATGCAAATGATGGTGAAAAAAAATGAAATGATGGGTAAAAAGAAGTGACAGTAGTCGGTTCGTGTGAAATGATGGCATCACGTTTCGATATTTCTCCCCCCCAACTATGGCTAAAAAATAGTGGCTTTAAGTGAATGATAATAATGAATCGAGATCTTCTCATTAGCCATAGTTCAATTGTATTTACATATAAAGTTTACATACCTCATCTTTACCTTTGATTCATACTTCAAAAAATATAGTGCCTGTCCATAATAGATCTGCAGTAACCATGGAAGAGACTTTGGATTTATGAGAGAAATTGTATCAAGGGTTTTTTTAATCATGGGAGAAAGTAGCGAAAGGAAAGATTGTATGAAAATAGGAGAAGTGAGAGCGAAAGAGCTGAAAAAGATGTTTTTATTGACAGGAAATGCTGGAAAAGAGGTGTTTCAGCAATAGGAAAAGAATGGCAAAATGTTTGTTGAAGAGTGATGTTTTAACAATGGAAAATACTGCTGAAGAAATGATGTTTCAGCAGTGGGGAAAACAAGGAAAATGTTGCTGAAGAGTGGTGTTTCAGCAATGGGAAAAATGGGGAAAATATTTGCTGAAGAGTGGTGTTTCAGCAATGGGAAAATGGGGAAATGTTGTTGAAGAGTGGTGTTTCGGCAATGGAAAAATGGGGAAAAATGTTGTTGAGGAGTGGTGTTTAAGAAATGGGAAAATGAGGAAAAATGTTGTTGAAGAGTGGTGTTTTAGCAATGGGGAAATGAGAAAAAATGTTGCTGAAGAGTGGTGTTTCAGCAATGGGAAAATGGGGAAATGTTGTTGAAGAGTGGTGTTTCAGCAATGGGAAAATGGGGAAAATGTTGTTGAAGAGTGGTGTTTCATCAATAGGGAAAAAAGGAAAGGAAAGAAGATAAAAGGGGATGAATGATGGGGATGTTGAATGGGAAATGAAGATGAATGGATTGAAGAAAGAGGGAGAAATGCTTCACAAAATGAAGCTTGGATCTACTTGTAGTAAGATTGTCCTTTCTTGGTAGGCCTTTTCTAGATCGAGAATCTGCAAAAGAATCAATTGTAACTTGCCATTCCTTGACAGGGATTATTAGTAAAAGAAATTTAATATAATACTAAAGAAATAAAATTCAGAAAAATTAAATGCAATGAGGGGCAGGAGGCTCCTCTAGAAAGAGATAATGTGAATCTGCCACACATGTGGCCTTAAAATTTTCTTTGGAAATGGGGCACTGGTACAGACGGAGYCGATGACCATTCACTAATAATGGTGTTTTAGAGTCATCAATTGTTAGGAGCCTTACTGTTCCATTGGGGAAAACAGTATCCACTTCGTAAGGTCCTAGCCATCTTGTACGTAGTTTCCCTTGAAATTATTTAAACCGAGAATCATACAATAAATCCCAATTACCTTTTTGGAATTGTTTATGCTTGATGGTTTTATCATGCCATTCTGTTCTTTGTTGTTGAATCATAGTTGTCTGGTGAATGGCATCTAATCTTTTTTCATCCAATTCATTAAGCTGTTGCAACCTGGCTATTTGTGCATCAGTCAAATCAAGGTTAACAACTAAAGCAGTCCTTAAGGTTTTCATTTCAAATTCCACAGGAAAGACAACACTTTTTCCATAAACTAATTCATAGGGGGAGAATCCTGTAGTATTTCTCCAGGTAGTTCTATAAGCCCATAATGCTTCAGGGAGCCTTTGAGACCAATCCTTCCTGTTTTCCTTCACTATTTTTGTGAGAATGGATTCTATTACTTTATTTGTGCTTTCCACCTATCCATTGGCTTGGGGGTGGTATGGTGTAGTCATTCTATGATGAATATGATATTTTTGAAGGATGGATTTAAAACCATGAGAAGTGAAAGGAGGTCCTCCATCAGTGACTAATTCTTTAGGCACTCCAAATCTGATAAAGATATCTTCAAATAAAAAATCTGGAACAACTTCTTCAGTAGCTCTATAAATTTCTTTAGCCTCCACCCATTTGGTCATATAATCTGTGTAGACCAACATATAAACTTTTTGATTGGATGGGGGGTTAATGGGTCCTACAAAGTCTAAGGCCCATCTTTCAAATGGTTCGAGTACTACCTGGGTATTTAATGGAATTTCATCGCTTTGATTAGGTTGACCCATTCTTTGACAACTATCACAGGCCCGAACATATTTCTTTGCATCTCTAAAAGGTGAGGGCCAATAATAACCCATCCTGAGAATTTTATGTGTTGTTCTTTTATCAGCAAAATGCCCTCCACAAGGGCCATCATGACAAGCTTTTAGTAAATCATAAACCTCATCTTGTCTAATGCATCTTCATATTTCTTGATCAAGTCCTGTGCGGAAAGGACACCCACTTATCCAGCTATATCGACCACTTTGTTGAATGATTCTTCTTTTCTGTCGGTGGGATAGGTGTGGTGGTAACTTCCCTGCAACCAAATAGTTAGCGATGTCTGCATACCCTGGTGAGTGAGAAGATACTGCAAATAAATATTCATCAGGAAAGGAATCATCTACTGGAGTATTATCATCAAGTGTTAACCAAGAAAGGAAATCAACAACTACATTTTCTTTTCCTGGTCTATCTACAATTGTAATATCAAATTCTTGTAATAATAGTAACCATCTGGTGACTCGAGAATTTGTGACAGAGTTTTTCATTAAATATTTAATAGCTGAGTGATCAGTATGGAAAAAATTAGAATAGTCAGTGATGTAATGTCAAAATTTGTTAATAGCATAGATAACTGCTAAAAAAATCCTTTTCGGTAACTGTATAGTTAAGTTCAGCAGGACTCATATTTTTGCTAATGAAGTAGATAGCATAAGGGAGATGATTTTCTTCTTGTCCCAAGACAGCTCCTATTGCAGTATCTGAAGCATCAGAGGATATATGAAAGGGAAGTGTCCAATCAGGTCCTCTTAGAATAGGAGTTGTATATAACTGATGCTTGAGTGTATCAAATGCTTCCTGGAAAAGATTAGTCCACTTGAATTCAATATTTTTCATAAGTAACACAAACAAAGGAGAAGCTATTTTGGAATTTTTTTTGATAAATCTTCTATAGTATCCAGCATGTCCTAAGAAACTTCTCACATCTATTTGGGTTTTGGGAATAGGAAGGTCTTTAATGACTTGTATCTTGGATGGATCTACCTGAATTCCTTGAGATGAAATAAAATGTCCAAGTACCACTCCTTCACTCATCATCATATGACATTTTTTGGTGCTTAAGGAGAGGTGGGCTTGTATACATCGGTTAATTACTTTCTTAATATTTTGTAGTGCTTCCTCAAAAGAGACACCATAAGGGGTAAAATCATCCATAAAAATTTCCATAGAGTCATTAATCATATCAGAA
Organism: Picea engelmannii; assembly: GCA_009831015.1. Lineage (NCBI taxonomy): Eukaryota > Viridiplantae > Streptophyta > Pinopsida > Pinales > Pinaceae > Picea > Picea engelmannii. The sequence goes on along the minus strand of ML783372.1, from coordinate 295,460 downwards.
AATATTCCTATAACTGCTCTTTGAAAGGTTGTTGGTGCATTACATAGTCCAAATGGGAGGACTCTATAAGAAAAAATTCCCCAGGGGCTAGTAAAAGTGGTTTTATCTTGGTCTTGGGGTGCAATTTTGATATGGTTATACCCACTGAAACCATCTAAGAAAGAGAAGAATTTCTTCCCTGGCAAACTATCTAACACATGATCAATGAATGGTAACGAAAAGTGATCTTTTTGAGTGGCTTTATTTAAGGCTATATAATTTACACACACACTCCATTTCCTGTTTTTCTTAGGAACTATTACCAATGGAGAGACCCATTCACTGTCAGATATAGGATATATAAACCCTGTATTAAGAAATTTTTGAAGTTTCTCTTTAAGAATTTCTCTTAAATTAGGGTTCATTCGTCGTTAATATTGGTAGATCGATCGACAATCTTCCTTGATATAGATATGATGAGTACATAATTTAGGAGAGATTCCCTTCATATCTTTATAGTCCCATGCAAATGCTTCCATATGTTCAAGAAGTAACTTCATTAATTGTTGTGTTTCAACAACTGTCAAGTTGGGGTTTATATTAAGTGTTTTTCCAGGTTCAATTTCTACTGGTATACTTTTAGAAGAGATGGTAGCTGATGTTTGAGGTAGGTCTTCAGAGATAAGGTTTTCCTGGGTATCTGACTCGAAAAGTGCAGCTAGTTGTTTATGTGTTTCTGGAGTTACAAAGGAGGGTTCACAAATAAAATTATTAATTACTTCATCCTCAGTGGCATCTTTAAGGCTTAAGGCTTATCCGATAGTCAAGATAGGTTGAGTAGTTTGATCATCAAAGTCCACCCATAAGGAATTGTCATTATTAATCAAGGGTGTAGCGTGAGAGTAGAGAGTAAGTTGTTTGGTCTCATATCCATTGGAAATTATCATTGAACCAGATCTACAACTGATAAAGGCATCTGTTGTGGCTAGCCAAGGCCTGCGCAAAATTAGAGGATGACCCCCCAACTTTGTTTTAGGTTGTAATACCACAAAGTCAGCTGGATAATTTCAGAACTCAACTGAGATGATTAGGTCTTCAATGACTCCTTCAGTTTTGATTGTAGAACGGTTAGCTAATTCTAGAATGGTTGGGGTATCTATGATTTCATTCTTCAGTTGTAACAGTTATGAAGTTTCAAGAGTCATAATATCGATAGCAGTGCCTAAGTCTACCAGAACTCGAGGAATTATTGATTTTCCAATTTGCACTATGACAGTAGGATGGCTTGGATCACCATATTTAACTGGGGGAGATTTACCTGACATTAGTGCAGACAAATCACCCATGACATGAATTGTGAGGGGATCTTTAGTTTTCCTACCAGGTTTCTTAACACAAATGTCTCGCATAGTTCTGGCATAAACTGGTACATCTCTTAGTGCTTGTAATAGTAGAATTTTGACATAGAGATTTTGTAATTCCCCTAGAATATTGAAAGCAGGTGGCTCAAGAGTTTTAGTCAAATATAAACGCTCAGGGAATGGTGGTTATGTTGTTTCAGCAACAATGTTTGAGGACAGTTGTACCTCTTCAGGTACATCATGCTTTTTTATTTCTTCTTTATCGGAATCAGAAGAGGTAACATCATCAATGATAGGTTCTACTATTTTCCCAGATCGTAAATGAATATCATTGCATTGTGCAGGGGAAAGAGAACGTATAGGCTGGTTTTGAATATCAATGCACTGCACAGCCTTATTATTGGGGTTAGGGTTAGGTTGTATAGGGAGTTGGGGCCTCATCATTTGATTATTCGGTGGAGTACATTATGGTAAAGAGAGTGGTTGCTGAACTTGTGATTGAAATTGAGGAAATTGATTTGGGAACGAGGGTTGTTGACCTCTCTAATTTGGATTCCATTGGTTAACGTAAGGTTGTTGTTGTGAAGGCCAAGGTGTCCATATTGTTGGGTCTACAAAGGGAGGGTTTGTTTGTTGCATGGGTCGGTAATTCATTTGATTGGAGGGTGGGTATTGCATTTGGTTAAAGGGAGGGTAATTTGCTTGACTAAAAGAAGGATAATTATTCCAACGATTAGAAGATGTAAATGGCATATTAGGATTCATACCTTGTCCCCATGGTTGCCATTGCTTTCTCTTTGTCAACAGATAGACAGCTTCAAATTCTTCATCGGTTGGTTGTAAATCTTCTTTGATTCCTGGTAAAGAAGGGCATTGTTGAGTTTCATGATCCTTATAACAAATGGTGCAAATTGGCTTTTTGTCCAATGGGCATTCCCTTCGTGGGTGTTTATCTCTACATTTGGAACAAAAGATGGACAGATCTTCTTCTGCTTTGGCTTGTTTCTTTTGAATATGCAAGGTGTCAATTTGTGAAGAAAAAGAACTTAACATTTCAGTTTTAAATTCCTCAAGTAGATTACCTATTTTGGCTCTTGTTGCTCCTCCACTGGCTGATTTTTGAACTCTTGAAAATGTGGTATCCCTGTTGTTTGATCTATTCCTTGCAACTCCTCTTAAACATCTTTTACAGAGGTTAACAATTTCATCATATGATTCTTTAGATATGTCCCCTTTTCCAAGCATATTCAGCATATCTAGACAGTCATCCCTTACTCCTTTTAATAATATTGTTTTAAGAATATCTTTACTTACATCGGGGTGACTGGATCTTTGTAGATTATACTGTAGCCTTTCCACAAAGTCCTCCAAATTTTCATCCTCTTTCTGTATCATCTTGAATAGTTCCTCTCTTTTTTCTCTTGTTTGGCAATAGTCTTGATATTTGTGCAGAAATTTCTGTTTCATCTGATCCCATGTTACGATTACATGACCTCCAAGACTCATGAACCATCTTAATGCATTTCCCTTTAATGTGGATGGGAATAGCTTTAATTTTTGTGCATTGGAAATGTAATCATAACTTCTGCATAATATGTCAAACTCGAAAAGGAATTCATTAGGATCTTCAGAAGATAAACCATGAAAGTTAGGTAAAGATGAAAGTGGAATATTCTTCATGGGAGCTACTCCTCTAGGAAGATCACCAATAGGAAATCCTAAGGTAGAAAAAGAGTTTTCATCGTTTACCTCTGCTTCAAGACCTACCTATTCTTCATGGTGTAGTTCTCCATTATATCCATCCATGGTTTCTTTTGCTTGTTCCCCTACTGCACTTGCTCGATCCTCAATGTCGTTTGTTGGTTTTTCAACTGTCTCCGTTTCAAAGTTCGCTTGAAAGGAAGGTTGAGGCTTTGGTTTTCGAGAGCTTGGTCATTGAGGAACAATAGATTCAGATTTTGACATAATCTGGTCGATAAAAGTCTTTCTTCCTCCTCTTCCTCTGCCCCTGCCACCTGTAGGGTCAGTTTCCTTAGGGGGTCCACGTCCTCTCATGTAATCTGTACATCTAAAAGAAAAATGTAAATTCCTTTGAAATCTATAATTGCCTTCCCCGGCAACGACGCCAAAATGTTGGTCACTATAATTGCTTATTAGTTAAAACAATCAAGTGTTACATGAATTGTCAACCCAAGGAAGTCTGTTTATTTCAAAGGAAATCACACACTGTATATGCTCAATCTCAAAAGCAATCCAAAGTTGTAGTAAAAGTTACACTAATCACACATTGCTTTGAATAGACTGAAATTCTACTTTGAATTACAGTAAAAACAATCTATCTATTGCAGAGTTTAAGATTCAAAAGGAAATAATTATCCGAAGAATCCTGGATTACATTAAGAAACAACAACCTAGGAAAAAGGAACCTTTCAGCATACTGCAAAGAATACTAACTATTCTGTAACAGATAACAGGACCCTATTCCCCAAAGTAGGAATCTTCAGCACCTACCTCTGACTATCACACTTTCATAAACCCATTCTGCAAACAGAATTACCAATCAAAATGATTAACAATTACTGAAGACTAACTATTCTGTAACAGAGAGCAGGACCCTATTCCCCAAAGTAGGAATCTTCAGCACCTGCCTCTAACTATCACACTTTCATAAACTCATTCTGCAAACAGAATTACCAATCAAAATGATTAGCAATTACCTACGAATGAATTGTATGAAAACAATGTAACAATCAGTGGAAACAGAGTTTCAGCAAAACAAAGTTTTAACAGGGTATAGACAAAAACAATCCTAACACACTATAGAAACTAATGGGTGAATTTTGTGAAGAAGGTGGGCCCTTTCCTTCTCACAAGATTCCCCAGAAATAAAAGGAATTAAGAAGAAATGCTCAGAATGATCTTTTATTCATCTGTCAAATGTGACAAGTTACAATATCCAAAGTGAACATGCTCCTTCTCTGTAATTCGCTTCTAGCTAAGACTTTCATAATCCCCCTTATAATGCTGATGTCTCCCCTATTTAAAGAGGAGAATCCTCTTAATACAATTAAGCATAAAATTACATGTGTACACAAATCCTATTCTTAGTCTGATCTAATCTTCTATGATGGAATAGGATATTCTGATCTTCCATAGCAAAATGTTGTTACAGTTGTTGTAATGGTGCTGGCTTGAGGTATAGTTGTTGCAGCCGGTGTAACAGCTCCTTTATTTATCCTTTCTTGTTATTGTTGTATACTGTTTCAACATCGCAAATCACAGACTGTTTCAACAATGGGATTTACGTACTGTTTGACTGTTTCAGCAGTGTGGTCTTCAATCAGCAACGATGGTTGTAATGGTGTTGGCTTAAGGTACAACTATTGCGGCCAGTGTAACAACTCCTTCTTGTTACTGCTGTATGAGAAATGTTGTTTCATCATCGCGAATCATAGATTGTTTCAAAAATGGGATTTGCATATTGTTTGATTGTTTCAGCAACATGGTCTTCAAACAACAACGATATATTAACTGCAGCCTTCAAACTGTTTTAGCAACTATATATTTCCGATTAATGGCTAAATATGAGAGTAATGTAAAATTACATGTAAGACAAATTAAACATATAGCAAAGAGAAGAAATGTTATATACCTTTGGAGAAACAGATTAAGGTGATAATGTAGGCTTAAATATGAGTGGGAAAAGGATGTAATGATAGCAAAAAGTATGAGCAAAAAGGTACATTATAGGGTCCTAACATCCCCCCCAACTAAAAATGTTGCATGTCCTCAGGCAACTTTAATCTGACTCAGAATCTGGATACCGACTCTAGGCGTGCAAATTACTTAAGAAGTAGCTATAGAAAGTACTGTATGTTGGGGCTCTGAATCCTTGAACACGTTGTAGCCTTTTCCAGGCTACTGCTTCAACCTTATTGGGCAACTTATGATGAACTTGATACTTCTCTGTTGGCATCCACAGAATGAGAAAATGGAACTGATAACCTATCCAATTTTCAGCACATTGCTGGACACATTTGATGTAACTAGGTACCCGGGAGATTGTTGTCTCAAGATTGGTAGGACTAAAGGGATTGTGCTCCTGCCTTTTCTCAGAATATTGTTTCCAAAACATGTTATTTTATTTTAGGGCGACAGTCTCTGTGGATTTAATAAACTGTTAACAATCTTGAAGTACTGTTGCCTGTAGTTGCCTTATGTATTGAGTCATCCCTGGTTTCTTCAAAATTTGGTAATATTCTACAAAAAAGGTGGCATCGTTCTGTGGCTCTGGCTGTATCCAGAGGAGATGGTTATCTTCATTATGCTTGGCATCTAGAAAATCATTTTTCCATGTAATCTGGTTGGTAAGGAAGGAGACGAGTGCCCAAATCTGGATATCACCAATAAGAGGGTTAATATTAAGATGTATGTTCTCAGGGATGGCCTCATTATGAAGATATACCTCACATAATAGATGTGGATCAGTAGTAGAGGCTTCTGCAAAAGTTTGAAAAAAATATTCCGGTTTGAACACTGCATAGGGTCTTCCTTCTTTAATTGATTTAATCTGAAAGAATGCAAGTCGTTCTATAAGGAAAAGAGAGTAATTTGAGGATGGTTTCCTAGCAGCCAACAATTTTTGTACCAAATCGAACATCAAGAGAAATTTGCCTTTTAACTCTTCATTATGCTTCTTATGGGCATGAAATTATTTGCGTGTTTGCTCAAAAGCTTCCCAGTTTGAATAGATGTGGTTAAGCCAAAGTAGTATGTGTTCCTGCAAACTTTTGTCCTGTGTAATAGCAGACTCCTTTTTCCATTTATCCATTATTACCTACTCATTCCATGGTTGAGTTTGTGTTTCAGAATCGCAAGTGGTAGGCTGAGGTAGGGTCTGAGTGGCTTGTTCCACAAGAGTAGGGGTACTAATATTGCCAGGAGGGGTAGGTTCATCAATAGGCAGAGTTTGTGTTTCAGCATCGTAAGTGGTAGGACATGGTAGAGTCTGAGTGGATTGTTCCACAAAAGTAGAGGTACTGATCTTGACAGGAGGGGCAGATTCATCAACAGGCAGAGTTTGAACAACTTTACTAATGAAAACAGGAGCTTCAGATTTAACAGTTGTTGTAGGCCAGGTTTCCTGTAGATTATCTTTTCTTTTTGGAAATTTTGAAGGTCCTACTGGTTCTTGTGTAACAGTAGGGCGTTCCTCTTTTTTAACTGCAAAAGTCGTAGGTGCAGGGGAAGCTCCAGGTATTGGGATTTGGACCACTTTGTAGCATTCTTTATCATAAATATCCCCACAATGGTTGCACATATACTCTCTATATTGATCATCTTTTGTGTTTTTCTCTGTCATTGTTGCTATGTGAGCTAAGGTATACAAATTAAGTTCCATGTCATAGGCTTCCTTTTCCATTACTAGCTCTTGCTTGTAAGATTCCAGTTCTGATCTTAGAAACTCATTCTCTTGTAAGAGAGAAGCCATTGTTGGTTCTAGTTGTTGATCTGTCATCGATGTATCAAGAGGGGTGACTAGTTTTTGTGTAATGGTCACAACCTCATTAGCTGGTTCTTATGGAGCGGCTACAAAATCAGCTGTTGATTCTTGTGTTTCAGCTACTTGATGTAAAGAAAATAGTGTTTCAGCACCCTGGGCATGTGATTCTTGAACTTCGGGAATAAAGTCAGCAACTGGTTCTTGTGTGACAACTATTGTTGCAGCACCCTAGGCATCTGATTCTTGTATTTTAGGAATGAAGTCAGTAGTTGGTTGTTGTGTTTCAGCAGTAGCTGGTTCTTGTGTTTCAGCTACTGAATGAGTAGTTGGTTCTTGTGTGACAACTTCTGAATGAGTAGTTGGTTCTTGTGTGACAGATACTTGATGTAAAGAAAATTATGTTGCGACATCTTGGGCTTTTGGTTCTTGTGTTTCAGTGCCTGTGGGTTGAACATGTAAAAATTCTAGGGTTTGGGAGGGTAGAGGTGTATGGGTTTTTAGCAAAATGGGTTGGGGGTTTAGGGTAGTGGTAGTAGTGGTTGCTCTTGTTGAATCCCTCGTTCATTTTTTAGGTAAAAAGGAAGGAAAAGTAGTAATTTTCTTCTTTCTTTTGCGAGTGGGTTTGTCCTCAGTGATGGGGCAGGGAGGGTTATCAGGTTTGTCTGCTTCAGAATCATCGCTAAGGATATGAACAGTGGGAGTAGATGATTCTGGTAAATTGTGGGATGAACTTGGTATGGTAGAAGGAAATAGATCAATTGGATCTGTAGGCGGATTAATAGGTATTTTCGGAGGGTCAGGAAGGTTTTGTGGTTTCTCTTCATGAGGATTTTCAGGATGTTCCACAGCTTCCTAAGGATTTATGGGTGGATTGTTTAGGAGAGGGTTTCATTGGCAAAAACCCTTTTGGATGAGTAATTGAACGAGACGGTGATGGGTGAGGGAAAGGATGGGATTTTTAGAATGTTTACAATAATGTGACATGTTTCTAAGACATCCAAGAAGATAGTAAGGAATATTGACCAGTCTAGCATGTCATAAATGAGATAACAAGACAAAGTCAGACTAGTAAATTACCTGGTATCAGCCTTCACAGGTAAGGTAGTGCTTGAAAATCTCTGCAAATTTCGCCCAAGGAGGCGGCAATGAGCTAAGTCGAACACCTCGGCCTTTAGGATAAAAGAATAAGGAGGAAGCCTTGGACCCAATTAAGATGGATGATGACCAGATCAAGTAGAGCATGGAGACAAATGGAAAGATGCATAGTGGAGTACCCTACCAATACAAGGTGAACACCGAGAAGAGAGTTGTAGCTGTGAGTGAAGGCTTGGAAAGTGATGAAGAGGAGGTAGAGGATCTTCAGGCTATGCAGTATATTGAGGAAATCCTGTGCACAACATATGAGAGGAAGAAGAGAGGTCCAAGAGAGGGAATAAAAGGTAGTAATCATATCCATTTTAATGTCAATGTGGAACCCACAAACCCATGTATGACTAACACACCAAAAAGAACACCACCGTTTAGACAACCAAATTTCGAGAGAAGGAAGACAACAGGAAGTACATCTACAAAGGGAAAAACAACTGGGGGAGCCAGTTCAGGAAGCATTAGTCAAGTATATAAGCCGTGCGGAGGTAGTAGTTCATCATTTAGGATGGTAGGACATGATCCCACCATCAGGTTACCAGAATTCAAAGGAGAAGTGTCAGAGGACCTAGAGAAGCACTTGTTTATCTGTGAGAAGATATGGGAAGAAAAAAAGATAACAAACAAATACACAAAACATTCACAGGTAGCTATCACACTAAGGGATTGCGCACTAGATTGTTATATGAGTTTAGCGACAAACAATCTACCAGGGACAACCAAAACGATTGTGGATATCAAGAAATTGCTGACAAATGAGTTTTAGAAGCCAAGTTCAGAGGACCAGTACATGAAAAAGATGACCACACTTAAAATATCCACTGCGACAACAAAAGTTTCAGACACAGGAAGAGGCTTTGCAAGCATCCCCGCAACTAGAAGAAAACCAATATCAGAAGATGGATCCATCCATCGAAGATATGAAGGAGGATTTGAAGAGCTTAACATTCTAGCTAAATAAAAAAAAAAGTAAGGAAAAACAAGAAGTTCTTTGGTGTACCACATACAGGATGGAAGGACATCATAAGAATGAATGTCCAACATTCGTGCAGTACATGGCAGCAGGAATGCCAAATTTGTTACCAATAGGAGTATTATGGTGCAAAATCCGTAAGAAACAAGGCCACTATCCATATCACTGCCCAATGATGCAGAAGTACTAGACAGTCCCAAAGAGTTCATATTGCAACTTTTGCAAGTCAGTGGGCCATGATGGTAAATATTGTAGAACTATGGAATTTATGAGAGAGAGGACATCAGATGCATATAGGGTGTAGGCAGAAATGATGACCATGCAAGACACACCTCATTTTAACTAGGTACCAACCCCATACAACATTGCATAGGCACAGTATAATACTATGCAACAACCATATAATACCATGCAACCACAATACAAAATAGCCCAACCACAGTACAAAACAGCGCAACCTCAATACAATACCATGCAGTACAATCAGGCGCCTCAGTATAATGTGTTGCAAGGAGATCGATATGGATACAGAGACAGAGGAAGAGAAAGAGGAGGCTTTGGAAGAGGTAGAGGACCAGTGGTATGTCACAATTGTCAACAACCAGAACACTATGCAAGAGAATGTCTACTTCCACCAATGACTTGTATGTATTGTTGCGCATTGGATCATGACACAGAAGAATTTCCTATGCTATTAGGGAAGATCCAGGAAAAAAGGAATCAGAACAACTAGAATGTTCAATGGATTTCAGCAGAAGCAAGGGATGAAGGGAGAAACATCAACACAGTTACACGTGAAGGAGCTAAACAGGAAATGACACAGTCTGACAAGAGACGGCACAACACCAATGGGCAAAGAAGAATGTAGAACCAAGGAAACAATTTGATGCGTAGAATGAGAAGGAAACATTTAAACAATCCAGATAAGAATTTCTTAAACTAGACACTGCGTCGACCTCAACCGTGCAGCATAGAAAGGGAGTGCTAGAGTACGATATGCCTCCATTGTTGGATCATACCAAAGAAATGAAACCCCTGGGACAAGTAAGTACAATCAATGGATTTTTACAATCATGTGTAAAAATATTAAATGATCCATCCTCTGTCAAAATATTGCAAAACATGTTAGAAAGATGTAGCATAGAGACAAAAGGAAAACTAGAACAAAAAATAGTCAATCACCTACATACAAGGAGAAGATAAAGTAGGGATTTCAGGCTGGACACCAACATCAGATATTTCAACATGGGTGATATCATACTGGATCTAGGATCCGAAGTCAATGTATTACCCAAGAATATAGGGAAATGCATGGGAGAGCCCACATTAGGATATTCACCCGTTTAGCTGAAACTAGCAAACCAACACAGATTTCTACCAATTGGGAGGCTAAAAGGAGTAACAATAGACCTATATGGAGTGTGTACTAAAGCATACCTCGAAGTAATTGAAATAGTGGATGGAACAATACCATATCCAACATTTCTTAGCTTGGATTGGGCCTTTGATAACTAGGCCATAATCAACTTAAAGACACAGAAAATGACATTCGATTCAGGAGAATATAGGGTCATTGCACCATTAGACCCATCGGAAGGGGAGAGGTTTGTAGAGCCTACTTGCTTGGACTTGGAATAAATTAGTCAGTTGTACAGAATAACTGCGCAAGACGAGGAATATGTAAATCCAACTGTAGATGGGATACTCAGTTGGCGGAGTATTACTTCATGTGCGTCAGATTCAGATACAGGCTTAGAAAACTAGCAACAGAGGCTACATGATGTTTCCATAAGAACATGCACAAGAATAGACCACACAATAATATAGGTAGGTATGAAGATAAGGGAACCACCAAGTTTCCATGGGGTAAATAATCTAGAATCATTCTTGACACATTACGAAGATTAAGTGTTAGGAAATCAATGACTGTTAGCTCTCTATACTCAAGGCCACACCTACAAGATGTTGGGGTGCACAGAGGGAAAAAATCAAGGATTGGTACAAATGTAAGTAGCTACTACACACACGATTTGGTGCAGAATAGAGAAGCAACCAGCAACATAAGTACAATGGACAGGGGTCCCCAACGAAACACTTGGCGAAGTGCAGAGCGTTGTGGAAAATGACACCCCTAGAGGAATGGCCTCATCATTTTGTACATACCTTAGAGGGAATCCCAACAAACTGGTATACAGACCAGGAACTGTGCAGAGGAAATACGAGCTGGCCAATACTACAACAGAACTTTACAGTCACATTCTCATTCGATCATGAGAACCCCAACATAGATGCAACACTTAAATAGATAAGAGGGGTGATATCCATTAAGGAACTAGAATTCAAACTCATAACAGAGGAACAAGAACGGAACAAAAAGACAGTGAAATAATTGTTGTCATGCTACTGTGTGCATAAAGAAGTATGAGAGGAAGATGACCCGCATGATATTCAAATTGAGGAAGCGGAAGGAAAAAATGAAGTGGAAGTTCCACCTCTAGAATCAAAAGTAATTTTTGCGGCGATCAAGGTGAAGAAAGTCAACATTGGGACAGTTGAGAATCCCAAAATGGCCAGCATTGGAGATTACTGGGATGAGTAGACAGTGGAAATCATAACAGATTTATTGTGCGAGTACAATGACATGTTCCCTACAACGCTTACAGAAATGAAGGTCATAGCAAGAGAGATAGGAGAAATGAAGATACCACTCAGAGTCGAGGCAAGACCGATCAGACACCGACCATATAGACTAAATATGATATATAATCAAAATGTCAAAGATGATATTGATAGGATGCTTGAATCCAAAATCATAGAACTCATGGAAGAATCAAAATGGATAAGCCCGATGGTAGTTCAGGAGAAAAAACAAGGCGGGATAAGAATATGAATTGACTTGAGGAAGTTGAATGATGTGTGCCTACATGATCCATTCCCTACACCTTTCATGGATGAAGTGTTGGAGAACGTAGGAGGACATGAATTTTATTCATTCACCAACACATTTTTCAGGATACCATTAGATCAAGATAGCACCAGAAGATAGATACAATACCACTTTTTCTACAGAATGGGGATCCTACCAGTACATGGTCATGTCATTCGAACTAAGGAATGCACCAACAATATTTTCTAAAGTAGTCATAGCTGCATTTAAGGAATTTATCCATCATTTCTAGAAGTATACTTGGATGATTAGACGGTCTATATCCTATTGAAAGACCATGTAGAGGTCTTGGGGCTAGTGTTAGAAAGATGTAGACAATGCCATATATCATTAAAAATCAAGAAGTGCACCTTCGAAACATTGTTTGGGATACTAGTAGATCCTGCAAAAAATGTAGTAATCGTTAACCTACCACCACCAAAAACAGTTCGACAACTAAGAGAAACATTGGGACACATAGGATACTACAAAAATTTTATCAAAGGGTACACAGAGATCACCACGCTAATGGAGAAACTGTTAAGGAAAGATACAAAGTTCCAGTGGAATGAGGATTGTCAACATGGTTTGGATACGCTGAAAGAAAAGATGGTAACAATGCCAATACTAGTATTCCCAGACTGGGATAAGAAATTCCATGTACATGTAGATGCATCGGCCATAGCACTTGGATATATTATGGTGCAACCAGGAGCAGGAGAATTGGATCATCCTATAGCATTTGCTAGAAGAAAACTGTCAAAATCATAGTAGAACTATAACACCACAGAGAGGGAAGGCCTATCTATGGTCTACGCAATTCATAAGTTTAGACATTAATTACTGGGAAAACACTTTAAGATGTTCACAAACCATTCATCACTCAAATACCTGGTGAACAAGCCAGTGTTGGGGGGGGGGGGATCTGTCGATGGATATTGTTGTTTCAAGAATTTGATTTTGAAGTAATAGTCAAGCCAGGGAAGTTGAACGTAGGACCTGGCCACCTATCAAGGGTCAGGAATGGAGAGGAACCTAAAAATTCATAGGACAACTTTCCAAAAGCACAGTTATTTTCAGTCCAGGTCGTCGAATAATACTTTGCAGACATCATCCAGTACTTGAGTACATGGAGTGCACCAGAGGAATATAACACTTCACAAAAGAAAACCCTGGTAGTCTGGGCTTCAGATTATCATTTGATTGTAGGACACTTATACAAAATGGGTGAAGATAGAATCTTGAGAAGATATGTGCTAGAACATGAAAGATCAAGGATTTTGGAAGAATCCCATGAGGGAATAGCAGGAGGACATTATGCAGGAAAAGATACCATGCAAAAGGTATTGCACACGAGACTATGGTGTTCAACTATTCACATATACTCAAAAGAGTACCGCTAGAGATGCGATGTATGTTAGAGGGTTGGTTAACCGAATAGAAGGGACAAGATGCCCCTGCGACCACAAGTAACGATGCATGTGTTCGAAAAATGGGCAATAGATTTTTTGGGACCAATTAATCCACCAACAAAGAGGACAGGAACAAGGTATATTATCACCATGACATAATACTTGACAAGATGGGAAGAAACAACACCAGTCAAAGATTGCAGCATAGAAACAACAAAACACTTTCTATTTGAGCAAGTGATCACTAGATTTGGTTGCCCAGGGATTTTGATGAGTGACCAAGGCACTCACTTCATTAACATAACTATTAAGGAAATGACTGAGGAATTTGAAGTCCATCATCAAAAGAGTACACTATATCATCCACAAGAGAATGGGACAGTAGAGGCCTTTAACAAAATCCTTGAAAATGCACTGACGAAGATATGGAACATTAATAAAGATGATTGGGACCTAAAAATACCAGCAGTATTGTGGGCATACAGGACCACATGCAAGAAGTTGACAGGACACATGCCATTCATATTAGTATATGGACAAGAAGCACTGGTTGCATTAGAATTTATGGTACCCAGTATGTGCGTAGCAACGATTACGAACATGACAGAATGAGGCGCAGTACAGGATAGGATAAATTCTAGCAAGGTTCCACCAACAGGTTCAGAAAGAAAGGGACAAATATTGGCACGACATACATATCAAGAGGAAAAATTTCAAGGAAAGAGACTTAGTGTTGATGTATGATAGTAAATCCATTCAACATCCAGGAAAACTTAGAATGCACTAGTTAGAACCATATGATGTAAAAATTGTCACAGATGTGGGAGATGTACAATTACAGGACTTAGGAGCTGTAGAACTCATAGGGATGATCAATGGGAGCTGACTGAAGTTGTACAAGGACAGTCAACCACCTGCATCTTGAAAGTCACCGCGCAGTAAAAAAAAAAGTGGGGGGGGGGGACATCCAAGACAAGAGTCTATGCAGGGAAGAATAACAACACATAAGTGCCATAGGTACAAAAAAAATAGGTTGAGGCAGCATAGGGAATTGAATCAAGTGCTATGCCACAAGAACAAGGCCAAACTAAGAGTCCAGTCAACCAGACATGGGGTGTGTGCAAGAAGACGAAGGCACATAGAATGATTCTAGAATACACGATCATAGAGGATGATGTAGACATGGTGGCCTAAATGGTCCAGTATTGCACAATCAAATATTTCGAGAATGTTGCATGCCAAAGGGACAAAATTGAATAAGAGATGGAATACATGAGACAATTCCTCAAGCAGATCAGGGAAGCGCAGATAGCCAGCAACAACGTAGAAATGGGCCCATCGGCATCACAAATAAGAGGTGAAGATTGACCAAGTGAGAAGGACATGATCCAAACAACAAAATAACCAACCTCAACATTTCACATTACACCCAAAAAGTTTTGCATGGAAGAAATTATTGGGTAGACACCCATCAAGGACTTGGCTCAATTAAAATTTGTATTGATGCGGATACCAACCAAGGAACTATATAAATTGCAAGTCAGTGTTACATAGGAGGTACAATCTCATGCACTCATGGATACAGCATAATTGCAACATACAAAGGATGATCAGGACGGGTTGGAATTGGTACTTGAACAGGCCAAGCTCAAGACCAAAGATGACAAGGAAGGTGTGAAGGGGATGGAGCAGAAAGTGGTCGTATCCTATGAGAAGATACCAAATAATGCATAGACGACCAAACTCATGGTGACATATAAGATTGATTAGATTATGCAGACAATCAATCAATACCAACAGGATATCGAGAATCTCTGGGAGCATCTCAAACCTACAACTCCACCGAAGGTGAGGGAGAAAAGGAAACATGAGGCAACAACAAAGATACAAGAGATAGAACGACAAGTCCACACGACGATCGAATTGTTCGAGAAAGCAGAACAACTCTGGACGAAGATGGAAGAGGATCAACAGGTCCAGTACTGGGACCAAGAAGGAGAAAGGATACACACATCTATCCAGGACCTCAAGTAGAGGAAGAAGACAATGTCAATCACGGAGCGCGTCAAAGGGGCGCAATACATGAAGAAACTACAAGAAGAACTCATAATTGTGCAAACGAAGAAAAAGGAGCATCAGGCTCAAATGAAACCACTCAAAGAGAGAGTAGAAGAGGTCATTGCACAAGTAGAGGAAGGAAAAACATACATGGAACAAACCTAGAAAGAATGTGCAAGGATGGTCATCGACAAAATTGCAGTGGAGATATTGGACGCACTCAAGGAGAAGACCGCACAAGCCCAAATACAAGAAATGAAGCTCATGGAGAAGTTCCAAGAGATCACAAGGAAGATCGATGAGGCACACAGGGGTTAGGTGTCTCAGGACGAGCCACATGTCAGTGTTGGGGGCCTATTGGAAGTAGGCTCAATCAGAAAAGAAAGGCTATTTTGGGAGGAAAGGCCTGCACGAGGAAATCGACAACTAGAAGGAAGAGAAACACATGTGCATGCATGGAAGACCTAACAATGTTAGGGTTAGGGATTTTTTACTACATTGTAATGGATGATGAGCCAAAAATGTATAAATATAGATACCTAGGAGGTCTAGATATGGTCAGGCTTAGAGAGTCTGAAGAGATGACGGGAGGAAGGAGTCATGTTTTGATAAGTAATTTGTAATACTCTATGATATGACCTAATGTTTTAAGTTGTTGAGTTGTATAAGGGTCAAGAGGGTAGTTCTCAAGGGTTATATCATGGGCTGAGGATCCTAGAGTGATTCAGTCCACCTCATAATAGATATCGGCCCGACTGAAACCGAGTTGTAAAGCGCGCAGTGCTATAGTTTTGGAACTACCATAATAGAAGAGCTTGAGAGCCAAATCTTTGTGGACTTAGCCCGGGGGGGGTGAACCACAATAAAAAATGTGTTATGTGATTGAATTCTTGTGTCTCTTTTACTATTTATGAGTAGATGTTAGCATGATGAATGAATGAGCTAATTACATTACATGCATAATTGGGAATGACAGTATATTTCTTTAATAATTAAATAAAACTCTCAGCGCACACTTCACATATCGCAATTCAGTCCTGGACTGCAAGCACTTGAGTATTACTTTCACCCATTAAGACTATCTCGAGTGAGACTATGCAGTGCACCCTATGTATTGTGTTGCCTTCTGGTTTAACAGGAGGGACGATAGTTTTAGAGGCTTTGTTGGAACCCTAGTAGACTTGAACCTGGGTCAATCATGTTAAGTGTATAACTCTGAGGAACTAAATCAATAGGGGTGCACAATGAAGTTTTGGGACTAGGACGAGGAGAAAATAAACTGCACTAGATGGTAGTGTGAAATATTATGTTGTGCTAGAGAGGATCACAGATGAGGATATGACTGCAAAGAGGTGTGGAATTGAGGATAGGGTTTCGAATGGGGATACCAATAGTAGTAGTAGTGGTGGAGGTAGTGGTAAGGGCCCACGTGATGAATTATGCACCCATTGGTTTTTGTAGAGTGCCACAACCTTAGATGAAGATGAAGCATAGAGTAGCGGTGCAGTAATAAGAGAGAAATATGGAGTGCATAGAAGTGGTGCATTGTTAGGAGAGGAAGATGGTGGGAAAAGTAGTGGTGCACAAATAGTAGTGGAATATGGAGGCTCCCCTAGTGGTGGGGGAGATGAATTTATGATGGTATATGGTCTTATGTGGCTGCAAGTAGGAAAGTATTTGGGTCCCCTCACAAGAAATTCCCGAAGGAGATGGATTTAACCCCCCTTTGAACCACACCCCTTATGTGTTTGTAATCAATAATAAATAATAGTATATAGTGAAGATATTCAAGTTGGAGAAGAAGTAGAAGAATAAAGAAGAGAGGAGATGAGTGAAGAAGAAGGTGAATCCAGTGCCACATCACCTAGAAGATTATTAGTAGCAAGAATTTTGACAATCAACAATCAGAGTAGCAGAGTTGGTCTAAGAGTGACGATGGTGAATCAAGATAGAACCTTGAGGATACCCATGTTCCGTAGAATGGGTAAGGATGATGTGGAACAACATTGGTTCACATGTAAAGCGATATAGTCTATAAAGAGAGTTACATATGAAGCAACACATATTGCACAACTGGAGACCATGTTCAGGGACATAGCATTGATGTGATACATTAAGTACAAGGCCATTGTGCCAATAGGAAATACAAGTTCCATGGCATAGATCAAGAAGGATATTCTTAGGGATTTCTATAAACCTAAGAAAAAGTATCAATATATCAAGGAGATAAAGGATATTAAACAGAAGGAAGGTGAAAATGTGTGGGATTATGACCAACGGTTTGAGATTTTATTAGATAAGATAACATTCCAAATCTAGGACATGAAAAAAAAAGACTGGTTTATTGCAGGTTTAATTCCCCATATCCAAGTCCCGCTTACCTAGCAGAAGGTGATGACTCAAGCGAAGATGGTAGAAATTGCAATGTGCCTAGAATCTATTCTAGGAGGGTCATAGATGTCAGTAGGATTGGTGCAGGTGAAGTTGAAATTGACCAACCTAACAATGCAATTGCAAGATATTTCCAAGATGAAGGGTGTGTGTGAGCACATATGGTGTACCACCCATCACCCAGAGCATCATCGTAGGGATGAATGGCCTATACTTCCAAATTATGTAGCAATGGGTGCGTCGAGTTTGTTTTCATCTAGAAAAATGGAATGGTGTGAAAATGTAGACAATGGAGCCATGTACCACCCATATTCCCAAGTTTGCAGAAGTGATAAATGATGAACCATACTTTGTACTGTGAGTTTTGTAAATATGTGGGGCACGATGTCAATAAATTCTTCTCAATCCAGATAATGTAAGATAATAGTCATGATGCATTCTAGGTACAGGAAGAACAAAAAGGTTGTGAGCATGGAGGTGTTGAAAGAGGCATATACTAAGGAGGTTCCCAAGTTGGATATGGTCATAGTCATGGCCGAGGATATGGTGGAGGAGGAGGTAGACCCCCCACTTGTTTCAATTGTGGAGAAATTGGTCATGTATCAAGGTTTTGTATCAAACCACACATGCTTTGTTCATATTTATACAATATCGAGCATGTCACCAAAGACTGTTGTGAATTTTTTAAAAAGTGGGAAGACAAGAAGGCCAATTGCAACACGGTAGATGTAGAACTATGTAAGAACAAGAATAAAAATGAAGAGTTTGATGTCCAGGTAGAACCCAAGGAGGAATGAAGGAAAGATAATACTTTGAGCATGGTGAAGACTCATGTTAGAAGCCAAAGGGAAAGATAAGGAAGGAAGTATAGGACCCTTTAAAGTTTGATATTTCCCAACAAAAATAGTTCCTTCAAAATGCATAGAGAGCTATGGAAGAAGAAAGGGAATGGAAGGAGTTGTAGCATGTGACTCAGAGGTCACTCAAGGAGACTTGGGTCCAAGAAGAAGTGCATAGGATGACACGAAGGTCTCTAGAATAAGATTGGATCCACAAATAGGTACAACGGGTGATGCAAAGGTCCCTGGAAGAGGCTTGCGCCCATGAATATTGGCAATGCATGACACAAAAATGTTTGGAGGAAGCTTGTGTGCACAAAGAAATATAATGCATGATGCAAGGATAATTGGAAGAATCTTGTAGATAGAATGAGTTTCAATGCACTGAGTAGAAAGCACATGAAGAATAAATATTGGAAGAATTACAACGTTGAGTGTGCATAGAAGCTTTGCAAGACTTGGGCCACAAGGAAGAACCTGAAAACCAAGGAAGTTCTTTCTTGTATTTATATTTGTGATTTCTCAATTATCCATAGGTTGCATGTAAGTTGACACATATCTTAGATACTTGCATAAGGGAACAAGGAGTGGAGGAAACCATATTATATCCTCTACTAGAAAGAGATGTATGTCAGGTTAGCAAGAAAAAGAGCATTGGTTGAGATTTTAAGATGACAACAAAACTTGGTGGTTATGACATGGATGTAGTCATGTTGGATTTGGGTTCCGACATGAATATTTTGCCAAAGAAATCTTGGGAGGTGATGGTTAAAAAACATTGGTTTTGTCACCCATCTAGTCATAGTTGGTGAATCAATATAATATATACCCAATAAGCTAAATGGATCAAGTGGAGGTGAATATAGAAGGGTTAAAAACAAATGTTGACATTGAGGTCATAGAAATTATAGATGAATATGATCCATATCCTACCTTAATTGGAAATGATTGGGCCTTTGATAATAATGTGGTACTGAATTTAAAGAAAAGGAAATTTTCATTTGAAATAGACACCCTATGCATGGTTTCACCTTTGGATCCATATGAAGGAGACATATAAAATGAGTCAGTGGATGAGGATGCATGGAGCTCGGCTATTGAAAATATCTATAATATCATTGGGCATAGGGAGTATTACATCAACACCACTACAGATGGAGAATCAAGATAGAGAAGTGTCAAGTCTTGTGACACAGTTTCTAAGGATTCCATGGATAGATGAAAACAAATATCTATGAAGTTTCCACTCGTAGATGTGTGAGGATAGAGAAAGCAGTGTGTTGGATCAGATTTGGGCTATGAAATTCCGCGTGATTTGATGGGATTGGGCCGATAGAGACATTCCTCATATAGATGGAGAAAAACATCCCTATGGAGAAGAGGCTTTAGGACATGGATGAAATGGTTTGAGGGAAACTTGCATGATGGTGGGCGACACATCACCTAAATATTCAAAGTTGGTTGCAGGTAGATGAGTTCATAAAGGTTTGGTTCCAACCCATCGATGATTTCAAACTAGCTAATCGATATAAGGGAACTGAGGATCCTTGAGATTTTGTTTTTATCAATGATGCTAAACTTCTAAGAATATCCCTCAATCCCAATGGGTCCATAGATTTTTCCACACTATGGACATGGTATCTAGAAGTTGGTACATTCAGGAGGAGCTTAGGAGGAAAATGGTCGAGTGGACCCATGTGAGTTCCCATTTATTTTTTTAAATTTAGCTTCACAACAAAAGTTCTAGCTCAAAGGGAGGTGCTCCACCGGATTAAGGATTTTGTTTTCCATTAGTAGCCAAAGGAATCCACACTCATGGTGGTTTGTTTGTATTATCAGTCAGTGGAAAAACTAAAAGAGGTGGTACATTGTTGGAAGATCAATGTTGATAATTTTGATGCCGATGACCCATGCGACATCTAGATCAAATAATATGAAGGAGAGTGTGTATTAAAGGATAAAGTGATAGAGATGGCTACACCAAACTATAATGGCCCAATCAAAACTAGGAAACATAATATTGGCCCTAAATAAGCACCCAATATGGTCATCATTGGAGATTATTGGGATAAGGAGACAATCACTCAGGTTGTGGACCTCCTCGAGGAATATGAGGACTTGTTTCCCTGGATATTTTATGAAATGAAATGTATTGCAGGATCATTGGGGGATATGAATATTCATATTAAACTGGATGCCAAACCGGTCAAGAGAAGGCCCTATCACTTAAATCCCGAATATAAGGAAAATGTGTGCAAAGAATTGGATTAGATGTTGAATAATGGGATCATTGTCCCTATAGAGGATTCTAATTGGATTAGTCACATTATTTTGCAACCCAAGAAGAATGGTGATATTCATATCTATGTGGATCTAAGGAGTCTCAACATAGCTTGTGTCCACGACCCTTTCCTGACACCCTTCATGGATGAGGTGCTAGAAAATGTTCATGGCCAAGAAGCCTAATATTTCAAATATGTCTTCTCATGGTATCATCAGGTTCAAATCATAGAGGAGGATCAATATAAAACCACATTTGTGACAAAATGGGGGTCCTTTTCATACATGGTAATGTCCTTTGTATTGAAGAATGCCCCTGTAGTATTTTCTTGGATAGTAGTTGCGTCCTTCAAGGAATTCATCCACAAGATTCTTGAAGTATACTTGGATGATTGGAATGTGTTCAATTTGTTGAAGGAACACATGCAATCTCTTCAAATAATGTTGGATTGATGCTGCTAGCTATAGATATCCTTGAATTTGAAGAAATGCATTTTTTGTACACCGTTTATCACATTGTTGGGTCATGTCATGTGCAAGGATGGGTTGTTGGTGGTTCAAGATAATATTGTTGCCATATTAGATATGGTAGCCCCAATGTTGATTCATAATATGCGAGCCATGTTGGGTCATACAGGATATTATAGATGGTTCATTCAGAATTATGCCCATATTGTTGCCATGTTGCAAAAGATGCTACGAAAAGATATTAAGTATGAGTGGACACCAAAATTCCAGGAATCCATAGATATCCTCAAATAAGTTTCTAATTACTATGCCAATTGTGGTTTGTCCTCATTGGTCGAAGATCTTTCATCTCCACATCGATACCTCATCCATTGAACTAGTTGTAGTTCTTGTGCAACCAAGGGAATGTAATATTGACCATCTAGTATACTTTGTCATTCACAAGCTGTCTAATGCCAAAAATAATTATACGAAAACCGAGCATGAGGGCCTTTCCATGGTATATGCCTTACAAAAAACTTTCCACTACCTATTGAGGTATGCTTTTAAATTGTTCAATGACCACTTCGCACTCAAGTATTTGGTCAATAAGCTGGTGTTGGGTGGAGGAATCTATCATTGGTTGCAGCTCTTTAAAGTGTTTGAATTTGAAGTTATTCTTAAGTTAGATAAGCATAAAGTTCGACCCGATCATTTGCCCTGGATAGATATTAGTGAAGTTGTTAAGAGCCTTGATGATGAACTCACTGATGTGAAACTCTTCAAGGTCAAATTTGTTCCTGATCAATTGGATAAAATTGTGGAATTATCATGACTAGACATGCTCCCACAAGGTATAATCCAGTGAAACACCCTCAACTAGTGACCCGTAGTGCATATTATTAGTTTATTGATGGACAATAGTATAATTTGGGCCCAGATGTCATCATGTGTCAATGTGCCATAAAACATGAATGAGCCTCCATCCTACATGAAAAACATGAAGTTATTGTTGGAGGCCACAATTCCAACAAGGATAAAACAATTTTACTCATCCCCCAATCTTATTGTACTCATCCCCCATGTGCCCCATATTGTAATCAGAAATTGGAAGGTTTATATACAAATAACAAATTTAGGAAAACAGGTTGAATTAATATACATTGATATTTCCCCCTTGGACACCTCTTAACCATTATCTTAGACTCTCCCCCCTCTTGTGGATTAATTCATCCCCCATATCTTTTTCATGTCCCCTTAGCAGTTGGTATCACATTTTATTATTAAAACATTGAAATACAATTCACATATTACATCGCTTGGTCATAACCACATATTATATCTACATAAGCATTAATTAAACTGGGTATTATAGTGGGGATGTTACATTCCCCCTCCACTACAATTTTGCATCATCCTGAGTGCACACTATGTTGATATGCACATATGCAAATTTACATCACAATATGATCCAGGTGGATATTGGTGGCCACCCACCTATTGCAACTGGCTCCTCTTGTCAATTTTTAGCTCATCACGTTCTTTTGTACTTATCTGTAATTGTGGGATCTACACTTCTAGGGATATCTGAGACCCTGCACATATTTCAAGTGCATGATGGTGGTCTCCCACCTAATCCAACAAGATTATTTCATATGTGTTCATGTCAACACATCTTTCTGTACTTCCGGGGATGTTTTGGGGCCCTAAACAATGTTTTTTTGGCATGCGACAATCAAAATATAGGCAAAGTCAGACTTTGATGGCATAATGCATAGCGCTCAAAAAGACATTTCCAGCGAGATATCACGCACCTAAAATGGATATCGTACGCAAAATTTACGACCCTGGGAAGTTAATGTACTAACTTACCCAAACGGGACCCACTTGAATTTTGGCATTTCATCTCCTAGGGTTAGGTTTTTGGATGTCTAGGGTTTTGGAATTCATGATTGTCATAAAAAGGCCTTCAAATCCTCATTGTAATCACCTTCTTGCAAATGCACATAGTCATCACATCTCTTCTCAAAGATAATGCTGCCACCATTCTAACAAGTCTTTCACTCTATATTTTTATAGTCTCCTTACAATTATTTCATTAATAGAAATAAAGTATTGTTTTATTTCTCTGTTTCTAGCAGTTTTCATGAGTATTTCATTGTAATTTCTCTACTTCATTTCATTCTAAAAATAATTTGGATCAGTGATATCAGAGTGGGTTTCTCTTGATCATTTTTTAGTGCATGTCCCCGACGAGGTCCGAGTATATCTAGTTGGGTCTCAATATTGTCTCTCTTGAGGAAAATCATTCTCGCAGGTCCAAGAAACCCTCGATGGTGGTAGAAAAGAAAAATGACGGAGAAGAATATTTTATTAAACTATTTCTTGAGCAATCTCTTACACGACAGAGGGGTGAAATGATGGATAAATTTTCACAAATTCTTCAATTCATGCCGATAGAAACAGGTGCATCTTCATCTAGTTTCCATTTTGGAGGAACCTCTCCCTTCAAGGTACAAGTTAATTTTGATATTCCTATATTTGAAGGTCATATAGATGTGGATGCCCTAGAAAAATGGTTAAATATATTAGAAGGTTATTTCTCTATTCAAAATTTTTCCAACAGGGAAAATATCACCTTCTCACTCCTCAAGGCTCTCCCCCATATCAAACATTGGTGGGCAACTTATTGGGATAAAAGTTCCACAGAGGAATATGGAATATATGGGGTCGAGCCCACTTGGGATTTTTTTGTGGATGCAGTCAAAGAACATAACTATCTTGTTGATAACTATGAAGACTAGTACATGAGATGGACCACACTGCGACAAGAGAAGAGACAAACAGTGTCAGAGTTCACAAATAATTTCCATACCTTGCGCAACAAGATGGGTATAAAAGACTCTGAGCGAAATCTAGTTCTAAAATATTGTGGGGATCTACATAGGTACATCCAAACCAAAATGGATTTCCTAAACAACTCATCATTGGGAGTTGGCTATCAATATGTTGTCAAAATCAAGCAGAAATTTAGGCACCAGAACAAATGGGAATTCAGGTCTACAAATCTGCAACAACCAAAGCATGGTAAAAACAACCCTAACCAATAGCCTCTATAAGACCATTCCAAGACACAGGACAAGAAGGGTAAAGAAAATATGAAGAATGACACTGGGAAGTGGTGTGAATTCCAAAACTTCCCTGTCACAACACCGATGAATGTCGCTCAAAACAATCATTGGTGGCCGAGGTCAAAGACAAGGAGTCGAAATCTGATCCAGAATATGATCCAGAAAATATTGAAAACAGACATATCATCGACGTAGACCCCATGGCTAATTTCATGACCACAAAAATTCAACCAGAAGAAGTAGTAGATCCTGAAAAAGGGGAGAACCTATTCCATTCAAATATGTTGGTGAAGGGGACCCCATTGAATTTCATTGTTTATAAAGGTGGAAAAAAGAACCTCATATCAGCTAAGGTCATCAAACAGTTGGGGTTGTCGACAACACTACGCATGCAGGCATACAACATCAGGTTGCTTCACCAAGGACGAGATCTCTGTGTCAGCCAACAGTGTTTCATGTATTATGGCATTGAGACCTTCAAGGATGAGGTAGTGTGTGATGTTTCCCCTCTTGATGTCAGTGATGTTGTTTTGGGCCAACCATATATGTGGAAATGACATGTTTTTTATGAGTCTCAACCTTGTAGTGTTATTATTACTATGGAGGTCATCTCTACCCAATACCAGAGGTAGTTCTGACTATTGTTCCACCAAAATAGTTTCATAAGGTAATCTATCATACCGCAAAATTCATCCTCTTCACATTATCTTCAAAGAATGCAGAGAAGGCCACTACAACCACTGCAGCCTGAACACCTTCTAACCAGTAGAAGAAGAATTCCAAAGAGAGAGAGGATATTGTTTCTTCACCTACAATGGTGCCTATATAATGCCCCATCAAATCCAAAGACAACAGATTGGTGGAACAGATTCCACCCCGCCAACAACAGGTTCATGACAGCCTTCCACAGGCCAAGCAGTGAAACTTATCTAACAAGGCACACAAATCACCAAGATTCAGCTTCAGAAAATGCTTCCCCCTCTTCCCTGGGTACACAACACAATGGAGACCATTGCTTCCTAAGGGGTGAGGACTATTCCAGGTGGATATTGGTGGCTACTCACCTATTTCAATTGGCTCTTCTTGTGATTTTTTAGTTTATCACATTATTTTCTACTTATTTGTAATTTTGGGTTCTACACTTATAGGGTTGTATGAATCCCTACAAATATTCCAGGTGGATACTTGTGGCCTCCCACCTAATCCAACTAGCTTATTTTGTATGTTTTCATGTCAGCAAATATTTATGTAATTCCAAGGTTGTTTTGGGGCCCTAAATAGTTTTTTTTGGCATGCCACAGTCATACTGTAGATGGAGTCAAATTTTGATGATATAATGCATAGTTCTCTAAAAGACATTTCCAATGCGCTATCATGCACCTAAAATGAAGATCGTATGAAAAAGTTACGACCCCGAGAAGTTAATGTACTAACTTACCCAAATGGGGCCCACATGACTTTTGGATTTTCATCTCCTAGGGTTAGGTTTTTGGATATCTAGGGTTTTGGAATTCATGTTTTTCATAAAAAGGCCTTTATAGCCTCATTTTAATCACCTTCTTGTGAATGAGCGTAGTCGTCACATCTATTCTCAGAGATAATGTTGTCACCATTCTAGTGAGTCTTGCACTCTGTATTTTTACAATATCTTTACAATTATTTCATTAATAAAAATAAAGTATTGTTGTATTTCTCTTTTTCCTGGAAATTTTCATGAGTATTTCATCGTAATTTCTCTACTTCATTTCGTTCTGAAAATAATCCAGATCACAATACCTAGAAAATAAAAATTCTTCGATTTTACAACTCCAGTAATAGTTCCAACCATAATCTCACGTTCCTCTCAATGCGTTGACCCAAGGAATGCACCATTGGTTTATCAAGGTGAACTCAATGGATGTACCATCCATTTATCAAGGCTAACCCAATGAATGCACCATTCTTGTATCAAATTCCACAATGAATTTGGCTAGGACTATGAGATGTGGTCTTAGAACTCTAGCTTCTCAAAATGGAGTCTTGCATTCCATTTTCTTCAAAATTGTCAAAATATTATAGGTATTTCTCCTGCATGTTTTCTTCATACTCCCATGTAGCATATTCAATACCATAGTAGGTCCATTGAACCTTTACTATCCCTATGGATTTATTCTTTAGCACTTTGAATTTTCGGTCTAGGATGCATATTGATTCCACCCGAAAATACCCTTTGTGCTCCATCTGGATCACATTCCAATCAAATACATCATTAGGATCAGACACATATTTCTTTAATAATGATACATGAAATACATTATGCACTCTCATGGATGTAGACAATGCTAGCATGAATGTAACTGTCCCTATCCTTTCTAAGATTTCAAAAGGTCCACAATATCTCGTTGCCAACTTTGGGCAACTCCCTAATCTTAGTGAACTTCTTTTTTCCTTCACTTTTAAGAATACATGTTCACCCACTTTGAAATATTTGAAAACTTTGTTCTTGTTTGCATAACTTTTCTTCCTATCTGGGAAGCCTTTAAATTCTCCTTAATCTTTTCCATCTGCTCTTCCATTTTCCTTAACAAATTTGGCCCAACAATTTTTCTATCTGTTGGGTTATCCCAACTTACTGGTGTTACATTTTATACCATACAATGATTCTGTTGGATTACGAAGAGGGTGGGTGAATCAGTAATAACGTAATTATAATCCTTTTTCTTCAAATGTTAAAGCAATGTAGAATTATTATCCAATAATGAGAAGTAATAAATAAACAATCACACACATGCATAGTACACCAGTGTTTTACGTGGAAACCCAAATCGAGAGAAAACCACGGAATGCTTTTTCTTATATGTCTTGAAGAATTAAATTCATTGGAAGCACCAACTTCCTTTGTTTTCCAACTGCAAATGGAAGGATGCTCCAACCAACTAGTTTCTCAGGCTACAACCTGAGGGAAGCTCCAACTCCACAAATCTCTGGCTACAAACAGAAGGAGGCTACAACCCCCAATGTTCTCCGGCTACAACCGGAAGGTGGCTACAACCACCTGTCCTTGCCCCGTCCTACCACCCTGAAGTAGAAGTAGAATGATGGAACCACTGTCACACTATCACTGTGAGATATACCACT
>ML783372.1:214982-247127 GCA_009831015.1 Picea engelmannii | reverse complement strand
TATTGATGTTTGGTTCTTAACATTGTAACATTCAATGTTACGTGGGGCCATATAGGCATTTCTTGCTTGAATGTTTTTATAATCCCTGCAATCTGCAACCTTATGTCCAAAATTAGTACAATAAAAACAATGACCGTAAAATAAATTTTCATACCTGTGAGTTAATGATATTCTTTGTGGTGTAGTCCTTTTGAATTTCTACCTTGACTGATCATGATCATGATTGAAGCTTCTTTGTGGCTTGAACATGGATGGTCTTCTTGAAGACATTTCTTTAATAGTTTACTTAGATTCTGGTTGACCATGATTCCTTCCTTTGAGTACTTCTCCATTACTCTATCTATTTTATTCATTCTTCTTTTCTAGCAACCTAGAGTGCATCTCTTCATTCTCTATAACTGATGTGGATGTTTCTATCTCTTCAATGTTCTTGTTGAGATTGACGATTTTACTTCTCAATGTGACAAATTATTCTTCAAGCTTCTCAACCTCTTCTTCTTTCTTCATTATCTGAGACTTCGTGACTTATTATGTTCTTTTCGCTTCTTCAAGTTGGATTTTTAATGTGATTATTTCTTCTTCAAGTAATTTCTCTTCTTGACCAAGCTCTTCCTCAAGCTGGTTTAGATCATTAGTTCTTTCCTTCATATGATCTGTCAATATATTTTCTCTCATTTCTTCTTCTTCCTTCTGTGATGCTATGTTGGCTTCCAGATACTGCTTTTGATCTTTAAGATTTTATTCGATCTTCCTGGCTTCTTCTAGCTAAGTTATTAAGTTATTGATGACCTATTGGGCTTCTTCAAAAATGTGAGCACTTTCCTTTTGTTTCATCAATCCTTTCTTGAGTGACTTGTTTTATTCTCTTTCTTTTCTTACTTCATCTAAAGCACTGGTCAATTTGTCTTCATAATTGTCTTCTTTTTCAATTAGTTTTTTTGTCTCATTTCCTTCATGGAATTATAATTCCAAATGTCCGTGTTTTTCACAATTAAATAAAAACAACATACCTCTATTGATTATGTACTCTTCATATTCTGAATCTATTTGACATGGTGAACATATTTCGTCTTGATTTGTACCTGCATATTCTTTGGCATTTTATGAATCTGTAATGGGTGAAGAATATATATCATGTAACTTATCCCAAAGCTCTTTGGCTGATGAACATCTACCAACCTTTTCTCTTACCGGATTAGGTAATCATTCCCAACTGAAATCCATTCATATTTTGTTATTATTCTTCAATTCCTTCTTGGCTGCAGTATTTTCCCTTTTTGAATTATCATATCCTGTAACAACTGATAGACAAATATAATACCCTTCTGTCTGTAAAAATAATTTCTTCCTTCCACTCCATATCTCACACTTTAAACCATTCTATCCATTAAACAGTGGTAATCCATTCTCAGAATAATCCATGATCTCCTTCCAATGGTTAAACTATTTCCTAAAGGAACCTGCTCGGATACCAATTGTTGGATTATTGAGAGGGGGGGTGAATCGGTAATAGAGAATTTTAATTCTTTTTAACCATAAAATGCAAGTGTTATATCAATGTAGCATTGTCATCCAATAATTGAAAAGTAAATAAACAATGAACAAATGAGAAATCATACACATACACAATACACTAGTGTTTTTACATGGAAACCCAAAGCGGGAGAAAACCACATAATGTTTTTTCTTATATGTCTTTAAGAATTACATTCATTGGAAGGACCAACTTCCTTTGTTTTCCAGCTACAACTGGAAGGAGGCTCCAATCCCCTAGTTTCTCTGGCTACAACCTGAGGGAAGCTCCAACTCCCCAGTTCGTTGGCTACAACCAGAAGGAGGCTACAACCCCCTATGTTCTCCGGCTACAACCAGAAGGTGGATAGAACCACCTATCCTTGCCCCATCCAACCGCATTGATGTGGAAGTAGAATGATGGAACCACTGTCACACTATCACTATGAGATATACTGTTATAAACCTGTACCAATCAACCTACACCAAACAACCTGTAATCAACATGTACCATAAACAACCTATAATCAACTTGTACCATAAACAAGTGCATCAACCATGTACATCAACCTTTACCATAAACACGTGACTCAACCATGTATCGAATATGTACCAATCATGCATCAAATACACCTAAACTATGACTCATCAAGATGTACCAACATCATCAACTATACATCTCTTGTATGTGCCAAGTCATCAACTACTTGTCTCGACCATGTACCTCAACCAAAAGCCCTCATCAATTTCATCATCCAAATCTCATTTGTAACTCTATAATAGACTTGGTGTATATGATCACATACCTGCAAACCTCCCTTAAATTTAACAACAATAGACTATCATTTTCATCAAACTTTACTTTAGTCTCACATGACTAATTTTGGATTAGTCAACAACCCTAACTTGAAATAATCATAACTATGTACCTATAATGAATAAATATATGAAAATTGTACACACTATTCTTTAATGTTTGTTATGCAATTCCTTTAGTTTTCACTCCTTGGAACCTCTCAGAAAATGATTTATAGAAAAATTCCATACCTTATTGAATTCTTTCTTATTCTAGAGAGATAACTTGTAGAGAATGCCCCGCACAAAATATTTGTTGTATGGATCTGAAAATTGTACATAGAATACTACATACTGTACACTAACCAATACATTTAGTCTTACTAAATTTGGATCTGTTATGAAGAATTTATGACGTTTTTACCCAAAACACCTGTTTTAGACTAGTTTCAAGACTAGCCACAAACCCTATTTTCTACGGAGTGTAACTCCAAAAATACAACGAACCACAAGCTGAAATTTTCATCACGTATACTTGTATATGTTTTTGCAACTGCCTACAAATTTCGTGGTCTGAATCATTATAGACAAAAAGTTACTGCGAAAATGGTGAGATGACTTGTAAATAACATACCTTAGAAAGCATCATCAAAAGAATTTGTCCTCCCTTGAATTTTGGCCTTCTTTACTTCACCTTCCCTCTAACATTTGTCTTAGATATCCTTTGGTTACCTCAGTCACTTCTATATATTCAATATTCTCAAGTGTGATTCAAAATGAGAGACCCTTGCCTCTTATTTATATTTTCATGTAGCTTCCTCAAGGAGTTACCTTCTAACCATCTTACCCAACCCACTTCTAACCACTTTTCCACTTAGTAATTTCTCCATTAAATTTATTATTTAAATAATTTCTTTTTTATCCACTTTGACTTATAGTACACTCGTCACTTCACTTTATTATTTAAATAATTTCTTCTTTGCTTTCCTTATTTTAGGGCTAACCCACTTCTAACCACTTGTCCACTTAGTAATTTCTCCATTAACTTTATTATTTAAATAATTTCTTTTGTATCCACTTTAAATTATAGTACACTCATCACTTGTCTTTATTATTTAAATAATTTCTTCTTTTCAACCACTTTGACTACTTTGACCTTTTGGGGCTTCTAGATGACTCATAAGGGTTCTCCAATTTCACATGGCCATAACTCTCTAACCGTGAGGAGTTATGTGACATTTCAAATACCACAGGAAATGGCATGACATGTACTATCCATCAAGAATAGTCTTACCTGCAAAAATATCAAAACTCATACCATTATCCATGAAACAAACATGGGTCCATTACACAAACTTTTGGGCTACCGCAATTCGCTACCAGAATTTCTTCAAGGGTTGACATCAATGACAAACAACCCAGTTAATAAACAATATCCCCCTTTGGAATTGATTGCAACACTATGATGTAATACCAAAGTCATATCATGCAATATTGTAGTGATATCATCATTCTCCCCCTTTGACCATCGCTCCCCCTGGAACCATGAATCAGTGCTCTGCATCTGATAAATCTCTCCCCTTTTGTCATCAATGACAAAGGTATCTTTCCATATGGGGTTGCTCCCCCTAACTCAATTGTCCTTGAAACTGATCTTCCAACCTGAACTGTCCTCTTTATGGTGATTCCTCATGTACATATAAGACATATAAAATAAGCATTCAAAAGAATTCATTTTGGAGTAGAAATTACTCCGAGTCTCTAGAGAAGATACTCAAAGGATTCCATTGGAAGTGGTTTTGTAAAGATGTCTGCCACTTGTTATTTTGTGCCCACATATTCAACTTTTATATTCTTCTCTACAACCTGTTCCCGTAGAAAGTGATACTTTATTGGAATGTTCTTAGTATTGGAGTGAATCACCGTGTTCTTTGAAATACTGATGGCACTTGTATTATCACAATAGATTGGAATGGGCTCATCATATTCAGCCTGTATATCTGCCAAAGTTTGTTTCATCCATAGAACCTCATTACAACATCTTGCTACTGCAATATACTCTGATTTGGTTGTGGATAAAGATATTGATGATCATTTCTTTCTTAGACAAGATACAAGACACTCACCCAAGTAGAACATTGCTCCACTGGTTCTTTGTCAGTCATCAATGCAACCTTCCCAATCTGCATCTATGTAGTCAAGAAGTGATAGATCCTTTCCTTTTGGATACGATAATCCAAACTCTTATGTTCCTTTGAGATATCTAAAAAATCATCTTCACTTCTAAGAGATGTGATACCTTTGGTTCTACTTGAAATCGTGCCACCTATCCAACTACCTGCATTACATCTGGTCTGGATGTTGTCACTTATAGTAAGCTACCAATCATTGACTTGTATTGCCTCTAGTCTGTAGACTTTAAATCATCATCTTTGCTCATCTTGCAACGGGTTTTCATAGGAGTGGTAACTAGTTTGCAATCTTCCATTACGAACCTCTTTAGCATTTCTATGATATACTTAGTTTGAGAAATAAAAATTGATTGGTTTCTTTGACGTATCTGAAGATTCAGAAAGAAGGATAGTTCTCCAAGTAATGACATTTCATATTCAATCTGCATATTCTTTGTAAATTTCTGGCTTAACCTTGATGTAGAGGTTGTTGTCTACACTTCCTTTTTTGAACCCTTCCTATTGTAGATATTTATCCAGTCTAGAGTACCATGCTCTAGGAGCTTGTTTTAGACAATACAAGGCCTTCTTCAATTTACACAAGTAATCTACATTCTATGACAACTCAAATCCTTCTGGTTTTTCAATGTAGACTTCTTGTTCAAGCTCCCCATTCAGAAAAGTTGATTTCACGTCCATCAGATACACCTTAATATTATTGGAGCATGCATAAGCTAAAAGTAATCAGATTTCTTCCATTCTAGAAATTGAGGCAAATGTCTCTCCAAATTCGATCCCTTCAACCTATGTGTATTCTTTACATACCAATCTACCTTTGTTCCTTGCAACATGCCCATATTCATTCGATTTATTTCTGAAAACCCACTTTGTGCCAATACATTCTTATTCTTTGGTCTTGGAACCAGTTCCCAAGTGTCATTCTTCTCTATTTGATCTAATTATTCATCCATGGCCTTATTCCAAAATTCATCCTTGTTGGCCTCTTCAAAACATTTTGGTTCAATCGTAGATAATACTGCTAGGTGCATTTTTTCTGGTGAACAGATTCTTCTTCTGGTCTCAACTCGTGCATCCTTATTTCTGATAATCTGATCTGAAGGATGATTCTTTTGTACTCATTTTCTAGGTGTCTTTGGAGGCACTTGTTGAACTTTCTCTTCTACTTTTGTTTTATCTTCTTCATCTTCCTCTTCTACTTCTTGTTCATCTTTTGCTTCTTCTTCATAAAGTTGTTCCACTGATTCATTTTCTTCTTCCTTTGATTCTTGTCCACCTGTTTCATCAATTGTTACAGTGATTATTTCCACAACTTTTTTGAATCTCAGATTGTAACACTTGTATGCTTTCCTTGTACTTGAGTAACCAATAAGTACTCATTTTTCCACATGAGATTCAAACTTTCTCATTCTGCCATATTCTCTTTTGATGTATCATTTGCTTCCATATATTCTGAAGTGCTTCACATTTGTTGGTCTTCCTTTCCATAGCTCGTAGGGAGTTTTTTCATTTTTGTTTATGAGCATTGCTCTATTTTGAATGTGAACTGTTGTAAGAACTGCATGTGTCCAAAAAACATCTATCAATTTGGAATCCATTAGCATTGTTTGTTCCATTTCCTGTGTAATTAGCATCCATAATGTTCCTTTGTCTCTAAACCACTCTCTGAACCAATCTATGAATCCATGCTCTCGTCCAATGTCATATATCTATCCAAACCTACTAAGTGTTCTTACATATCCATCTATGTCCATACTGTCCAAGACTCTACTGCACAACTGTCCATAATGTTGACCCATTTATTACTATACTATCATGAAGTTTTTATTACTACATCTATGAAACTGTACTTCTGTTAACTGACTGCCCTGTATCTGTCTACTCAAAATCTGCAAGCTTCTCGAATGATGGTTCTTTGGTCTATCACAACTATCACATAGAATCCCCTTATCTAATATTCATGTTACCTGGGAGTCTCTAAGTCGGATGGCTCATAGAAATTCCTTCTCTGATGTGTATTCATCATCATATTCATTGGTAGATTCATCATCTCTCTAAGATATGACTACTTTCTTTCTGTCTGTGGATTCATCTTTCACTACAATTCCTGAAAGTACAATCCCTTGAACATGTTCCTTATTTACCTATCCTTTTTTTCTTTCAGTTATTTTCCAAATCTTTCTGTATCTGACATCTTTCTTTTTCTCTATAGATTTTTCTTCATCTTGTTTTATTGCCAATTGCAATCTCTAGGATCTGGTATTTGTTCACCTGTTCTTAGTTCTTTCTTATCCATACTTTCTTATATCTCATATCAGTCTCTTTCATGGAAGTATCGATCATGTTTCTATAATCACTAACTATGTGTCCATAGTTATGAAATTTGTAACATTCAATGTTACATGGGGCCATATAGGAATTTCTTGCTTGAATATTTTTATAATCCCTGCAATTTGCAACCTTATGTCCAAAATTAGTACAATAAAAAAAATGACCGTAAAATAAATTTGCATACATGGGAGTTAATGATATTCTTTGTGGTTTATTCCTTCTGAATTCTACATTGACTGATCATGATCATGATTGAATATTCTTTGTGTCTTGAACATGGATGGTCTTATTGAAGATATATCTTTAATAGTTTTCTTAGTTTCTGGTTGACCATGATTCCTTCCATTGAGTACTTCTGTATAACCCTTTCTATTTTCTTCATTCTTATTTTCTAGCAACCTAGAGTGCTTCTCTTCATTCTCTATAACTGATGTGGATGTTTCTATATCTTCAACGTTCTTGTTGAGATTGACAATTTTACTTCTCAATGTGACAACTTCTTCTTCAAGCTTCTCAACCTCCTCTTCTTTCTTCATTATATGAGACTTCATGACTTCTATTTCTCTTTTCTCTTCTTCAAGATGGATTTTTAATGTGATTATTTCTTCTTCAAGTTCTTTCACTTCTTGACCAAAATCTACCTCAAGCTGGTTTAGATCATTAGTTCTTTCCTTAAAATGATCTGTCAATATATTTTCTCTCATTTCTTCTTCTTCCTTCTGTGCTTCTATGTTGGCTTCCAGATACTTCTTTTGACCTTTAATATTTTCTTCGGTCTTTCTGGATTCTTCTACCTGAGTTATTAAGTTCTTGATGACCTGTTGGGATTCTTAAAAAATGTGAGCACTTTCCTTTTGTGTCATCAATTCTTTCTTGAGTGACTTGTTTTATTCTCTTTATTTTCTTAGTTCATCTAAATCACTCATCAATTCTTCTTCATAGTTGTCTTCTTTCAATTAGTTTTTCTATCTCATTTTCTTTCATGGAATTATATTTCAAGATTACCACTTTTTTCACAATTAAATAAAAACAACATACCTCTTTTGATTATGTACTCTTCATATTCTGAATCTGTTTGGCATGGTGAACATATTTCTTCTTGATCTGTACCTCCATCTTCTTTGGCATTTTCTAAATCTGCGATTGATGAAGAATATATATCATGTAACTTATCCCAAAGTTATTTGGCTAATGAAAATTTACCAAGCTTTTCTCTTATCGGATTAGGCAATCCTTCCCAGATGAAATCCATTGTTATTTTGCTATTCTTCTTCAATTCCTTCTTGGTTGTAGTCTTTTCCCTTTTTGAACTATCATATCATGTAATGACTGATAGCCAAATATAATACCCATGTCCCTGTAAAAATACGTTCGTCCTTTTAGTCCATATCTCATACTATAAACCATTCTGACCATTAAACAGTGGTACTCCATTCTCTAAATAATCCATGATCTCCTTCCAGTGATTAAACTGTTTCTTGAAGGACCCTGCTCCGATACCAATTGTTGGATTACTGAGATGGGGGGTGAATTAGTAATAGAGAAATTTAATCATTTTTAACCATAAAATGCAAGTGTTATATCAATGTATCATTACCATCCAATAGATTTATATTAAATAAACAA
This sequence comes from Picea engelmannii, assembly GCA_009831015.1. Lineage (NCBI taxonomy): Eukaryota > Viridiplantae > Streptophyta > Pinopsida > Pinales > Pinaceae > Picea > Picea engelmannii. The sequence continues at coordinate 238,674 of ML783372.1, read as the reverse complement.
TGAAAAAATGAGCAATCATACACATACACAATACACCAATGGTTTTACGTGGAAACCCAAAGCGGGAGAAAACCACATAATGTTTTTTCTTATGTGTCTTTAAGAATTACATTCATTGGAAGCACCAAATTCCTTTTTTTTCAGCTACAACTGGAAGGAGGCTCCAATCCCCTAGTTTCTCAGGATACAACCTGAGGGAAGCTCCAAATCCCCAATTCTATGGCTACAACACCCTATGTTCTCTGGATACAACCACCTGTCCTTTCCCCATCTAACCAGTCTGACGTAGAAGTAAAATTATGGAACCATTATCACACTGTCACTGTGATATATACTACTGTAAACCTATACCAATCAATCTGCACCAAACAAATTGTAATAAACTTGTACCATAAACAACCTATAAGCAACCTGTACAATAAACAAGTGCATCAACCATGCACCAACCTATACCTCAACCTATACCATCAACGAGTGCATCAACCATGCACCAAATATGTACCAATCATGTATCAAATACACATAAACTATGACTCGTCAATATGTACCAACATCATCAACTATACACCTCATGTATGTGCCAACTCATGAACTACTTGTCTCAACCATGTACCCAACATGTACCTGAACCAAAAATATCCTTCATTAATTTCATCATCCAAATATCATTTGTAACTTTGTAATAGACCTAGTGTATATGATCACATACCTGTAAACCTTCCTTAACGTTAACAACAAGAGACTAACATTTTCGTCAAACTTTACTTTAGTCTCACATGACTAATTTTGGATTAGTCAACAACCCTAACTTGAAATAATCATCACTATGTACCTGTAATGAATAAAGATATGAAAATATTACACAATGTTATTTAATGTCTTTTATGCAATTCCTTCGGGTTTCATTGCTTGGAATCTCTCAGAAAAGGAGTTATAAAAAAAAAGGCATACCTTATTGAATTATGGATTATTCTAGAGAGTGAACTTGTAGAGCGTGCCACGCCTGAAATATTTTTTGTATGGATCGGAAAATTGTGCACGGAATATTATAGACTATACTCTAACCAATACATTTTGTCTTACTAAATTTTGATCTGTTATGAATAATTTAGGACGTGTTTACCTGAAAACACATGTTTTAGACTAGTTTCAGGACTAGCCGCAAAATCCATTTTCCACAGAGTGTAACTCCAAAAATAAAACGACCCACAAGATAAAAAATTTATCACAACTACTTGGATATGTTTCCTCAACTACCTCCTAATTTTTCAATCTAAATCATTCTAGAAAAAACATTATTGCAAAAATGTTAAGATGGCATGTAAATAACATACCTTAGAAAGCATCATCAAAAGAATTTATCCTCCCTTGAATTTCGGCCTTCTTTACTTCACCTTCCCTCTGAAATTCGGCTTACATATCCTTTGGTTACCTCGGTCACTTGTATATATTCAATATTCTCAAGTGTGATTCAAAACGAGAGACCCTTGCCTCTTATTTATACTTTCATGTAGCTTCCTCAAGGGGTTACCTTCTAACCATCTTAACCCACTTTCCTTATTTTATGGCTAAACCACTTCTAACTACTTGTCCACTTAGTAATTTCTCCATTAACTTTATTATTTAAATAATTTATTTTGTATCCACTTTGAATTATAGTACACTCATCACTTCACTTTATTATTTAAATAAGTTCTTCTTTTCTTTCCTTATTTTAGGGCTAACCGACTTCTAACCACTAGTCCACTTAGTAATTTATCCATTAACTATATTATTTAAATAATTTATTTTGTATCCACTTTGAATTATAGTACACTCATCACTTCTCTTTATTATTTAAATAATTTCTTCTTTTCAACCACTTTGACTACTTTGACCTTTTGGGGTTTCTAGATGACTCATGAGGGTTCTCCAACTTCACATGGCCATAACTCTCTAACCGTGAGGAGTTATGTGACGTTCCACATACCACTAGAAATGGCATTACATGCACTATCCATATAGAATAGTATTACCTACAAATATATCAAAACTCATACCATTATCCATCAAAAAAACTTGGGTCCATTACCTAAAATTTTGTGCTACCGAAATTCGCTTCCGAACTTTCTTCAAGGGTTGACATCAATAACAACTAACCCAATGAATCAAAAACATGCACTTCATGAGATCTCCTATTGAGTGCATCGGCCACTTGATTATCCTTTCCTTTTATATGCTTAATTTGAGATTCACATTCACTCTAAAATTTCATCCATCTAGTTTTTCTGACATTTAATGTTGTTTGTCCAAACAAATTCTTCAAACCACAATGGTCTATTCTTAGCTCAAATTTATTACCCATGAGGTAATGTCTCCAAAATTTTAATTCATGTACAATTGATGCTAACTTCAAGTCATGTGTAGCATAATTCCTCTCATTCTCTTTTGATTTTCAGGATTCATAGAATACCACATGATATTTTTGAATAAGGACCCCATTGATCCCTTCCTTGCATGCATCAGTGCACACAACAAAATATTCATTTGAATCTGCAATCTTCAATATTGGAACACTTGTCAATATTTTCTTCAAATAGTGAAAACTCTCTTCACACTTGGAATTCCACTCAAAATTAATTCCCTTATTTTGAAAATAAGTGTTATGTAGGAGCATCAATCCACCTTAGCGAATGCGGCAGCCCGCCAGCACACAAACACGCAATCGAGAAAGGGAGAGGCAATAAACCTCCCATTTTTTTTAATTTGAAATAATCCTATATGGATTTTCGTGTTGTAAGGTTGTAAATGTCGGGCCATGCCTTTTTACAAGTAGTGGTTGGATTTCATTTAAAAGGTTTCTTGTAGCAGACCCAGATCATGGTCATTTCTGGGTAAACATTTATGAAAACTTCAATGTAATAGATGAGGTTAGGTGAGAGAGGACGAGCTCGAGGAGCCCCTCTTTTGTAAAAAAAAGATCTTTGTATCTAGATTCAGTAGGCTAGAACATATTAGAATGGAAGAGGAGAGAAAAGAGATATGAGACTCTCTAGAAGTCCGAGCTTACCCATATTGTAATTGGACATTCATATTAATACAACGAGCAGTTTTTCCTGCATAAGATTCTTTGTGTGTTTCCATGTGTTTCATGAATGACATTTGTGTGTAATTTTATGTTGTATATGTATGTTAGATTTCTTCTGCAGGGATAGACTCAAGGGAGAAGCCTCAGAGTTACTGAATGCTCTGGAGGTAAGATTGTGCAGAGGAAGGCACAAAAATACAGAATCATTGAATATTTTGTATTGCTCTGCCAGGTGGGCATCAAGCGTCTGAAAGAAGTGCACAGGAGGAACTCTATTTCGAGTTCAGAGAGAAGAAAAAATTTATGAGGATTATGTAAAGATCTACCAGGAGGGAATCAAGCGACTGTAAGGAGGGCACAAGTGAACTCTGTTTCAAGTTTAGGGAGACAGAATCACTGATTATTTTGTAGAGGTCTGCCAGGTGGGCATCGAGTGAGTGAAAGGAGTGCACGAAGGAAGAACTCTATTTCGAGTTAAGAGATAAGGGAAGTGTCTAGGGGAAGACACTCACAGAGTTTTTGAATACTCTGTAGGTTCAACAACATGTGCTTGAGTAGAATTTTCCAAGAGTGTTGTAGGTGAATACCCCTGTAGACAAGTGGATTCCCTCTTGGTCTCTAGACTCCTAAGGCCAAGATAGAAAAGTGATTAACATGGAAACTGACTTCCTTTTAGATATAATCAAGCTAACAAATGAAAGAGAAGGAGAAAGATGTGTACCTTAGTAGTGACATTTGTCTTTGCAAAGTCCTAGCTAAGATTTGATCCTAAGCTCCCTGATAGGTCCTATAGAACAAACAAAGATACAATGGACTTCCTACTCTACTGAGATTAGCTCAATCATAAATCCATCTATTGTAGACAAACTCATATGGAACAAGCACAAGTTTGAAAGAAATAGGCCAAGCAATGATTATATTAATGAGAACAAGTAAAAGTACTTACAATCCTTTGAATGAAGGTGCAAAATCTTCTTCCATTTCTCCTTGTCCAACCCCTTTTCTCAAGTAATCTCCACTGATTGCTTTGATAACATCTCACTCATGAGATCATAAGTTTGATGTAATTCTCAATCTTTATTGTACCTTTCACCATGAGAAGGCCTCCTTATATAACCTTGGAGAGGTCCAACCACTAGAGATATTTGGGATAAGTTAAGGATTCTTCTCCTTCAGTTGAGGATCTTCCCTAAGATCATGCCTTGACCATCTATTCAAATCCAACCACCTTCAAGAATTGAGGGATTCTTCCCTGATTTGCCTCAACAAACCCAAAATTTTCTCAAAAAAGGGTAGCGCTCCCCCAAAAGGGTGCACAGGGTGCTCAAACACTCCCCCAAAGAGGCTTAGGGAGTGCCATCACTCCCTGACAGTGGGTACAGGAGAGATCCTCTCCAAAATTCATTTTTTAATGGTTCTTTCAATGGAAAAAGGTTTGTACTTCTTGTCAACTAATTTCTCTTCTTCCAAACTAGCCTTTGAGGTGTCTTAAGTGTCTTTGTGATGTTGTTAGAGGCACAACATGGGAAAGATGGCAATATGATTTTTTTGACACTTGCAACACTTGTAGTCAAGATGTGACACTTGCGAACAAGATGCGACACTTATAACACTTGTAATGACGACACTTGCGACACTATCGAAGTGAGTAATTTTGAGGTGTAACAGATTTTCCCCCAAAGTATGAACTTAGAAGACGATGATGACTGAAGTACTTTGTAGAATTTTTCAAGCAAGGGTATGGACACAGAGAAACCGGAAAAAGATGCACACAACCATCAAATAAATATTATGACATGTTTCAAAACCCAAGGCAGGCATACCTATGCTTGAGTGATAAAGACTTTTTAGGTATGGCTGCCATTAAATACACTACGGATCCATAATTATATTGACAAAATGGTATAGCCACTGCAGATACAATGTGGATCTATACTCCTATGACCTGAACTGATCGTAGCCATGAAGAATACACTATGGATCTACGAGATGACAAGACATATCCACGACCAATACAAAGTGGATCTATGTAACAGTATATGTGTCATGGTTCAAAAGAAATCCTTCGCAACCTTGGAAAAGTATACATAAGAGTGATGACACTCAACCCAGGGTCTTCTTACCGATCCTTATGCAATACAAATATAACCATGTGAATAGATGTTCCGATGTTGAACATGGCAGAAACCACTTGATTACTGGTCAATGATGTAAACCATTAACAAGCATGAGGGAGATCACCATTGATGTCAATGATTCCCAAGGTACTCTAGTACATTCCAACGAATGTGAATGAATGATATGAAGTCGAACATCCATGGAATCATCTGATCAGAGGTCAATGATTTAAACCCACTATCGGACACGAGGAGGCCTTCCATTAAGGCATGCAAGTCCCAAGGTACTAACTATTTTCTAAGTCTAACTCCTGGATAATGTGATGAAGTCGATAGGAATAGACTCATCGAAGGAGGTCCTTGATGTACCCCCCATCAATGACACAAAACTGACACAGAGATGTAATTGGAAAATCAAATGAACATGGACTGACATGGGTATTGAAATAGGATATTTGTGATGGCTGACTCTCGAGGCATATACATACCTTGAACACTGAGGCACGACAACAGAAACATGACATGGACCAAAACTTGATGATGCAGTGGATACAGTGACTTTCGTCGGGTGACCCAAAGGAGTAAAAGAAACTCATAGGATTGGCTCAGTGTAGAGGTTTAGTGGATTAAAATGCATGCAAAGACAAAGTGTCGTGTTCAAGGGAGACCGTAAGAGCTACTGGTAGTGTTCTCAATTTTTTTTTGGCTTTCTTCTTTCAATTTCTCCCCCATCCAGATAGACGAGTACCTCTTTTTAATTTAAAGAGATCGAGGAGGGTAACACATGCTCGATATGACTCACCTTCGGTAAGTACCTCTTCCTTTGTTTAGAAAACTAGAAGAAGTAAAGGTTCGGTCCCATATGGGCCCTTCAATGTATGATTGTTTAACGAGTCCAAAGAAGGTAAACTCGATGGTTTTTCATATTTAGAGAGTCTAAAAACAACTTAAAGACGACTCCAATATTGTCCTTTTTTGTAATGTTAGTCTCACGAGGCCGAAAAAGAGATAAATTATCACTCGAAAGATGCCCTTTAAAACCTTTTAACGAATGGGAAAGGAAGCAAGATCACTCGGAAATCTTTTCATGTTTAGAGAGTCTGAAAAGATCTCAAAGATGACTCCAAGGTGTTCCTTTTTCGTTTATCCATGTAAGTCCGAAAAAGAGATAAAAGTTTACCCGGTTGCATTCTCATGTATTTACGAGCACGAGAAAGAACAAAGACTAAGCTCGGTATGCCCCCATCTTGAAAGCTAGTGGCTTAACTCCAGAATGATCATCAAAGACTAGAGACATTCCCTCCAAGCTTCAATTCATTCACCAACTTTGAGGTTGTCACCAATTTCTCTACTATATGGAGAAAAAGGATAAAGGTGGATGAAATTAAGGTTCAAGAGAGTCGATTGTTTCATTTTTTAACGAGCTTGACACAGGAAAAAGAACTATGTTGAGGGCTCTGGGTTCAATCCCCAGATTTCTGTTTCATTTTTTAACGAGCTTGCTACAGAGAGAAAAATTGTGCTCGTGACCTCTGTTTCATTTTTTAATGATCTTTCTATAGAGAAGAAAAACTATGCTCGTAGACTCTCCTTGATCATGGCTTCCAAGAGAATAACGCTCTGGAAGGACACCATGTCAAGGGACAAAACTTGGTCATGGATTCCAAGAGATATTCACTAGATGGAAGAAAATCACTCTGAAAGGAACACATGTCGAGGGTCGCGACAGGCGTAAGGAGATCAGGCTCCAATAACCCTACCGAAGAGATCACCATGTCAACTACCGGATCCAAATCATCGGAAGTTGAAGGCATGGGAGATGATGGAAAATCAACATCAGGAGGGAAGATAGAGTGTATATCTCCCTAAATTCCTTCACAAGGGGGAAGAAAAGAGGATCGATGATGGTTATTATCCCGAGGTAACTCGTCAATTCTCAACATTTCCATAATAGATGCATCCGAGGGAAAAATTGGGGAAATGTAGTCGATCGCAGATGACAAGGAACTTAACCATGATGGCATCGAGCAACTGCCAGGTGCTAATAGATTTTGTTCATCTGACAAGGGAGAAGTGGATTGGATAAAAACATATGATGTTTTAGCGGGACTAAGTGGCACGACATCACCCAGTGCATCAAATTCCAATGGACTAGGTACAATCCAAGGGTCAGATGATTCCAAAGATTGATAAGCTGCGGTCGAAATCATATCGATGGTGGAAATATGATGTGTAGTCAGTGGAAGTGGTGTAGGGAAGGTACCCATGAGGCTAGAATATTTCAGTAAGCCAACACCAATGCTTTCATACGTGATATTGTGATCTCCGAAGAAAGGAATGTTGTTGGTAGCGGGAGCGCGAGCATCGATCGTGCAAAAATCTAACTAATCAACAGTGACAATTTTACCTTGATGAGGAAATTGTACACATCAAAAGACCAATGAGGCAATGATAGTCATAGCATAAAACAAACTTCTTCCAAGTAACAAGTTGTAATCAAGGGGAGCATCGACCACCTCGACATCAATAGTGACAGTTTTTACACCCAATTGGATGGGCAGGGACTGTAAAATCCCATGGGGATGAAAACCTTGCCCATCAAAGGCATTTAACATCGTTGGGGATTTGTTAAGTGAGGGTGATTTTAAACCTTTCCAACATGCTAAATACATGACACAAGTTGAGGCTCCCTCATCCAGAATAGTTCGATGGATTTGTTGATTGTGAACAACAACATCAACTTGGAAAGCAAGTTGGCGGGAGAGTTGAGACGCATAATTGTCCAGGTTAAACATGATATGGTTGGACAACTCAGGATAAACAATGCCAATAGCAGCCAAGAGAATTCTATGTTGACTAGGGCAGTGTTGTAGAACTTCTAACGCAGACATAGCACACGGTTCTTGAGCCAAATCTTCAACAATGTTGTAGTTCTAGGAGACACATGAACTAGGATTAAAGGTAGATTTACAAATAGTTCTCTTAGGAGGGCATAAGATAGAGTCAAATGTAGGTTTCTCAATCTAAAGTGGTCCAGATGGAGGATTAACTGATGGAGGACTAACGAAGGACAGTGATGGATCTGGTAACGTACCAGTACCGTTAATGTCTTTTCCTTTGTCAGGGTTACCTGGTGTGTCATATGTCTTAGAGAGAGTGGTCAAATTAATCCCATTAAACATATAAATATGTGCACTCACAGAGGCCTCATCATGAGGATGGCTAGAAATACCCCTAGGAGAGGGGGTTTGAGAAACCATGGATTGTTGATGTGGAAAAGGTTGAGTAAGCACAACAGGTTGTGAATTTCCCTGGAAAAGTTTGGCCACTTCATTGCGATGTGGAAATTCTAAAGTGTAGTGATCATCACCACAAATGATACTTGGGAATTTCAGTTTCCTTTGTGGTTTCTTTTCGGTAGCAGGTGTTTGAGATTGATTTTTTCGTTGTTCATTGTTATTATTATTTTTTGATTTATTTTTTGTCTTCTTCTTACCTCTGGATTGTTGTGAAGGGGCAGATTGAACTGCATTCACCCCAAAGATTTGATTTTGGGGGGAGGTAGAGGAGAGTGTGGTTGATTGGGAAGTAGATTGAGTTTTGATAGAACCGATAACATCGTCTGCATGAGATGAGGATGACGGCTTGGATGGATCAGTATTAGCTCGAGCAACATTTGGAAGAAAATCGTACAAAGTACCAGATTGGGAATAAACCAAATCTAAATACTGAGACCGAGAAATGGTTTCTTCCTCGGTGATGGCGCCACCCATAGAGACATTGCGAGCGATCGGGGGTAAAAGTGATTTAGTAAACCATTCCTCCAATAATATGTCAGGAATGATTACCTTGATCATCCTTCGTCGTCGTCTCCACTCATGAATATGGTTAGAGATATGCATAGATTCAGTTTGACGAAGGGAGGTCAAGAGTTTAGTACCCATGTCATAGCGAATGGGTAGTTGAAAGTGTGTGAGGAAAGACATGGCAAGGGAGTTGAAATCATGGAAAGAAGCATGTGGTAGTTCAATGTACCACTTTTCTGTTGAACCCGTAAGTGTTCACTGGAAAAGACGCAAACGTATAGAATCATCCATGAGGGAGTTTGATGAACACCACAAATGGAAATTCATCACATGTTTATTTGGATCTTCTCCAGGTTTTCCATCAAATTTCAGAATATCGGAAGGAAGTTTAGCTGGAATAGCTAGCCAAACCGGTGAATGAAAAATAGGATCATTAGTTAACTGAGACAAGTCTAGGAGATCTAGAATTGCAAGGAAAGGTAGTTGTCAGTTAATTTGTGGATGATACTGGTGTGGCATAGGAACACCAATAGGACCATAAACTGGGTTAGGTGGATAGTTGTAACCAATAGGTCCTCCTACATACGGTTGTTGCTGACCAGGATAAACAGGATTCGATTATGGTTGAGAAACATTTGCATAATCTAGTGGGTTCTGAGCATTATAAGTCAGGTGATTTGCTTGCCCAAAATGAGGATGAACATTGTGCCCTTAAAGAGGGTAAGGAGTATATCCCGGAGATGGATACTTATTAGACCCATGGGGAGGATAAGGTTGTTTTCCTTGAGGAATCCAAGTGGTGTTTGGGATGTTGCCTAGATAGGGTTGTCCATAAGATCGTCTGGAAGGAATAGGATTTGATACTCCTCCTTATGGGTTATGATATAAGTTCCCCCCAACATGGGGTTGGGTAAATGTGTCTCCAAAAGATACTCCCCAGGATTGTGAAGGGTTTCTAACAGATGAAGGTTTCCCCCCTGCCAGTGGTGGATTAATGACCAGAGTATGACTGGCAAAGGGAGGCTGCCCTCCGTTTAGAACATGAAAAGGGGGTTTTCCCCTGGGAGGGGTAGGCTCGCCATAATATGGTGGTATTATAGGAGGGACATGTCTGCTAGTCGGATGTATTTGGTTGGCAAGGGTCTGCATTCTCGGGTGAAAATATGTCCCAGGAAGATCATGCGGAACATGTGGAGCTGTAGTGTGAAAGTTTGTAACAACGGGGGTAGGGATAGAAGTGCCTTGGGAATGAGTAGAGGTGATGAGTCCAACATTAGGATAGACTTGTGTTGATGCAATAGTAGGGTTAATGACCTGATCGATGGGGTGATTCATCATTTGACCAGATGGCCCACTTTCAACAGGAGGGTCATGAGGATTAAAGGGTTGTCGAAAGGATCCAAATGCTCATAGAGATTGCGTCCTGATGAAGTCCTCCATACAGAACGAGCAGTTGTGGTATTTGTATCTATTGTAGTGGTAGGATGAACATGAGTCCTATACTCATCACCAAAGGTTGGTTCTATGGATCCCATATATCTTTCGGTAAAATCTCTCTCAGGTAACTGTGGGACCTCTTCATCTATGATGTTCCCAAGGGAGTCTAAACGAAGAAAAAGTGGTTCGAGAGGGGTTACCAACACATAAGTAGTGCGAGGAGTGGGATTCTCAACCATAACCAAAGTGCCTTCTAAATTGTCTAACATGGGAGTAACAACACTCCCAACGTCAGATTGATTTTCTACCTCTCCACGGTAGTTGTCTTCTGGAGGGTTAGGAGGTAAGGGTTGGTAGCCTTCTGAAGGAAACCCTTTCATCCTACGTGATCAGAGAAGACATTTATCATCTACAGGCTCAATTTCGGAGAATAACAGTACACACTGAAAATATAGGGCCAACTAACAAAAAGAAACAACATACTCTAATAAAATGTTGGAATCAAAACCAAGCAAACAAAACTTCTCTCGATGATCATACTAGTTGTTGATGAAATCCAATGTCGCATGATCAAGTCAAGAAGGGGCTAGGATATGGTGGAATAGTTACAATGGTGACCTGCTTAATAGAATTTAACCTTGGTACAAGCTTCCACGTAGTAATTATGTATTTACCCTCCAAGGAGCCCAAGTTAGTTTGACCAATGTTTGTCCCAGGTACAGTGAGACTTCCCTTCACTGTCACCTTGTGTAAGTACCTAAGGATTATGGAAACTATGGACACCAACTTGCAGTCAACCCCTGGGTGGGTACAGTCGACAATCTGATTCAAATGTATGGGCAGGATAACAAGTCATAAATCAACTCGAGAGGCTCCCACACTTAATCATGGGTATACCCTCAAGTGACCCCCAATATACGATCTGACCACTACAAACAGTTAAACCATGGAGGGATAATCTCTGTAACTCACCCGAATGCGACCTCGTGTGTAACCCTTGTGTGAGAGGGGGATCCCAGAAAGCTTATACGACAATTGGATTTGACTCTCCCTATCTCAGGATGCTAATGTTTGTTTTGAAAACTTTGGAGAGTTGTACTCACAACCTAATCGAAAGTGCTAATCCTAGTCTAATGTTGGTGGAAGATCCTAAAAACAAAAATGTTCTAGATAATTTTTAATTAGCGTTGATTTTATGGCTGTTCTTTACTCAAAGGGTCTATGACAATGAAACTGATGGTATGATGACTCAATTCCCAAAAATTCACAAGAATATGATAAGAAATTGTTTCTTTCGATGAATGGCTATTTAAGGGAAAGAGAGAAATTTGTTTTCACTATCAAACACTAATATGCAATGTCCTCAATCAATTTGTTTCTCACTCAAATCCGATGCAATGCTAAAAATTTTAGAAATGCCTTCTAATATCCAAACTAATCACTAAAATATGTCATTTTTCTTATATGTGAATGATAATCATACGTAAGACTTATAAATGTCAATCAGAGTTTAGGATTAAACAATGAGAAGCAAACCTCACACAAAACAAAAAATACACTCTCGTTGTGAATAAACAAGAAGGACAAAAATGACCAAATTTGCAAACAAGAACCAAAAAAACCTCAAACAAAAGAGAAATGATGGAAATTTGACCTCAAATATCAAATAAAAGGTTCACAGACCTTGGATTTCCTCACAAAAGTTTCCACTCAGTCAGATAAAGGAGAAGAAAACAACAAGTTAACTCTAGGTCAGCAAAGACAAAGAGTGACTTCAAGGCAAGGAAAGAAAATGCCAAATTCACAAACAAAAGAGGATGAATTCTCAGAAATAAGGGTGTTTGAAAGCCAATACCAAGATGGACTGAGAGTATGGGAGCCTGAGCAAAAGCCAAAACCAAGAAATAGCTTCAGAAGATGAAAATTCTGGAGAATTTCTCACAAAAATGGGGTAGCACTCTGGTGTAATGGGAACTAGAGCATTCCAGCACTCTGTGTGAGGCTAAATGGGATTTTTAGTTCTCTTACAATAATAGGGGGGGAGCTCTCTACTCCAAAAAATCAGAAAAAAGCCCAAAAACTCAAAAAATCAATGAAATTCAGTCAATCAGAGTGATCATGATGACATAAAGAGGCAATCAAACAAATATAAGAATCAACATGACAATATGGAGAATATCAAATCAATGGGAAGAGGGCCAAAAAAAGATCTGGGAATGGAAACAAAAATCAAAGATCGTCCTTAGTGGAGTCGCCAATTTCTGTTGTAGGTGAATCCCCCTACGGACAGGTGGATTCCCTCTTGGTCTCTAGACTCCTAAGACCAAGACAGAAAAGTGCTTAACATGGACACTGACTTCCTTTTATATCTAATCAAGCTAACAAATGAAAGAGAAGGAGAAAGATATGTACCTTATTAGCGACGTTTGTCCTTGGAAAGTCTTGGCTGGTCTTTGATCCTGAGCTCCCTGATAGGTCCTGTAGAACAAACAAAGATACAACGGAATTCCTACTCCACTGAGATTAGCTCAATCATAGATCCATCTACTACAGACAAAATCATATGGAACAAGCACAAGTTTGAAAGAAACATGCCAAGCATTGATTATATTAATGAGAACAAGTAAAAGTACTTACAATCCTTTGAATGAAGGCACAACAACTTCTTCCAGTTCTCCTTGTCCAACCCCTTTTCTCAAGTAATCTCCATTGATTGCTTTGATGACATCTCACTCATGAGATCATAAGTTTGATGTAATTCTCAATCTCTATTGTACCTTTCAGCTTGATAAGGCCTCCTTATATAACCTTGGAGAGGTCCAACCACTAGAGATCTTTGGGATAAGTTGAGGATTCCTCTCCTTCAGTTGAGGATCTTCCCTAAGATCATGCCTTGACCATCTATTCGATTCCAACCACCTTCAGGAATTGAGGGATTCTTCCCTGATTTGCCTCAACAAACCCAAAATTTTCTTAGAAAAGGATAGCACTCCCCCAAAAGGGTGCACATGGTGCTAAAACACTCCCCCAAAGAGGCTCGGGGAGCACCAACACTCCCTGACAGTGGGTAGGGAAGCGCTCCTCTCCAAAATTCATTTTTTAGTGGTTCTTTCAATGGAAAAGGTTTGTACTTCCTGTCAACTGATTTCTCTTCTTCCAAACTAGCCTTTGAGGTTTCTTAAGTGTCTTTGTCATGTCGTTAGAGGCATGACATGGGCAATATGGTAGTATGATGTTTGTGACACTTGCAACATTTGTAGTCAATATGCGACACTTGCGGACAAGATGCAACACTTATAACACTTGTAATGGTGACACTTGTGACACTATCGAAGTGAGTAATTTTGAGGTGTAACAAAGAGAGCACTTGTATCCCTTCAAGGATAGAAAGGGACAAAGACCTTTGAGGTCCGAGCAGTTGAAGCTCAAGGAGGAGGAATACCTGTGCAAGGAGAGCACCATGGAAATACTCAGATGAAGTGTTGAAAGACAACCATCAGGAGGCTAGTCAAGTGCAAGAGGTGCATGCAAAGAGAACTTATTTCAAGTTCCAAGCTTAGGAGGTTGAGAGAAGAAGTGTGCCAGGAGGAGCACCAAAAGTATTCTAAGGAAGTAGAGGGTCGAGTCCCTTATATCTGAGTCAGTTTGAAAAGCTCAAGAGGGATAGCAGAAGTTGAGACCCAAATTCACAGGGCTCGCAGGAAGAAGATCGAAGGCCAAGACCTTCGAAGCGTCGAAATATTCCAAGACTAGGAATAAAGCCAAAGATTAGGAGGAGGAGAAAAAAATGTCATTAGATCATCTGTAGAGGAGAGATATGGATCATTGGAACCCGTGTCTAGACAATGAAGAACATGCATAGGAGGAGATTAGATTTGGGTCGTCAAATTGGAGCATGTGGGCCAACAGTCGTTGGATCCGAAGGAAGACACACAAGGATTAACCCTTGTGTATGCAAGAGGGTGGACTATGTGAAGTCCCGAGTTCTGAAATCAATCAGAACCATTCATCGTCAGAGGACAGGTGGAAAAATATCCAGGGTGTTCATGGAATCGGACATTGGGAGGTTAGAAGAAAATGGAGGAGAAAACTCACGATAGGAGAAATCATGAAATCATTCTGGACTGTTGGATCTGGGGTGATAGGTGGCACAGATCCACACAAATCAGAAGATCGGGCATTGGGAGAATAGAGGTGAATATAAGAGAAAATACCCAAGGAGTTGGGAGTCAAAACGATCCTAGCTATCCATCAAGAAAGGATGTGTGGCGAGAGATTAATGTTTCCCTGACTCACGACTCAGAGAAGTCAAAGGGAAGAGTTGTTAGAACTCCCGAATCATGAAATCATGATTCAATCATAGTTGTCATATCACGGGGAGTTTTGGGTCGTTTATATGGCGCACATGAATATCAGGAAATCAGGAGTCAGGGAATAGAAGTGATCAAGCTTTCCAACTTCATGAAATGTGAAGTCTCGATTTGTGAGAGAAGGATCTAGACCGTCGGATCTTGGAGCGTCAGGAGCCATTGATTTGGCATGGGAGAATTTCGGGGTTTTGGGGATTGAAAGATCTGAGGTGAGAAGTATTTCGACTTCGCGAGTCACGAAGTCCTAAAACACTTTGAGGTTTGGCCCCAGGTCATAGCGGGGGTCATATGGACAGAGGCAAAGGGAATGAAGCTAGTACTCGCTAGGCTCTTATGTCGATATTTCTAGGATTAGGAGAGTCTAGGTTGGCTCATATGAAAATTCCCGACATCCGAAGTCACGAAGCTTCTTTTTGATAGGCGTGTGGTCATGGGTAGTGGTCACGTGGAGGGATCTCACACCTGGTGTTGTTCGCACAGTTTGAGTTCGCATTTGGACTTATGGATATTTCCTATGGATTCCAGCAGGGAATCGAAGAGATGCTTCATCTCGATAGATTGAAGAACGATCCTTGACTAGGAGGTCAGTGGACCCTACCGAGGTAGAGGTAGGGGGTCTGCGTCATGTGGTATCAGAGAGGAATTTCATCTGTATATTTCAGGCGAAAAGGATTGAAGGATAAATTATTTTAACATGAAGTGGTATTAGAAGTTCATCTGTATACAGTAGGAGAGGGAAGACATGGTGTTGATTCTCTGTGGTGATTGTTGCAAGGTCTGCAACAGTCAATAGACAACTAGGTGAGATATAGGGAAAGTTGGGAATGCTCTTAGTTGTAGAGTGAACAACCGAATTGACAAGAGAGTAGTTAGAAGAAGAAGGTGGCTATTGAAGTCCATAAACGTGGTCCAAGAGGAGACTGCCAACAAAAAATAAAGGTTGAGACAGACAAAGAGCTCAATGAGATAAGAGTGCAAATGGAGAAGCTTGAATTTAAAATGCAACAGGATGCAAAGATGCATTAGGTGTATGAGTGCCCCATGAAGAATAAGGTGAAGTGGCACGTTCAGAGATTGTTGGCCAGAGAACAACAAAGGATGTTGAGAATGTGGTTGAGGTATGTTGAAAACCTCAAAGGTGAAGAGAAAGTGGTTCACATCTGTGTGCCATAACCTGGGAAGACTCTTAGTGATGATGAAGGGAAGAGATCAAAGAATGATCTCAGAAAATTCCAAGTGGGAAGTGAGAAACTTTCAAGTTGCCAGGTGGGAAATGAGAAGAGGTCATTGGTTGATCTCAAATACTTCCAGGTGGGAAGTAATGAAAGTTCAGATTTCCAAGTGGGCGATGAGATGGGATCGATTGATCTCACAGACTGCCAGGAGGGTAGTAGAAAATTCCCAAATTTCCAAGTAGGAAGGGAAAAAGAGATGAGACTATCTAAAAGTCTTGGGAGATCAGAAGTGAGTTCATGTCAGCAAGGAGTGCTGATAGATGGAGATTCATGTGTATTTTTAGACCACGTGAATGAAGATGATGAGAAGTTAAATGATTCCATCACAAAGGGGGAGGATCTGAAATGAATTCTGATCATTGGAGGAATTGAAGTATTCCTGCCACATAGCCCAGTTGAGGCCATTTCTTGTGTTGCAGATGTAGCTACAGCAGAAGGACAACCAGCATAAACTATCAAGGAGGAGAAGATGTTGATGTTTTCCCCAGCATAAGAAGAAGAGAATTTAGAAGAATGGCTCGAAAATTTTAGCCAGGAGGCTGAACAGGAGATGACTACAACATTGAAGCCTACAAAATAAGGGGAAATAGACAACATGGATTTTTCTGACCTATATGAAGAACTGGAAGCCCTAGAGTCACGGGTAATGGTGAAAATCTTTCACATCCAAGAGGTCAAGTTGGAGTCAGATGGTGGAGCATATTAGCCAGAGGAACGGTTGGAGGAAATTGGAGATATGCCAGAAGAGGAAGTCGAGCAGTAACTTGGTGATGAGACTGTGGAATTGAAATCTACAGCAGAGTGGCAAATCAATGCCACAAAGGGAGATAAATACAACATGGGGGATCGATTAGATCTACCCACTAACAAGGAAGAAGTGCAACAAAGAAGACTGCATAAGAAGAGCCATCCACTGGAGTAGCTGGACGAGGTGATAGGGGAGATCAAGAAGTTGATGTTGAAGTCAACAGAAGTGGTTAGCAGAGGAGAGGTGAATAGAAGAGATCCTACCATAGCGGTAGTAAAGAAGCAGAAGAAGAAGAAAAATAAGTAGCAGCAACAATGTAGCTGGAGAGGAGCAAGAGGACAACTCCAGAAGAGAATTTGGGATCCAGGTGGATTTCAACACTGGAGAAGAGGAGCTCATGAGCGGGAGCTCATGTTTTTCCTAGCATGGGAATATGATGCAGGAGCATCGCTCCACCTCAATGAATGGGCCAGCCTGCCAGCACAAAAACGCATAATGGAGAAAGGGAGAGGCATTAAACCTCCCATTTTTTTTAATTTGAAATAATCCTATATGGACTTTTGTGTTGCAAGGTTGTAAATGTCGGGCCATGCCTTTGTACATGTAGTGGTTGGATTTCATTTAAAAGTTTTCTTGTAGCAAGACCATATCGTGGTCAGGTCTGGGTAAACATTTATGAAAACTTCAATGTAATAGATGAGGTTAGGTGAGAGAGGACGATCTCAAGGAGACCCTCTTTTGTAGAAAAAATATCTTTGTATCTAGATTCAGTAGGATAGAACATATTAGAATGGAAGAGGAGAGAAAAGAGATTTGAGACTTTGTAGATGTCTGAGCTTACCCATATTGTAATTGGACATTCATATTAATACAAAGAGTAGTTTTTCCTGCATAATATTCTTTGTGTGTTTCCATGCGTTTCATGAATGACATATGTGTGTTATTTTATGTTGTAGATGTATGTTAGATTTTGTCTGCAGGGATAGACTCAAGGGAGAAGCCTCAGAGTTACTAAATAATATGGAGGTAATACTATGGAGAGGAAGGCACAAAAATATAGAATCACTGAAGATTTTGTAGAGATTTGCCAGGTGGGCATCGAGCGTGTGCAAGAAATGCACAGGAGGAACGCTATTTCGATTTTAGAGAGAAGACATAATTGTTGAGGATTTTGTAAAGCTCTGTCAGGAGGGCATCGAGCAAGTGCAAGGAGGGAACATGTGAACTCTGTTTCGAGTTTAGGGAGACAAAAATGTTGAGTATTCTATAGAGATCTGTCAGGTGGGCATCGAGTGATTGTAATGAGTGCACGAAGGAAGAACTATATTTTGAGTTCAGAGATAAGGGAAGTGTCCAGGGGAAGACACTCATAGAGTTGTTGAATACTCTATAGGTTCAGTAAGGTGTGCTTGAGAAGAAGTTGCCAAGAGAGCACTTGTATCCCTTCGAGGAGAGAAAGGGACAAAGAACTTTGAGGTCCGAGATGTTGAAGCTCAAGGAGGAGGAATACCTATGCAAGGAATGCACCAGGCCAAAACTCAGATGAAGTGTTGAAAGACAACCATTAGGAGGCTAGTCAAATGTAAGGAATGTGTGAAAAGAGAATTTATTTCAAGTTCCAAGCTCAAGAGGTTGAGCAAAGAAGTGTGTTAGGAGGAGCACTAAAAGTATTCTAAGGAAGAAGAGGGTCGAGACCCTTAGATCTGAGTCAGTTCAAAAATCTCAGGAGGGATAGCAGAAGTTGAGACCCAAATTCACAGGGATCGCAGGAAGAAGATCGAAGGTCGAGATATTCGAAGCGTCGAAATATTCCAATACTGGGAAGAAATCCAAAGCTTAGGAGGAGGAGCAACAACTGTCGTTATATCAGCTGCAAAGGAGAGATATGGACCGTTGGAACCCGTATCTAGAAAATGAAGAATGCACACAGGAGGAGATTAGATCTGGACCGTCAGATCTGAGTGTGTGGGCCAATAGCCATTGGATCCAAAGGAAGATGCATGAGGCTTAACCCTTATTTATGCAGGAGGGTGGACTATGTGAAGTCTTAAGTTCCTAAATCAATCGAAACCGTCCATCGTCAGAGGAAAGGTGGCAAAAAATCTAGGTTGTTCGTGGAATCAGACATCGGGAGGTCAAAAGGAAACTGAGGAGAAAAATTGCGATAGGAGAAATCGCAAAATCATTATGGACCATTAGATTCGGGGTGACAGGTGGCAGGGATCCACACACATAAAAATATTGGGCATCGAGAGAACAGAGGTGAAGACAAGAGAAAACACCCGAGGTGCTGGGAGCCAAAACGATCCTAGTCATCCATCAAGAAAGGAAGCATGGTGAGAGATCAGTGTTTTTCTGACTTGCGAATCAGAGAATTCAAAGGGTAGAGTTGTTAGAACTCCCAAATCATGAAATCGTGATTTGATCACAGCCGTCAGATCACGGGGAGTTGTGGGTCATTGATCTGGCGCACATGAATATCGGGAAATCAAGAGTTGGGGAATAGAGGTGATCATCCTTTCCAACTTCGTGAAATGTGAAGTCTTGATTCGTGAGAGAAGGATATGGACCATCAAATATTGAAGCACCAAGAGTCGTTGATCTGGCATGGGAGAATTTTGGGGTTTCGAGGATCAGAAGATCTGAGGTGAGAAGTCTTTCGACTTTGCGAGTCGAGAATTCTCAAAACGCTTTGAGGTTTGGCCCTAGGTCATAGAGGGGGTCATATGGATGGAGGCAAAGGGAACAGAGATAGCACTTGCTAGGCTCTTATGTTGGGATTTCGGGGATTGGGAGAGTCGAGGTTGGCTCATATGCAAAGTCCTGACACCCGAAGTCATGAAGCGCCTTTTTGATAGGCGTGTGGTCATGGGTAGTGGTCATGTGGAGGGAGCTCACACCTGGTGTTATTCACGCAGGCTGAGTTTGCATTTGGACCTGTGGATATTTCTTACGGATTCCAGCAGGGAATCGAAGAGCTGCTTCAACTCAATATATTGAAGAACAATCCTGGACTGGGAGGTCAGTGGACCCTGCTAAGGCAGAGGTAGGGGGTCTGTGTCTCAAATTTGTTACCCGTGAGGTAATGTCTCCAAAATTTTAATTCATGTACAATTGGTGCTAACTCCAAGTCATGTGTAGCATAATTCCTCTCATGCTCTTTTGATTTTTGAGATTCATAGCATATCACATGATATTTTTGAATAAGGACCCCATTGTTCCCTTCCTTGCATGCATCAGTGCACACAACAAAATATTCATTTGAATCTACAATCTCCAATATTGGAACACTTGTCAATATTTTCTTCAACTGGTGAAAAATCTCTTCACACTTGGAATTCCACTCGAACTTAATTCCCTTATTTTGAAAAAAAGTGATTGGACTTGCAATATTCAAGAATCCTTTTATGAATATTTAGTAATAAACGACAAGACCCATCAAAAATATTAATTCTGTGACATTTCTTGGCGTTGGACATCTTCTAATGACCTTTATATTCTTAGGATAAACTTTTATTCCTGAAGCTAAAATTATATGCCCCAAGTAGTGAAACTTATTTTGGTAAAATATGCACTTACTTAGCTTAGCATACAACATATGCTCTCTTAAAACTTGTAACACCATTCTTAAATGTTTCTCATGTTCCTCTTAAGAATCAATACTGATGTTGTGCTTATTCATCTCTGCTTCTAAGGCTACCATCTTCTTGAAACATTTGGACTCATCATGACCATCTTTATCACAAAAGTTGCAATGTCTGTTAGTATTCTTACTTTTATATTTTGCTCCTTTGTCACCATTAGGAGTTGAAGCTGTCTGAGCAGGTTTAGGACGCTTAGGTTGTTTGTTGTTGTAGTGAGGATGTTGCTTCTTGGCATACGTGGGTTTATCTTTCTGCTGGGAAACTAAGGCTTTGTTGGAGGTACCTGCAGTGTTGATCACTCCAAGTTGTACAAGCTTATCTTCCTCTCTAATCAAAGAAGAACAAAAGGACTCAAGAGTGGGTTTTACATAAGCTTTCCCTAGAGCCTCTTTCATGGCATAAAAGGTAGATACAAACACAGAATATACACTATCTAGCTTAGAAAGAATAAGATATATGCAACGCTCTTCCTCCATTTTTATTTTACATTCTTCACATAAAATCCTGAGTGTTTTAAACTTAGATAGATAGTCTCCAAGGCAAGAAAAATCACTTGGACTCAAGGTCAGTATTTGATTTTCTAACTGTTGTGCTCGAATAATATTGAGTTTACCAAACACAGATTCAATCGTGTTCCAAGCTTCTTCGGGGTCATCAATTCCTTGAAGGTGGTACCTTAAATCAGGAGAGATGGACATTCCGATTAGTCCACATGCTTCGTCATTCCTATTATCCCATTTGGATTTATTATCATCATCAGTGGGAGTTGTTTCCTTTCCCAAGGTAATTCGGTACAGGCCTTTACTTTTAATAAATCTTCCATATGGGATTTCCATTGGAACTAGTTGTCGCTAGTAAGCAAGACATTACTTATAGAATCCATATTAAATACGCAGATAATGCGGATTTAAAAACTGAAAATAATGATCTGGATGGAAAGCTCTTGAAAAGTTATGCGGTTTTAAAAAAAACGGCACTGAAAACGGACTTCCGATGTGAGAGTTATGCCCTTTTTAAAAAAGGCATAAACAGTAACCAAATAACCACGTGATAGTGTAAGCTACTTTATGAAGTGACCCACTTTTATAAAAAGAAGTGGGGATCACTTTTACAATGAAGTTACCTTATAATAGAAAAGTTGCATGCAAAATAAATAACTCTAAAATAAAATATAAAGCTACTTATAGTGATTCACTTTTATACTTGAAGTGAAATGCACTTTACAATTTTTAGCATGAACTTTTTCAAAAAAAGTAACAAAAGAGAGACTTGAACTCAAGACCTCTAGCAAAACATATTGTAATAAGGCAAGTTTTAACCAAATGGTCTAGCAAAACATATTGTAATAAGGCAAGTTTTAACCAAATGGTCTAGCAAAACATATTGTAATGTTCAGAAGGAGGATTGGGGGTGTTGTTGTTGTTGTTGTTGTTGTTGTTGTTGCTGTTGTTGCTGTTGTTGTTGAAGATGGCCTTGGAGAGCATGCTAAAAAAAAACTCCTTTCACACAAGAAAAAAATTTCACTTCTTGTTGACAACAAGGGTTAGATCTTGGTTAGCTTACCCAGAAGATGCACCTTTTCCTATCTGTTTCTGATTTGCCGAAATTGCACAGGGCACGGGGGAAAGAGCATACGTAGATCTAAAAGAGTAGCAACCTGGAAATAAAAAATACAAACCGAAATAAAATCAAAATAAAACTTTGCAGCAATTTAAAAAATGTGTATTCAGGCTTTGTACCTCTGAATCTGACTTTAATGGTCGTATCTTGGGAAAACGAAAACCTTTTCAAGTGAAACGAAAAGTGTTCCTGAATGAAATGAGTGCTCCGAATGCAATGGAACAATCCTCTCAGCCCAAAAAATGTACGAAAATTCCATAAAATGGAGATGAGGCAACTCAGCTTCACGATCTCGATCTACAACATGAGTGAGTCTTCAAACAGGCTCTAATACCATGCTTTATCTCCTAATGGTGACAAAGGAGAAAAATATAAAAGTAAGAATACTAACAGACATTGCAAATTTTGTGATAAAGATGGCCATGATGAGTCCAAATGTTTCAAGAAGATGGTAGCCTTAGAAGCAGCGATGAAGAAGCACAACATCAGTATTGATTCTTCTTCTTCTTCTTCTTCTCATGGAAATGCACTTTCTGCTTCTGGTTTTTCCTTCAATACACCTTCTACTACTACTTCTTCTTCTGATGAGTGTCTTATTGATTCAGGAGCATCTTATCATATGGCTAAGGATAAAGACATATTTTCTTCTCTAAATGAATGTAACACCAAGAAAATATTTGTTGGTGATGATAGATCTCTTAGTGTTGTAGGATCTGGACTAGTTCAAGTAGAAAATGGTCATTTCAATGATATATTATGTGTTCCAAATATTTCTTGTAACCTTCTATCAATATATCAAATCACTCATTTAGGTGAAGGTAAAACCGTCGAGTTTTCACCTCACCAAGTTGTAATCAAGGATCTAAAAGATCCTAAGCATGTTCTTGCAACTGAAATTGTTGATGATATTACTAGGTTGTACAAGTTTGACAACTTTGGGTCATCATCTTTTTCATCAGTTTTTGTTGCTCATAGAAATGACTTGAGAAAACTTTGGCATGAGAGGTTTGATCATCTAAACTATCACTCATTGCAACGACTATGTAATCAACAAATGGTGACTGGTCTTCTCTTTTTTCATGTAGAGATGGTGTTTGTGTCGGTTTTATTTTCAGCAAACATCATCGGGACAATTTTGACAAACATGCTTCTTGGCATGCCTCGGGCCCTTTGCATCTTGTTCACATTTCTGTGGTCCACTTTCTTCTCCTTCTTTTTCTGGGTGCAAGTATTTCTTAACTTTCATTGATGAATTTTCCAGACGTACTTGGGTTTACTTCTTAAAACTCAAGAGTGAAGTTTTTGACAAGTTTTTGGCCTACAAGGCCCTTGTATAAAAGCAATCTAGACATCAAATTCAAAGGTTAAGAACAAATAATGGAGGTGAATATGTGAACAATAATTTTACAAGCTACTACACTACACAGGGAATCCAAATGCAACACACTGTTCCATATACACCACAAAAAAATGGTGTTGCTGATGGAAAGAACCACACATTAAAAGAAATGGCTAATTGTATGATCCAATCTAAGGGATTAAGTATAAAGTATTGGGCGGAAGCCATCAACTATGCAAATTACATAGTAAATCAAACTCCCACAAAGGCTCTTAAAAATATAACACCGGAAGAAGCTTGGACTAAAAT
>ML783372.1:175774-200803 GCA_009831015.1 Picea engelmannii | reverse complement strand
TGAAGAAGAGAATTACAAGCTTGAAAAGACCATTAATAGCTTGAAGGAACAATTAGAAGATTATGAGAAATTGAAAGCAGAATTGGATCACACAAAAGGGGAGCTACTATTGACAACAAAAAAGTTGAATAAGTTCGAAAAAAGAACTGAAAAATTAGATGAGATCCTTAGCAATCAAAGATTTCCAAATGATAAGAAAGGACTAGGATACAATGACAGTTTGAAGACAACAAAACAATAGAAGGAAATTGAAAATGATGAAACCAACACTCCAGAACAAGTTGAACAACAAGATACAAAACTAGAATTCAGAAGGAATGAGACATCAAGAAGATCCTCTCCCATCAGATATGAAAGCAATCATTATGAAGGAAACTACAGAAGAATAGATCGTGAACCCAGATGGACCACACCACAAATAAGATCACTTATGCCCAGGTATCAACATTTCTTTCTTGGGCATTGCTATACTTGTGGAAATTTTGGGCACAAGGCAATCAATTGTAGAATCAATGAAAGGAATAACTATGCAAGCTACATGAATGGTGAAAATAGTAGATATGGAAATGTTTGTAGACCTGTCAACATAAATTATAATCCATTTGACCCAATAATGGATGAAAATATTGTATGTTACAAGTGCAATAATCTTGGTCACAAAGCACAATATTGCAGAGAGATGAAGGAAGATAATTGTATGTCAAATGTTTGCATACCAACTACAACATGGAAAAGGAAAGAAATTCCACAAAATGAAAATTTTCGAATAGAATTGGTCACTAAAGAATGCAAAGAAGAAGATGAATGGTTCATAGATAGTGGGTGCTCATCTCATATGACCGGGAAAATTTGTTAGCTTGAAGAAAAGAGGTGGAAATGTGGCATTTGGAGATGAATCATCTACCAAAATACTTGGAAAAGGAACTGTAAAGCTTGGAAGTGAAAATGTAAAAGAAGGAAAATTCCTATTGGTTGAAGATCTTAAGCATAATATCCTCAGTGTCAGCAAAATATGTGATCAAGGATACACTCTTACGTTTGACTCCCGAAAATGTAAAATCAGAGAAAATAACTCGGGAAGATTGGTTGCAACCACAACAAGAAGACCGAACAACATATACATCCTAGACATGAAGAAGAGAGAGAAGACAGAAGCCACACAAAATGATTCGAAGGAAGAAAAAGTCCCAAAGATCAAAAATAAGGATGAAGTATTATTGAGTGCCACATGTTCAGGGGGAGCAAACCCAAAGAAGAAGGTTACCTTTTTCCATTAAACTCAGGGGGAGCAGCCCTAACCTTTGCCATTGATGTCAAAGGGGGAGAGCAATCGGTATCATGATTATAGGGGGAGCATGAGTGTTTCCATTAATGACAAAGGGGGAGATTGTTGGAAGATTGGTTGTTGTCATTGATGTCAACACTAGTCATGGGTTTTGGACCGCAAGATTGATGAAGGTATTTTGACATGAAGGAAAATGCACATCCAAATACAACACCCATGGATGGATAGTATACATAGTGTTGTTTCCAGTGGTATGTGGCACGTCATGTGGATCCTCATGGTTGAGGAGAAATGAATTTTTGAAGATGACAAAGTGAATTGTACATGTAGGCCCTAAAGATAATTAAAGAAAAGAATTACAAAATAAAAAAGTGTCAGGTCGGCCCTAACGTTAAAAGGAAGTGACATAAATGGTATAAATAAACATCATTATACATTCATTTGATACAAGTCGAATTTCAGAGGGAATAAGAGGTAAAAGAAGGCCAGATTTCAAGGGAGGATGAAGTCTTTTAGTGATGTGTTCTAAGGTATGTTATTTTTAGAGAATACATTGAATAATATTATCTACAATATCAGAGTACTCCAAGAATTGAAGAATTGCAGAAATTGAAGAAGTCTCAGGAAGCATTATCAAGTTCTATGTGATGATTGGTTGATGGTGATGATTTAATGTAAAGTTTTATTATCTTTCATATATTCTTGGGTGGAAGGAAGGGGCAAGCATGGAGAGTTCAAATATCTCTTGATATTGGAGGATTGTATCTTCCTCTTATAGGTTTATCCCTCCCTTTACATTTGGAAGCTGTAGCTACCTTTGGAAGTCATTACTTCCCTTGAACAATAACTATTGATTATTTCTCATATATTGTCCATGGTGTATTGTGGTGTATTGGTGTAACTCTTATGCTATTGTTCATTGCTCATTGGATATAGTTGAATGGTTTAAGTATAAGTTGAAAAAGGTTTTAAATTGTACTTGATACTGATTCACCCCCCTCTCAGTATCAACACTAACGTCGTTTACACTCAACATATCCTCGGTCCTCCCAAAGTAAGGGTTTTTATCCCTGCAAATCCAGAAGATTATTCTTTATATTTAGGTTCCTCTCATTTGATCAATTTGTTGATATACTTGGCATTTAGTATGAATATGTTTACATGATATTATTTTTACAAACTTTCGAGGGATAAGTCAGAACATAGTTTAGGAGACTTCCTACAAATTATATAACAAATTATGATGAATTGGAAACTGCCTTCTTAAGGCAGTGTGGTGAGAAAAAAGACCATCTTTATTATTTGACTGAATTTGGAGCATTAAGGAAGAAGGCTTCTGAGAATGTTTATTGATTCGTAGGATCTTTTAAATGACTATGGTTGAGTTTTAATTTTGCATGCGTTAATTAACCATTTGAGAAACTTAGTGAAAGAATGAGGAAAGAAGAAGAATTATAGCAGCCATATACACATTTGCAGATCTGAAATGAAAGAATAAACAACAAACCATAACACACAGATTGATAATGGAGTTCGACACAACTTTGCCTACGTCTCCGGGCCTTTGTCTTTTTGGGGGAGGCTTCTTTATTTCTGTTCAAATGCTCAAAAGTACATCGCTGCAATGCCAAATGGCTACAAGAATGATCTGGTCATGTTCGTCCAGATCTCTAGAATCCTGCAAAGAAAACAACATGCAAAACGGACGTCCGGAGCTCCCAGAAATGATCCGACAACGTCTCCTTCTAAAAAGATTCTCTGCATCAACATGGCTTTGGATTGGATTTTCTCCAGCATAACTCTGCTCTGACTACTCTCCCATGACCTCAAACAGGCCTGGTTTATATAGCCTTGAAGTTGGTTTCTCAGCTCCAACTTCCTCCAAGAATTTGGCCTCCAAAAATGCCCAATACCCCCCAAAAATGGAGATAATCAGCTAAAAATAGGCATATTAATAATAAAAAAACCAAACTATGTTATAAAAACCCACTTTTATAAAGTTTATTGGGTGAAGCCCCCAATAGGCGTGCCCCTGGTCAGATGGGCACGCGACCATGTGGCCAAGCGCGCCACCTACGCGTTAGCCCCAGTTCGTGCTGGCTCCTGGTCACCCGGCGTATTCAAAGAAACCACGGGATGGTGCCATAACTATTGTAACCGTGCCCTATTAGGTGGTTGTAGCCCCGGTCCTGTGGTAACTGCCCGGGATCCGGGGGCTTATAGTTATAACCCTTGCTCCATATATTTTGTAACGGCCCCAGGTCATATGGCATATTCATAGGATCGTTGGTCCATTTAAATGTTGAACCGCCTGTTCAAAACTCCCACCGTGGTCATATTGTATGGTTCTGCGCCAAGGGCTGGGGCTAAGGCCTAGCCCTTTCCCCCGTCGGATAGTATTTCAAACGAATTCAAATAAAATTTTGGTCATATACATGTTAAGAACCACCACGGGGGCAGGCGGTTAGCCCAACCCCGCCAGTCCACTGCCCACTGGGAGGTCGCGAGTTCGACCCCCGGCCATGCCAAAACAATTTTAAACAAAACCACTAACCAATCATGGGGTGCCACGTGGCAGCCCTTGACTGGGCCACGTGGCACCTTAACCACCAACCAAAACACGCCACGTGTCAGCTGATGATTGGTCCACATGTCTGCCATGTCAACCACCGTACTACCACCTATCAGTCTGTGTGTCTACCCTGTCAGCCTGTCGTATTGCTCTGTCAGCCTGCCACATCAGCTGTTGACGTCACCCCATGCCATGTGTCACCCTTGCAGTGGTGACATGTGTCACCTTGGGATAGGTCCAACTGTACGCCCAAATGTCCAAATCTGCCTGACACGTGTCGTCTCCTGGAGCTGCCATGTGTTGCCTGTACTGACCTACCACGTCAACGTATGGACATGCCACGTCAGCATCCGTACAGACTGCACAGTCAACAATTTTTTTACCTGTTTGACTTATCAGACAGAACGCGATATCTTCTCCATACGGAGCCCGTTTGACAAAGTAAATATACCACCGGAATCATGAAGACAAGACGGACGCAATGGAACAGGTTTCGTCGCATTCCGAGCACTTTCATTTTGAGCATTTTTCAAGCCCTATCAGGCTTCTGGATCCAATTTCGGATCACACCTCCCCACAAAAAGACCTTTTGGTCCCCAAAAGGTTACTGACCAGTCAGCAAGCTCGGGATAGGCCACCCGGCTTGCTCTCTGTTTCTGAACTCTGTCATGTGCACCTGTCTCATCAAGATCAACTGTAATACAATCATGACAACTGACAGTATATTATTAGCCATTGCAACCCTGTTAAATCTTACTGAAGCCACTATCATCCATGTAGAAAACATTGCTAATGAAAGCATCAAAAAGATGACTGCAAATGAACTGATATACTTTAGATACCTGCACGACATGAGCTTATTTTGAAGCAACTTATGATTGATTTTCCATTCAACAACCATGTCTTGTTCTTTCTTAAGATCTATTACTTCATTTGAAACAATTAGTGTTTTGTTGCTTGCTTGGACTGCCTTCGTTAATTGTTCCATTGTTTGAAGTGTTTTATTTGCTTTAACACGATGAGCATGAACCACAAAATCATGACCTTCTTTAGTGAATTGATATTGATTCTTTGTTCTGTAGAAGATTTCCTTACGATCATATAAATATGGGCTACCTAAGACCATTCCAATTCTTTTAACGACACAACATCACAAGTTACTTCGTCCACATACTTAGATGAAATTGCAAATTTGATTGTGCACTGCTTTTTTATGTGCATCTGATGATGATTACTTATCCATTTAAGTGTGTAAGGCTTATGATGAGTTTGTGTTTTTAACCCCAATTTCTTAACCAATTCTTCTGAGATTAGATTTGCTTGAGATCCACTGTCGATTAATGTGTCTATCTAAGTGTGTCGCATGATTACCCTTATATGAAACAACTTGCTTTTACAATCAATGTCTTCACCAAATTTTGCCTATCATACCAACCAATGAAATCTTTGACTCATCACCTGAATCCGATCCCAAGTCTGTCGGTTTTGATGTCGTTGCCACTGTTTGTGCTCACTTATTTTCTTTGAACCACTTTGGCCTCTTCTCGGGATGCAACTACCAACATTTGTCCTCATCATGTCCCTCTTTCTTGCAATGCTTGCAAGTGGGATTTCCTTCCTTCTTTGTCACAACATTTGCATTCTTTCCATTGCCATGCCTTTTCCTCTTGTCTTCTTTCTTTGAAAACGATGATTCCCCTGACACAGTTGCTTTCCCTACTTCAATATATGTAGCTTGAACAGAAACCTCATTAAGGTTAGTGGGTCCAAACATGAAAACAGTGTTTCTATTATGCGCAAGAAAACCTCCTATATACTTCATAAGGGTTTTTTGTGTTTGCAAAGGAATGTCTAACATTAATGCCATTTTTCTAAATCCATCGGTGTATTCTTGCACTGATTGTCCTTTTCTTAGTTTTAAAGATTGCCATTCAATTAAAGCTTTTTCTTTATAACCCAAAGGATAAAACTATTTCCTAAGTGCATAAATGAAATTCTTCCATGATGGAAATACATTACCCACATCCTGTGTTCCTTTTTGCAGCTTGCTTTTCCACCAGATAAGAGTTGTACCTGCAAGTCTCAAAGATGCCAACCTAATTTGTGTGGCCTCATCCTTGATCGGCTGCACACTGCAGTATACCTCCATCTTCCTGATCCAGTTATCAAGTTTTTCTGCATTTACTTCACCATCATATATGGGCAACTCAAATTTTACATCAAGTTTTAACAATGGCATTTCATGTTTATTCTTATGAACACTTTTCTTGTCATTAGATTTAGAACTTGAACTTGAAGAAGAAGGAGAAGAAGGAGGTGTTGATGGAGGTGAAGGAGGAATGTGAGGATGGTCCTCTTCCTCTTCACTTTTTCCTTTTGAAGAATTACCCAAAACTGGTCGTTTCCGTTCTAAATAATCTTCATACAAAACTGTCACCATCTCCAACATAGCATGGAATGTTTTCCAGAATTCTTTCTCATCTTGAGAAATCCCTTCTTCCGATGCCATCTTCTCACTGTGAGAAGCTCTCTTTCTCAATCCAATAAATGGATTCTCTGCAACAAGATCGCCTTCACCACACTGTAGCTTTTCCGTGGTTAACATGCAAAACTCAAATCCAAATGTCAACTAGCTCTGATACCACTTGATCCGTAGGATCTTTTAAATGACTATGGTTGAGTTTTAATTTTGCATGCGTTAATTAACCATTTGAGAAACTTAGTGAAAGAATGAGGAAAGAAGAAGAATTATAATAGCCATATACACATTTGCAGATCTGAAATCAAAGAATAAACAACAAACCATGACACGCAGATTGATAACAGAGTTCGACACAACTTTGCCTACGTCTCCGGGCCTTTGTCTTTGTGGGGGAGGCTTCTTTATTTCTGTTCAAATGCTCAAAAGTAAATATCTGCAATGCCAAATGGCTACAAGACTGATCTGGTCATGTTCGTCCAGATCTCTAGAACCCTGTAAAGAAAACAGTACGCAAAACGGATGTCCGAAGCTCCCAGAAATGATCCGACAGTGTCTCCTTCTCAAAAGCTTCTCTGCATCAACATGGCTTTGGCTTGGATTTTCTCCAGCATAACTCTACTCTGAATACTCTCCCATGGCCTCAAACAGGCCTGGTTTATATAGCCTTGAAGTTGGTTGCTCAGCTCCAACTTCCTCCAAGAATTTGGCCTCCAAAAATGCCCAATATCCCCCAAAAATGGAGAGAATCAGCTAAAAATAGGCATATTAATAATAAAAAAACCAAACTCTGTTATAAAAACCCACTTTTATAAAGTTTATTGGGCGCAGCCCCCAATAGACGCACCCCTGGTCATATGGGCACGCGGCCATGTGGCCAAGCGCGCCACCTGCACGCTAGCCCCGGTTCGTGCTGGCTCCTGGTCACCCGGCGTATTCAAAGGAACCACGGGCTAGTGCCATAACTGTTGTAACTGTGCCCTATTAGGTGGTTGTAGCCCCGGTCCCGTGGTAACTTCCCGGGACCTGGGGGCTTATAGTTATAACCCCCGCTCCATATATTTTGTAATGACCCCGGGTCGTATGGCATATTCATAGGACCGTTGGTCCGTTTAAATGTTGAACCTCCCGTTCAAAACTCCCGCCGTTGTCATATTGTATGGTTCTGCGCCGAGGGCTGGGGTTAATCCGTGGCCCTTTCCCCCACCGGATAGTATTTCAAACGAATTCAAATAAAATGTTGGTCATATACATGTTAAGAACCACCATGGGGTCGGGCGGTTAGCCCAGCCCCGCCAGTCCACTGTCCACCGGGAGGTCACAGGTTCGACCCCCGGCCATGCCAAAACAATTTTAAACAAA
Organism: Picea engelmannii; assembly: GCA_009831015.1. Lineage (NCBI taxonomy): Eukaryota > Viridiplantae > Streptophyta > Pinopsida > Pinales > Pinaceae > Picea > Picea engelmannii. The sequence continues at coordinate 193,105 of ML783372.1, read as the reverse complement.
ACCACTAACCAATCACGGGGTTCCATGTGGCAGCCCTTGACTGGGCCACGTGGCACCTTAACCACCAACCAAAACACGCCACGTGTCAGCTGATGATTGGTCCACATGTCTTCCACATCAACTGCCGTATTGCCACCTGTCAGCCTGCGTGTCTTCCCTGTCAGCCTGCCGTACTGCTCTGTCAGCCTGCCACATCAGCTGCTGACGTCACCCCATGCCACGTGTCACCCTTACAGTGGTGACACATGTCACCTCGGGATAGGTCCAACTGTACGCCCAAATGTCCAAATATGCCTGACACATGTCGTCTCCTGGAGCTGCCATGTGTCACCTGTATGGACATTCCACATCAGCGTATGTACATGCCATGTCAGCGTCTATATAGACTGTACGGACTGCACAGTCAACAATTTTTTTGCCTGTTTGACTTATCGGAAAGAACGCGATATCTTCTCCATACGGAGCCCGTTTGACAAAGTAAATATACCACCGAAATCAGGAAGACGAGATGGATGCAATGGAACAGGTTTCGTCGCATTCCGATCACTTTCATTTTTGAGCATTTTTCAAGCCCTATCAGGCTTCTGGATCTGATTTCAGATCATTTATGAATTCATTCAAATATTTAACAAGGTTTACAGTAAGATCCAAGTTGAAGTTAAGTTGTCTCAACCAGCTGCAAAAGTCACTTTTGCAGGGGTGTTTGACTCTGATTTTTCATTACTTTGAGGGAGAGAATTGATATGACATTAGATGGGATGCAAGATGATGCGATTGAAATTGAATCTAGTATGATGGAATTGGAAAAATTATAAAATGAGGTTGAAATTGGAATTAGAGAGCCAAGGAAATTTAAGTATTAAAGGGGGCCTTTAGGTTCAATGAGGAATGCACAGGATGCGAAAATCAAGCAAATGGATAAGTTAATTAAAGAATGTTGATTAATTAGGTTGGTTTTCATTCTTGTCAACCCTTGAAGCAAGTCTGGTAGAAAATATTGGTAGCCCCAATAGTATGGTTAATGGAATCACGATTGTTTTAGGTACAAAGGTATGCATATCAATGTATTTGCAGGTAAGACTATTCTAGATGGATAGTACATGTCATTCCATTTTCGGTGATATGTGGAACACCACATAAATCCTCACGGTTAGAGATTTATAGAATCATGATTGTTTGAGGTATAAAAGTATGAAGATCAATGTATTTGCTGGTAAGACTATTCTAGATGGATAGTACATGTCATGTCATTTCCGGTGATATGTGGAACACCACATAATGCCTCACGGTTAGAGAGTTATGGCCTTGTGAAGTTGGAGATCCCTCATGAGTTATCTAGAAGCCCCTAGAAGGTCAAATAAGTCAAATTATTGTAGAAAATCCTAGAAGAAGTTGACTAGTCAAAGTTGGTGAAACTAGGAGTTAATCATGGGTTAAGTTGTTGCAATAAGAAAATAATTAAAAATAAATTAGTTGCAATTAGAAGTGGAGAGTTTACTATTTGTGGATAAAGTGGTTATAAGTGGACAAGTGGTTAGAAGTGGGTTGGCCCTAAAAGAAGGAAGTTGGGTTAAGTTGGTTAGAAGGTAACCCCTAGAGGAAGCTACTTGGAGAGTATAAATAAGAGAGAAAGGGTCTCTCATTAGAACATATTGAGCACATTGAATATATATTATTGTGTAAGGTTTATTGTAGGTACTCCTTGATACATCTGAAGTTACGCAAGTCTGAGGTAGCAAGAAGGGTTGATGGAAAACTTTTAGAGTTGCAGAAATAATGAAAAACCCCTAGTTTTTTAGGTGTACATGGGATGCAGTGGAATAGTTCACATACATACACAGGATGAAGTGGAATAGGTCACGTACGTATGTAGACTGGAAGTATAAAAGGGCACACATAGTTGGAAAATCCATGAAAGATTGAGTTGTTGAAGATGTTAGGTTTTCAAATTCTAAAAGCAAGTTCCTAGGAAGGTCTATAGTGATCAGGTACATCATATCTATCTACAGGTTCAAAAGGTATGTCTTATTTGTATGATTAGTTGGATATTGTTTTCTACATGAGATATGGTTATGGGGCTTTGAGGGTTTTCCCTAGAGAGGCTATTGGATGTATGTCACTTACTATATAAGTCATATCTACATAAATATAGTGTTGGTATATCTGATATTTATCATTGGTACATCTCGTTAGTATTAAGGCATATATTTTATTTCTTATCACATGGTTGAGGCATTTTGTGGTACATGGATGAGGGATTTGTTTTTTGAAGTTGTTTGTGAAGTTTGAAGTTGAATATCAGTGAGGGTTATCACACTTGATCATGATTGTATACACATGTATGGTACATGACTAGAGATATATAGATGTACTTGGTTAAGGGATATGTACGATGATGTATGCATAGGGAAAAACTAGAGATTGGACATAGTGACAAGTTACAGATTGATGTGACAGAGGTAGAAAAGTGTCTGAGTTTCAGAAAAGGTGAAAGCCCTATCTTTCTGAAGGCATACATAGGCTGCAGTATAGACAGGTTGCGTACATATACAGGCTACAATATATACAGGGAATGTACATATGTGACCTACAACATATATAGGTCATGTACCTATTGGTATTTATTGGTACAAGGTGACTTCTGGTATAAGATTGATTGCAGGATATTGGTATAGGTTGGTTATAGGTTGTTGGCACAGATTGGTACATGTTTATAGTGGTATATCTCATAGTGACAATGTGGTAGTGGTTTCATCATTTCACTTATATTTCAGAGAGGTTGGACGGGGCACAAATAGGTGGTTGTATCCACTTTGTGGTTGTAGCTGGAGAACATAGGGGGATGTAGTGAGAGAATTGAGAAGTTGTAGCTTCCCTTAGGTTGTAGCATGAAAATATAGGGGGTTGGAGCCTCCTTCTAATTATATCTAGAGAACAAAGGAAGTTGGTTCTTCCAATGAATGTAATTCTTAAAGACATACAAGAAAAAACATTATGTGGTTTTCTCCTGCATTAGTTTTCCATGTAAAAAATATTGTTGTATTGTGTATGTGTATGATTTATCATTATTCACGGTTCATTTATTCTACACTTGTTGAATGATAATGGAAAATTGATCATAAAGATAAACAACACTTATATAATGTGGTTAAAAAGGATTAAAAATATCTATTATGGATTCACCCCCCTCTTTGTAATCCAACAATTGGTATCAGAGCAGGTTCCTTGAGAAATTAGTTTAACCACTGAAAGGTAGACCATGAATAAAAATATTATGTATAAAAATGGAATACCGTAGTTTGATGGACAAAAGTAGATGCATTATGGAGCAGAAGGATGAAAAAATATGTACAAGCATATGGATTTGAGGTTTTGAAATCAATTATAGATGGATATAAAGAACCAATCATTCTTGAAACAAATGAAAATGGAAGGAAACTCTATCTAAATAATTCAAAAGACAAAAATTCACTCTTGAATGGTCTGGTTGATTCAATATATGTCAAAGTTATGCATTGCAACTCCGCAAAAGAGATATGGGACAAGCTTCAGAATGTTTATGAAGGAGATGCAAAATTCAAGGCAATAAAGATTCAAACTTACAGAGGTCAATTTGAATAGCTAAAGATGGAGGAAAATGAGAATAGTGTAGCTTACTTATTACGGTTTGATGAAACAATGAACATAATTAGAGGATTGGAAGAAGAATTTGATGAACCTATAATTGTTCAAAAGGTACTAAGATATCTTCCAATGAGGTTTGATCCTAATATCTCAGCACTAGAAGAAAGAACATATATGGATTCAATAACCATGGATGAACTACATGGAATTTCCATAGCCTATGAAATGAGAACCAAACAAGAGAATCCATTTACAAAATAAATAGCATTCAAAGAATCCAATAAATCAAAGCAAAAGGGAAAGAAAAAGGCAAAATCAGATAGCAACAATAGTGACATCTCAGAATATGATGAATAAGTAGCCAACTTCATCAGAAGACTGAAAAAGGGAACTGACGACAAATATAGGGGTAAGATTCCATTGATTTTTTTTAATTGTGATGGTATTGGTCATTTTGCTAACAAATATACCCATAAGAAAAACAAAAGAAATGAAGAAGATAATTCAAATAGAAAAAAAATGTACAAAGGAAATAAAACCAAAAATAAATTCTTCGAGAAAATATTTTTCACAAAAGAAGACAACACTTCATCAGACGAAGATGAAGATAGTGAAAGCGAGACATAATGGTTCTATTTGTGGAATTATCATACTTCGATGAAGAAGGAACCAAAGAAGAATACGAAGAGGTGGAAGTTGACTATAGAGAAGAACTGTTGAGCGCTATAGAAGTTATAAAAAGAGAAAAGAATAAAAACAAGTCACTACAGGCATAACTAAAAAGAAAAGAGGAAACTCAAAATTCCAACTCTGAAGAATTAGAGAAAATGATCACTAAATTAAAATTCAATTTGAATAAGACAAAATAATTGAAGAAGAACTCAAATAACAGTTAGAATAACGAGACAAGATCATTGGAAAATTGGAAGCAAAGATTGTCACATTGAGAAAATATCTTCAAAAGAAAAACATGTAGAATAGCTCTAAAGTTTTGGATAACATTATTAATAGTTAGAGGCCAAATCATGACATGTTCGAAATTGGATACAACCAGAAAAAAAAGGGATCAAGTTCCAAAGTAGCAGATCAAGAAACCCAACCAAGAATCTATGAAAAAATAGTCAAAGGAGACAAGAATTTTTACAGGGAAGATCACATGGACACTCTTCCACCCAGAAGATTTAGATTTTAGAATCAACGACAGTAAAAAATAAGAAGGCCTCAAGAATAAGAAGGATTCATAAGAATAACTCATTTCAGAAGATATTCAACTCTTAGTTATCAAACTATATTCTTTGGTTTATGTTATACATGTAACAATTTTGGACATAAAATGTAAATTGCACTGAAAATAGAAGAAATAGAAACAACTATGAAATTCATGCAGAAAATTATTATCTAAGAAGGCCTAGTGAAACACATACAAGAAACTACAACATATTTGAATCCTCGAGCAATGAAGTGGAATGCTACAAGTGCAAAAACTTTGGACACATGGCCAAAGATTGTATAATGACAGTCCCTCTTAGAGAATCACAACAGAATAACAATAGTCACAGACATAAACTTCAGCAAAGAATATGGATAAGAAAGAAGAATCAGTATAACAATGAAGAATGCACACTCGCTCTACAAGATAAACACAAGAAATGTGGTTGGTATGTTGACAACGACTGCTCAAAGTACATGACATGTGATGAGGATAGGTTTCTAACCTTGAGAAAGGAAATAGATGGATCAGTCTCCTTTGGAAACGATGACTCAACTATAATCATTGGAAGAGGCACAAACATAATTGGAAACAAGGATACCAAGGAAGAAAATGTTCTACTAGTGGAAGATATGAAGCATAATATTCTAAGTGTAAGGAAAATGTCTAACAAAGGTCAAAAACTTATGTTTGATTCTGAGAAATGAAAAATAATAAAATAAAGTTCAAGCATATTGGTTGGAATAGCTGTAAGAACTTCAAGTAGCATATATGTATTAAGTGAAAATGGAAATGAAAAGTGTTGTCTAGGAAATGAAGATGAAGTTTGGCTATGACACCAAAGAATGGGTCACATAAACTTTGATAACCTTTTCAAAGTTAGCAAAAAGGAAGTCGTCAAAGAAATTCCCTAGATCACGAAGCCAACCAACACATTATGAAAGCATTGCCAGCAAGGAAAGAAAAAAACGACCAAGTTCAAATCAAAGGAATACTCCACAACAAGACTGTTGGAAATTGTGCATACTGGTCTAACTAAACCAACTAGAAAAAAAGGTTTAAAAGGTAAGAAATATTTTATGTTATTGGTTGATGATTGTGCAAGGATGACTGCATTTTGTTTTCTCATGAAGAAGTCATAAGCATTTGAGAACTTAAATATATACAAGGAAATGGTTGAAAATTAAATGGATTCAAAAATCAAATGTTTGAGATCTGATAATGGACGAAAGTTTACTTCAAAGGAATTTATGGGTTTTTACAACAAGCATGGGATAAAAAGGAAATTCTCTCTTACTAGGAAACCTTAATAGAATGGATTTGTCGAAAGGAAGTGTTGGAAATATTACACACTCACTTATAATTATTTTCCTAAGTTTTATAGTCCAATGTTGAGAACTCTTCCTTAGATGAGAATATTCTCTCTGGAGAATATTCCCCTACAAAATAGGATGTTTCTCTTCAGTTTAGAGTTAGTTACTATAACACACCCAACTCCTAAATACCCTTTCTAGGGATGGGGCATCAATTTTTTTTTTCCTAACTCTCTCAAATCCTAATTCTGATATCTCCATTGGATATCGCTCGCCACAAGCTTTATAATGGTCACCACCACACTAAAATCCGATCTTTGGTCTACAATTTATGGCCTCCCGAAGTTACCCAGGGCATTGTTAGTTGGGGTCTTCGACATTCGATGTTCAACGCCCCTTTTTCTTACTCCCTGAAGTCCTGAAATATCACCATGTGGCCTTGGCCCTTCGACGATTGGCGTCAGACATTTTGCGTTGAACGTCCCTTTTTCGGTGTTCGACGTTCAACAATTGGCATCCGGCGTCCTATGAAAAACTTCGAATATTGATCACCGAAGGGCCAAGGCCACATGGTGATATTTCATGACTTCGGGGAGGAAGAAAAATGGGTTTTCAGCGCCAAACATCGAAGACCCCAACTAACAATGCCCCAATTAACTTCGAGAGGCCATAAATTGCAGATCAGAGCTCATATTTTAGTGCGGTGGCGACCATTAGAAAGCTCATGGCGAGCGATAGCTAATGGAGATCCCATAATTAGGATTTAAGAGAGTTAGAAAAACCAAAAATTTGATGCCCCATCCCTAGAAAGGGTATTTAGGGGTTGGTTGTGTTACAAATTGGTATCAGAGATGAGGTCCTCTTAGTACTTTGAGTACTAGCTTGAGATGTTCTTCATGTTATTTCTTATTCTTGGAATAGATCAAGATGGCATCAATGAAAACCAATACAAATCTATCCAAGAACTTTTTGAATACATTATTAATTAAGCACATAAAATTGGTTAGTTCATTGGTAAGCCCAAATGGCACCACCACAAATCCATAGTGACCATATCTTGTACTAAAGGATATCTCGTGGATGTCTTCATATTTAATTCAGACTTGATGGTATCCAGACCTCAAGTCAATCTTCGAGAATATTTTAGCACCTCTTAATTGGTCAAACAAGTCATCGATCATTGGCAAGGGATACTTATTCTTGATGGTCATCTTATTGAGTTGTCTATAATCTATGCATAATATGAGTGTGCCACTCAGTTACACTTAGTTAGACTAGTAGCAGTTGTGAATCAGTTAATTGATGATTGCAAGGATCGTTTAACTAGGACTATGTGGCAGTTCACTCCAATTTTTTGTCAGTGAGTATCTATATCTCTCTATATCACTACTATGGTGCATTAGTTACTCATGTAACCTATATCTATTATAAGTTATTCACTCTTTGAGTGTGGAATATGGTTAATGAGAATTACTTCATTCTTTCTCTTCTACTTCTCTTTCCTCATATTTTCTCTACAATTGTGTATTTCAATTCATATCTAGATCTATTTTGTGTAGGTTCAACACATTTACATGGTATCAGAGCCAACGGATTGCTAGGAAAAAGACACACCAAACTCTTTTTGCAAGTAGTGAATATTGTAGAACGAAAAAAATATGGATTATTCACCGACAATACTTCTCACGCCTCATAACTCTTTGGAGTAGAAGCCAAAAATTATGCTTCAGCTCATATGCAAAGGCTTGTACCAAATAAAAATGGAAATGGAAGTAGAGCCTGATTCCGCCGATGAGAAAAATAACTTTCTCAATAGACAAGATATGGCCATAGGATTTATCTGCTTGTTTATTTCTCCATAAATTCTCCACCAAGTATATGATGTCTCACAAGACTCAACTCAAAATGAATTATGGACCATATTGGAGGTTCTATTCGGTAATAAAGAATATTGTGAAGATAGATCTAGAAGAGCAACCAGAAGAGGAACCATCAGAAGATCAAGCCTCTTATTCTGAAGAATCTTCTACACAAGTATTTGTTGGAGCTACTTCACACACACCTAGGATTTATTTTTCCTAAGGTTTTTCCTTTTTTATTAGTCATAATTAGTCATTATTTAGTCCCCTATAGTTTAGGGGAGAATATTCCACCTAGAGAATATTCTCTTTCAGTTGACACTTCAGTTTGACTAGTTGAGTTGAGTTTAGATGTTGCATTGGTTTTGTCACCATGAAACATTGGGATCATCACCAGCTAATGAAAAACTTCCTTGGGATCATAACCATACTAGCACATTACCTTTTATTTCCCAAGTTAACTCCTCACTACTCTTTGTTCAGTCAGTTAACTGAAGACTAGTTGACTAGTTAACTCAACTAGGTGGCAATTCACTCTCGTAACTACCTGAGAGACTAGACTAGGTGGAAGGTCACTCCTGTAATTGTTGGTGTGTGTCTAGATCACTCTAGAGCACCAATATGGCACATTGGTTCTCCTCCAGTGCACACTCATTTATTTATATAGAGTATATCATGTGTAAATTATTCATTATTCACAACAGTTAATGAGAATTATTTCATTCTTTCTCTCCTTCTTATTCTTTCTTCTATTGTCTCTGCAAATGTGTGTATCATTATTTAGATAGATATAGTCTATGCAGGTTCAACACATTTACATGGTATCAGATTTGAAGGACTGCTAAGCAAAATCCACACCAATTTTTTTTGCAGGTACAAAAGATTGAAGACAGCAGAAAGATGGAATTCCAAAAAGAATTCATTCTTGCACCTTACAACTATTTTGGATGGAAGGAGAAAATAGCCATACATCTCTGAACCATATGGTTGTACATGTTAACCTTTAATACAGATACAAAACCGACACCAACCATAGAAAAATACAAGTACTTAAATCGCATGGTTGAGGCACTTGGAACAATTTGCAGTCTTATTTCCCCCGATCTCCTTTTTCATATATCTTCCTATAAGATTCCCAATGAATCCTGGACCACCTTGGAAGGGATATTTGGAAAATAGGATTAGATGAAGGGACACAATATGGAGGTGTATATGCTCACATTGAATCCAAAAATATTCGACAATATCCAAGATTTCTTTACAAAATTCAAGGATTTACTTTCGCAACTCAAATCTTGTGGGGTTGATAAATCAAAGGAAGAGAAACAAATGGTTCTCACCATTCTCTCCAAGATTGGTCCTGAATTCTTTGTATTCATATCGACATTCCATTTTTTCAGATTCACCTCTAGAGCCAACTGGAAGATGCCTTCTCTTGAGGACTTTATCGAATCCCTGACACAAGAGAAAACCAAGCTCATCAACATGGGCACAATCAAAGGCCCAAGGGAACATGCACTCACTGTGCATGACGGAAGCCACAAATATCAGAAATCTAAAGATAAAGATAAATGGAAATCTCATGCACACCCAAAGAAGGAAGGGTACACAAAACCCTTCACCGATGCCTCTGGATCCAAAGGGGAAAATGGAAGAAAAGGGGAAAAATGCACGTACTATCACAAAGGATTCCATCTGGAATCCGAATGCATGAAAAAAAAAATAGATCTGATATCTCAAATACTTCATCAAAACAACCTTGGAGATCACATCCATGAGGGTGCAAAGAAGAAGAAGCGAGAAGATCTGAATTCCAAAAAAGGCAACTCTAGCCATGCATTGATTGCAATCTGTTGGCCCTTGACCAAGTTTTGGGAGTTTCTTGGTCATGTTGACATATTTTTAGACTTCGACATCCTGTCGAAGGAGGAGCACAAGACGAAGCAGAGATCACGGGATCTCAGCCCCCTTTTGGGCCCCTTTTTGGGTTTTTGGGAATATGTAATAAGAATGGGATGTCGGCCCATGGGTTTACCCATGTTTAGGCTTATTTTGTATGTATAAATAGAAGGATAGGCAATGTAAGAAGAGATAATAGTAAATCTATGTGATGTGAATGTATGATAAGTGCAATTAGATTCTGTAAGTTCTTTGTGCATGACTTTAACAGACTTGCAGAGCTAAGTGTAGATCCTTGTAGCGGATTGTGGAGAGCTTAGTGTTGTAGCACAAGGAAGAAGGATCTAGAGAGCTGCACAGATCTTTTGTCCTGTGCGGAGTAAGGGTTTTGATGGCTTTGTTCTTGTAACCGATTGATTGAAGGAAATAAATAAGAAGAGTTGGTGGACGTATCCCCAGGGTGGGGGTGAACCACGTAAACACAGTGTTATGTTCTTTGTTCGTTGTCTTGATGTGTTCATATGTTAAATGCTAAGTTCTCTGATATGTTTAGATAGATCTATTTATGCTTTGTGCTTATTATATGTGAGAATGTTAGATCTGATCTATATAGTCATGCTTAGTGCTTGATATACTCATTCTAATCCATTTGTATATGCTAAGTGAGTGAATACTATAGATTAGTGTGAATGTTGTGAAGCTTTGTTGTATCAACGAAGTGAATGGTGATTACATTTTAAGGAACTGATGGTGCTAAGAGTTGTATTAAGTATTATAATCACAGATCCGTGTCACAACTAAGGTTGCAGACACCTAAGTCTTGCAACCACCTCTGCCTCTACCTCGGGTGAGACTTCATCTGCTTTGTAGGTATTGCCGAAAGGGCCAGTAGTTAGGGTTTTGTTGGTCCGTTGTTGTAGCACTGAATCCTAGGTCTACCCCTGTGCCAACAAATGGTTCCATTGTCGGGACCCGAAAATGTGATTGCTGGGATTGAGGAAGACGAAGCTTTGTGCAAAAGAGTTGTGCCCTAGTGCACAATGTTCTACTTGATTTATAAAGCTCTGTGCTAAAGAAAAAATTTAGATATGAAATAAAGAAGCTCAATCTAAAGAAAGGAAGATTAGATCTGAAGGAAAAAAGCAAGATCTAAAATCTTTGTGCTCTAATAAAGGTAAAAGTAATAATTTCCGATTAAAAGAAGCAAGATCTGCAAGCTTTGTGCTCTAATAAAGGTGAAAATAGAGAATTTTTTTAGATCTAGAAGCTTTGTGCCCTATAGAAGTAAGATAAGTAGAATTTTGTTTTGTTTCTAGATTATGGATCTAGGCATGATTGATATGATATGTCCTAGCCTGAAAACTAGGGAACTAATAGATGAAAGAAGGTTTGATATGAATAGATCTGATAAGACTAGTGAAAGATATGTTATACCAATGCATAGAAATAATGTTTGTACTAACAAATGGATGCAGGATCCTAGAAATAATTTATTGCAGGTTAGCTCCTACGATCCTAGTGCACAGTATAGAAGAGGTCAGGGATCATTTAAAAGAAAGAGAGGATTAACCCTCTGTTACAGTTGCATAAGACCAGGACATCTTGCTAAGGAATGCCCTGGTGGAAGACCTAGTTGTCTTTGTTGCAAATCTCTAGACCATGAAGTGTTGGATTGCCCCAGAATGATTTCTAAGCTTGAAAGTATGAACATAAGACAAGAAAAACCTAAGACAAATCCAGAAACTAAGGCTATAATAGAACCCTAAAAAGAATCACAGAAGGTATTACTACAGATGAAAGACACCTTGGATGACCATCGACATGTTAGACTATCAGAGATTTTTAAAGACAAGGAGTTCCTTGAAGCAAGAATAAGGGACTTTGACATTGACTGTGTTCTAGATGAGGAAACACAAGTGAATATCATGACATAGAGAACTTGGGAAGCTATAGGATGGCCTACTATGATCCCTTCACTAGGAGGAATAGGGATATTCAGAGGGAAACTAGTACACCTGTGTGGGAGGCTCGCTTAGATACCTATGGATATCAATGGAACTTCGACGGAAGAATATTTTGAGATTATTCAATTTATTGAGAACTGCGCCTCGTTTACCATGTTAATAGGAAAACCTTGGATTGATAGAGATCAAGACATACAAAAATAAGAAGAAGAAGTTTTGGAACAAAAGAAGAAAGAGTTAAAAGTTTTCATGAACAGAAAGATCACACAATTGATTGAAGAACAGGAGAGTAGATCGAATATGTTTAATGATAGTAACCCAGTTGTCGAAGTTAAGAGAACTCTAGAGACTCCACAGATTATTGAATTACCTATCCCAAACAAAGAAGAATCATTAAACAGGAACCTTAGGGAAGAATCTCAACAACACGAAGTGACTAAGACCACAGAAGACAAGAATCAGAATGGAAAAAGAACTACTGAGACAAAGCTCACTAGAAAAAAGGCTCGACAGTTAAGAAAGAAGAGGGCTAAGACTGAAAAGTTACAAGAGGTTCTGGAGGAGACCTCGCAGAAAGAAAAATTGTAGAATTGGAGCTTCGCCAGGATATCATAACAATGACACATGGCACTTCTCCATGACGAAGCAATATAGTCGTTGGGGTCAATATATCCGTTCAACTCCAGCTTCGAATGGGAAGAAAAAAAATAAAGGTTCATCATCAGACTGTTGGGTCACACCATAATGGATCAAACAGGAGTTAATGGAGGCTCATACCTGTTGTAAGAAAATCGTTGTCGAGTTACCTATTTATCACGTCGCGCCATGCACCGAGAACACTTTTTCTAATTGAGAATTCGAGTCCATAGACTAAGCCGAGTTTATACAATGATCATTGTGCTCTCACTCCCTATCTGATTAGCTTCTCTAAATTGTTCCCTGAACTTGCAATTTGTTCACCCTGAGTGCGTATATCAGAAGCATTAAGTGATGCAGAGAAAGTTGCTGAAGAATCTTTTATCGTCTTGATGACTGAGAAATCCATGTCGATGTCTAAAGGTATCTAGGCTTCATCCACAAAAATAGTGCAAGCATCCCCATCCACTGCTCACGGAGCTAGACCATCCCATGAAAGGCAAACTAAACACAAGGACAACTTAGCGAATGCAAAGATGATTCCGAGCATTCTACCTGCCTATATACCACCTTTGAGTGGCAGAATAAATCGAGATAGTGTGCCCAGAGAATTTGAATATGAATTGGTCACTGCGTACCTCCCGAAGGGGATACACACAGTGTGCGCTGACCAAGATAAGATTGCAGCATTGAAGTTCAGTGACTTCAACATCGATGACAGGAAGGTGTACAACATGCTCACCCTGCATAAGTATCTGACCAAAACCAAGGGAAAGAACTCAAAGATCATACCCCATTCATGGACCATGAACCTCTCACAGTCCACACTGCTCAATGTCATGAAGATTCCTCACTTTGGGAGACACCAAGAAGTGAACACATGCATCAAGCTACTATTGTCCTGCTACCATGGCAGATATTTATGGTTGAATCACCGCATCACAGTGGATCTGACGTTGATTAATCGGATCATCGAGATGAGCAATCAAGGCGCTGACCCATAGGATTTATATCTTGGGAAGACCATGGATCGCACTCTTGCACAGAATATAAAAGACACATACGGGGGTGTCGAGAAGGGAACGTGAGGCTACAAGGTAGCCTCTATCCAGAGAGATGAAGTGCGCCTAGCCTATCAATTTATCACAAGGAAGTTAGTTCAAAATAACCAACCCACCCAAGTGATTGGATTTGTAGTCGACCTCGTAGGGAAGTGCGTGGAGGGCCTACAAATGAATTGGGCGAAGTACTTCGTAAACTAGCTAGAATTGGACTGCAGGGAAGCACGAGATCAAGGATATGAGTTCCACTTCAGCTGGCTTCTCATATTGATCGCTTTTATCATATGGGATATGCTAGAAGGTATGACCTTCCCGGACATCGAGTCATTTGAACCTCTGGCCACAAATTTCATTACACTATGGTACTTGAATGACATGAACAAGCAGTGGAAATTAAATGTTGTCTTCCACACTTTTTACAACCAGTTGAAGGTGGCCATCTAGCCTGTGCCTCGTATAACCCAAAAAACTCTCCACAGGTTCAAGCCCTTGATGAAATTCAGCGTGTATCACCATTTCATCTATATCACAGCACGCGTTGATGAGCATAAACAACAGCTGCAGTTGTACTACAAGTTGACGGAGGATGACTTGGAAGATATTACCAAGGAATGGCCGATAGACCTCCTTGTTCCAGCAGACCCCGCAGATATGTCCAATGTTGACAGTCCAGAAACTGCGACAAATATACCTGGACCTAGAAATATAATTAAGACCGAAGAGGTCCATGATTTAGACAAGACATCTGTGAAGACCGCTTCCATCTCAGCAGAGAAAGGAGGAGATGGTGAAGAGATAGATGGTACAAAATTTGAACTGAAGAAAGGAAAGGCTACACTCCCTAGAGATGAGGAGGACCCCTCAAATAAAAGGAAGGTTTCCCCTTTGAAACCTTCTTCAAGGAAGAAAATGAAAGCAACCATAACCAAATTTGAGACCACCGTCACATCAGATGACTTCGACTTCATCGTCGTAGCACTGAATGATGCTTTGTTGGAGATAGCAGAGAAGCAAGAAGCCAAGAAGGAGGAGGTGTTCAGTCAGATTAAGGATGATCTCCAAATGGTGTAGTAGGAAGTACAGTCCAGCCGCGCAGTTTCCACTACACCTCTATCAACATGAACATCATAACTAGGTGATGAGTCAACTCAACTACATTGCATTGTTGATACAGTCGAAGTTCACCTTCGATGAGCTCAGGAAGAGATAGCAAAAGCCACCCAGGCTTTAGAGAAAGTAAATAAATACCTTGAAGATCAATGCAGTGGTGCAGAATGGGAAAATATTGCTTTGCAAGCGAAGTGGGATGAAGAAAAAGTACAGTTACAACAAAGAAAGGAATAGTTTCTCGCCGAGAAACTCGAAGTTAAGGAAATGGTTTACAGAGCACTTCGTTGTGTGAAATTCATCGAAGTAAGGTTCAAAGAGAGAGTTCCACAGTAGGTGGCATAACTCAAAGAAGTAATCCATCATCTCCAACAATGCATAACAGACTTGGATCTCCGCACTATGCCCGAGACCCCTCAAGAAGTAAGGGACTAGTGAGAAGAAACTGCCCACAACGCAGTTGATAGATTAAAAGCTCTTGCCTTGGAGTGAAAGAAGCTAAGTAACCGAAGCACCTAGACATACGAGAACCTCACTGAGAACCCAGAGTTACAAACATTGGAGTCGCATCTCCAAGAAGTGAAGCAACACGCAGATACACTACAGGCGCAGTTGAAGGCCCTGTCGACTGTATAACGAATAAGAGGTCTCATGAACAATGCACAGCTCAGCAGCAGATCCATATGCTTCAAAGAAAAGTGATGTAATTCACTCAACACCTTCAACTTGTTCTAGATAAGGCATGTCAGTTGTTTACATAGGTGTCAAACCAAGGAGAATAATTAGAATAGGTTGTCACCACAGTAGAATAGTGCCTAGAAGGGCCAATGAATGACGCAGTAATACAGGAGTTCACCGAACAAGAGGCAATAGCAAAGAAGCAATTCAAAACTTTCCCAAACTTTCTTTCAACCTTCTCTCCATGTATCATATGACGAATTCCAGCACCGGAAATAAATTCATCTTCACACCGAATTCCATGGACATATGAAACATGCAAATGAACTCCAGGGTTGCTACCGGTGAGGTAAATAATCAGTCTAGATTGTATACATTTTCTGAATTCATTGAACCTGATTCTTATTTACTGCTTACTCATGATGATGAAAGTAGTAGGATATGGCACAAAAGGTTTGTACATTTGAATTTCAGATACATGCAACAAATTAGCAAGAACAAATTAGTTGATGTTCTACCAGACATCCATTTATCCAAGGGAGTATGTGAGGGATGTGTTCTCAAAAAACACCCTCAAGAGAAATTCGACAAAGAAAAGTCTCAGTGAGCTTCTTCACCTTTATATCTGATCCACAGTGACCTTATGGCTCCCTTTCCGCATCCATCCATCAGAAAAGTGAAGTTTTCTCTCATTTTTGTTGATGATTTCTGACGTTTTACATGGATCTACTTTCTCAGGCAAAAATTTGAGGTCTTTCAACACCTCAAAGATTTCAAAGCCTTTGTTGAGACACAGTCTGGAAAGAAGATCAAAGTCCTCTAAAATGATAATGGGGGAGAGTATGTAAATAATGAGATCCATAATCTTTTCCATGAGGCAAGGATTCAGTTGCAGCACACAATTCCCTATACTCCGCAGCAAAACAGAGTTGTTGAGCAAAAAAACAAATCTCTAAAGGAGATGGCATATTGCATGCTGCGTGCAAATTCACTACCATAGAAACTATGGGCCGAAGCAGTTAATTGTGCAACATACATCCAAAATAGATCTCCCCATATATTTGTTAAGGATAAGACCCCCTACGAGGCTTGGAGTGGCCTCAGACAGAAAGTGAACCACTTTCACATTTTTGGTTCACATGCATGGGCCTAGATTCCCTCCAAAAAGAGGAAGGCACTTGATCCTCAAAGCACTGAGTGCATTTTTCTTGGATACCCCAACAATGTGAAGGGATATAGGCTTATTGATATTTCCTCAGACCGCTCATCATTGAGCGAAGTTTCCAATTCGAGGAAAGTGTCTCGCATGCACCTCAATAGTCACATGCAGACACCTTCATTCTTCCACCTATCCGAGATGATGAGCATGCACATGTCAACTCTTCTTTAGATGATAATTATAATTCAGAGGACTCAGATGATTCAGATTCAGAGTTAGTACAGTAGGATGCAGAGATAGAGCATCCCGATGTAGTTGCAGAGCCAAACCAGAGGCCCAAGTGGGCACAAACTACTCTTTAGGCTATAGGGGATCTCATTGGTGATCCAGTCGATACTAGGAGGACTCTGTTATCCACATTTTTGGTTATTGAGATGATATTATGATTATGTCATGATAATGGAAGATCAAACTCTTCATTAAGAACTTTTTCCTGAAGAAGGTTACACTTGTCATTTTCTCAAAAATCATATTTTGAAAGTAATACGCAGTCTGCATATATACTCACCTGCAGAAATCTTCATTTCCGCATTCTGCGTTCAGCTTGGCTGTGAACTTTCCGCACTGTGTCAATGGTTAGGGTGCGGACATATTTCTTACGTGAGAAAATGAATAAGTTCTCGATCCTTCTAGAAGGAATCTTCTAGAAGGGTGAGTTGGAGTTCGAATGGTTGGAAAAATACTGGCTTTCCAGATATCTTGGGATCATTCCCTATCCAAGTAACTAATCAATCTTCTCCTATATATTGAGGAGATTACTT
>ML783372.1:138393-156651 GCA_009831015.1 Picea engelmannii | reverse complement strand
GATACAATACTCCAATATCAAGAGAGACTTTAAATCTCCATCCTTTCCCCTTCCTTCCACCCAATAATATATGAGAGATAATAAAACTTTACATTAAATCATCACCATCAACCAATCATCACATACAACCTGATAATGCTTCCTGAGACTTCTTCAATTTTTTCAATTCTTCAATTCTTGGAGTACGTTGATCCTATATATAATATTACTCAATGTATTTTATGAAACTCCTCCAAGTTTCACTCCTTGAATCCTCCCCAAAAATAAGTTATAGAAAGAATGGTAGACTTTATTCAATTCTGGTCTATTCAAGAGACCAAACTTGTACAGAATGTCTCGCACTCAATATTTAACATCTGATTCTGAAGCTCTCACACAAAAAACTACAGTCCGTACGCTTTCCAATTAAATTTGTCCCACTTCATTTATATTCTCGATGAAGAAGTTATGATTGTTTTACCTGGAGCACCTGTTTATTGAATAGCTTCAGGACTGGTCACAAACCCTATCTTCCACAGAGTGTATCTCCATAATTATAGAGAATAAAGAGATTAAATTTTTACCAGAGGTACCTTGATATGTCTTCTCAATACCATAGTGATTTCACCATCTGAATCGTTCTATAAAAAATGTTATAGAAAAAATGGTAAGATGACATGCAAATAACATACCTTAGAACACATCACCAAAATACTTCATCCTCCCTTGAAATCTGGCCTTATTTACTTCTTATTTCCTCTGAAATTCGACTTGTATAAAATGAATGTATAATGATGTTTATTTATACCATTTATTTCACTTCCTTTTAACATTAGGGATGACCTGACACTTTCTTATTTTGTAATTCTTTTCTTTAATTATCTTCAGGGCCTACATGTATTTCCTTCTTCAATTCACTTTGTCATCTTCAAAAATTAATTTCTCCTCAACCATGAGGATCCACGTGATGTGCCACATACCAACAAAAACAACATGATGTATACTATCCATTCATGGGTGTTGTATATGCATGTGCATTTTCCTTCATGTCCAAATACCTTTATCAATATTGCGGTCCAAAACCCATGACTAAGGTTGACATCAATGACAACAACCAATATTCCAACAACAATATTGTTTTATATAGTCAGTGATCCACAAAATCCCAACAATTATCCCATCTACATTGTTGACCAGGACTTAGCAAATTGTTTATTATCTATTGATGATTATTTTGAAACTTGTACAAAGAATGAGAATGAAAAAGTTAAAATTTCCAAGGAGAATGTAAATATTAGAGAAGGAATGTGGAAAATGTATTTCAATGGTGCCTCTTCATGGGAAGGAGCTAGAGCTAGAGTATCATTTGTGGCACCGAATGATGAGTATTACATTCCATTTTCTTATAGATTGCAGTTTGATATTGGTTATATATGAATAATGTATGTGAATACGAAGCTTTGATTTTAGGATTAGAAGTTGCTAGAAAGATTAAAAATCATCACTTAATTGTATATGGGAATGTTGAACTTATTTTGAATCAAGTGAGACAAGAATATCAGGCTAAAAGTCCGAGAATGAGATCCTATTGAAATTGTGCATGGGATTTAATTTAACATTTCTTCCTGTATTTTAATATTCATGTTATTGCAAGATTGCATAATCAACAGGATGACTCCTTAGATAAGGAATAAAGTACTTTCATCCAACCCATTGTCTTAAAATTAAAGTATCACATTGTATGAGACAAAAACCTTCAATACGAGATAATGTTCATTATTGGAAAATATTTGAGGATGATGAACAAATAAAGAAGTTCGTTGAAATGGTCGATGAATTTTTGGAAACTTGCATTGATCAAGAAAATCAAAATGATCCATCTTGGATTATGTAGGAAGGAGAATTTGAAGAAAAGTTCAATAACAAGATTGCAAATCATAAATTTCTTCTGTTGAAAAATAATCAGATTTCGGAAGGACTCATTCCTTTGGAAAGACTCTTTGATCAAAATGATATCCCTTTGAAATATACCTTGCAGCCTCAACTAGAAGAAGTTGAAGATTGTAATATTGGTTCTAAAGAATGTCCAAAACTTTTAAAGTTGTTTAAATATCTTCCCATTGAATAGAAGAAAAAATATGCAAAATTACCAAAGGAATATAAAGATGTTTTCACATGGTCCTACGAAGATATGAAAACTTATGATACTTCTATTATATATCATAAGATTCCTTTAAAACCAGGAGTCAATCCTTTAAAAAAGAAATCTTAGACAAGTTAATCCTATTCTTTTTCCTATAATAGAAAGAGAGGTTAAGAAACTTCTTGATGCAAAAAATATTGTTCCTCTTAAATACTTTG
This sequence comes from Picea engelmannii, assembly GCA_009831015.1. Lineage (NCBI taxonomy): Eukaryota > Viridiplantae > Streptophyta > Pinopsida > Pinales > Pinaceae > Picea > Picea engelmannii. The sequence goes on along the minus strand of ML783372.1, from coordinate 154,311 downwards.
AATGAGTAGTTAATCTAGTTCCAGTTAGAAAGAAAAATGGGGAGATAAGATTATGTGTTTATTTTAGACATCTAAATCGATCTTCGTTAAAATATAATTACCCTCTTCCGAAAATATATCATATTCTTGAAAGGGTAGTTGGGGAAAATAAAATTTCTATGACTGATGGTTTCTCAGGATATAATAAAATAGTTGTCCATGAGGACAATAAATAAAAAAATGCATTTACTACTCCATGGGGAAATTTTATGTATGATAAAATTCCATTTGATTTGATGAATGCAGGTACAATTTTTCAAAGAGACATGGATATAGCTTTTGTTGGTGAAAGAGACAAATTTGTTGTTATTTATTTAGATGTCTGACAATTTTTTCCAATTCTGATGCAAAACATTTAAAACACCTCAGACAAACTTTTGATAAATGAAAAAAAATTGGTTTGTCTCTAAATCCCAAGAAATTACATTTTTCCATGCAAGAAGGGAAGTTTTTAGGTCATATTGCATCAAAAGATGTGATTAAAATTGATCCAAAAAGGATTAAAGCAACTGATAAGATTAATTTACCAAGAAATAAAAAAGAGATTCAATCATTTTTAGGAAGAATCAATTTCTTGAGAAGATTCATTCCAAATTTTGCTAAAATTATTAAACTGATCACAGATATGTTGAAGAAAGACAACGATGTCAAATGGACAATGGAAGCTAAGGTATCTTTTCAACGAGTCAAAAATCCATAGGAGAAGCACCAGTTTAGGTAAGTCTAGATTATTCGAACAAATTTTTAATATTTTATTTTGCATCCGAACATACAATTGCAGTAGTGATTTTACAGAAAAATAATAATATATTTGAACAACCTATTTCCATTTTTAGTAAAATCCTCATATACGCAGAATTGAAATATGATATTTTAGAAAAATAGGCTTATGGTTAAAGAACTTAAAATATTTCTTGACATATGTATTACATTCCAAAGTGATAGAATATGTACCGACGAGTACTATCAAAGAAATCTTAATTCAACCTGATAGTGATGGGTGAAGAGGAAATTAGTTCGAAAAAATCCAATAATATGATCTAGAAATCAAGCCAACCAAATTACTAAAGGGACAGGGTTTAGCAAAACCGCTTGTTGAATCAAATCTTAAAGATATTGGAATTAATCACTTTGATTCTAAAAATTCTTTACCAAATATTGAAGAAATTGATGATCAAGTGCCAACAACTCAAATACATGACAAATTCTGATGCAGGAGCATTTCAAACGAGCCAGCGCAGAAGAGAAAGAGAGCTGGATGAGTGCCAGCGCAAATTTTGAAATTACCTTGAAGTTGATGCGCAATCTTAAATGAAGTCATTAAGAAGAAGCACACTTGTAAATGTAATGGACCTTGAGAAATTTTCTCTCGTCCTTTAGTAGGTAGAAGGCATTTATAGTAGTTAATGTAAAGTAGATAGAATTCAATGCTAGATTAGATAGTTTTAGAGCGCAAGAGGGAAACGAGATATAGACACCCTCTTTGTGTATTGTAACATTAGCAGGTATCATTATTGGAAAAGAGCATAGGAGAGAAGCAGAGAGTTGTGTAGCAGACTCCGTGTACAGAAGTTCTGAATTAATACAAAGAAAGTTGTGATTCAGACTCATGGTGTTCATATATTCTCTGTGTATGCATCTTTGAATGTTATGCTCATGAATGTTTTACTCTTTTTGTCATGCAATTGATTTTATGCTATGTATGAATGATTTCTTGTTGAATGTTTGAAATCTGAGAGGAAAGGGTAATGGAATGAGTTTAAATTGTTTCTCTATCTGAGTAAGAGTTCCTGCAAGGAGTGTAGTTGAAGTGTCCGCAAGGAGTGCCTTGACAAAGGACTCAGGTATTTTAGCTTCTGTTCTCATTTCCACAAAAGTGCAGTTGGACACAGGAGTCATGCAAGGAGTGCGCAGGCCAAGCTAAGCCTCAGAGTTGTGAATCTGAGCAAGGCATTTAGGGACTTCTGCTGTAGGTGTGCGCAAGGTCGAAGGAATTCAAACACTTGAAGGTGTTTGGAAATCTGCCCCAAGGAGTGCGTGCAAGTGTTTTCTAAAAGAAGCAGAGTCGTGAAAAGTTCAGAAGGATCTGAAGTCTTCAAAGGTCGTTGAAGGCGTAGCGAAGTCGAACCCAGGAAATCCTCAGAGGAAGAGACAGACGGTCGGAGTTCTCTGGAGAGAATCTGCGAAGTCCCATGAGCCGTTATATCTCACAGAGGAGCAGGGGAGTTACGACGAAAGCGTCAAAAGGTTCAAATCTCAAGAGGGGAAGGATCGTCGATCCAAGGCAGCAAGGGCCGTTGGATCTATGCATGGAATTCTATATCGGGTTTTCATGGGTGGAAGTCTCGTAAACATTGCAACGGGAATCGCAATATCACGAAACGCGAAATCCCGAAAGCTAAGAGAACGACATGGGGCCACAAGGGTTAGCGAGGTGGACAGGTGGCACGCTATTTCAGAGTTTCGTGGGGTGAATTTTTGAACACATTGCATCAGGATTCGTGATATTGCGAAGTCCGAAGTGGCGTTGAAAAGTCAAAGCTCGTGTGTGAATCGGAGTTTCAGAAAATCGGGATTCAGTAGTCGAAGAGACAAGTTTCTCGACATTGCGATCGCCAAAATCGCAATAGGGAAAATCCCAAAAAGGAAAAGGAAAGGTCAGCGTTGACTGTCTTCGGGTTTCAGGAATTCAAGAGACCAACACTCGACCGTCGAACTCGTGAAAGCGCGAAATCTGATTTCCCAAGTGCAAAGAGGGGATGTCGTGAGAGTTTACTGTGGGTGTAGATTTCCCGACAGGGAAATTGAAGAGCCGTTTAGAGTTCTTCGGGCCAGAGGAAAAGGAAGGATCCTGTGTTGACGTGGACCTTCTGACCTGTGGGTTGTGGAGGGAGCATGCATCGACGTCAAGTTTGGTATCAGAGCCCAAAAAGGTTCTTTTCTTTCTGTAGCAGAGAAAAGAAAAGAGAGATTTCACCATGCTGCCAAGGACAAGGGACAGGCAAACACCCGATCCACCAGAGGATAGGGAAATGTCGAGAAAAAGAGGCAGGTAGATGACTGATCCAGTCATGGAGAGAGAGATGTTTGATCTACGAGCTAGACTCGAAGACATGGAGACAACACAAAGGCATACAGTCCGTGCTGGGGATCTTAGTGATTCTTAAAGTGAGATTGAGGCTGAATGTGAAGAAGAAGTTGCAGCTGAAGATGCAACAAACGAATTTTTGATCAGAGCTATTGCAAGAATGGGTGCAAGAACAAAGATGGACATTCGAGTTTATGAGGGAAATCTGGATGCAGAGGATCTTCTAGACTGGATCAGAGCTATAGACACATACTTTGACTACGAAGACGTTGAAGAAGACAAGAAAGTCAAGCATGTTGTCACAAGATTGAAGGGACATGCAACATTGTGGTGGGATGAAATACAAGCTGATAGACGTTGCAAGGGAAAGCAGAAGATCAAAAGATGGGATAGAATGATCTCGAAGATGAAGGCAAAATTCATCCCCAGAGATTATCAAATTACTATGTTCATGAGGATGTAGAACCTAAGATAGAATCTAATGACAGTGAAAGAATACACTGAGGAATTCTACAGGCTGAACATCAGGGCAGGTCATCGAGAGAGCGATGATGAAAAATTTTCTAGATACATGAATGGCTTGAGATATGACATTCAGGATGAGATGAGCATGGTAACCATCTGAACAGTGGAAGATGCTTATCATATGGCTCTAAAGGCTGAAGAGAAGCTGAGTCAAAAGCAGGGTCAGAGGGGCCGAGGCAGAAGTCATCCCAAAGTCAAATCGGTTGCCCATGATAAGTATCAAAAGCCCAAGGAAGACTGGAAGAAACCTCAGACTCGAACTGAGAGGGGTGGAAGTTCACAGAGAGGACAACATACTGAGAAGAGAGGAGATTATGCTGATAACAATACTTTTCCTCGTACTAGAGGTAGAGGAAGAGGAAGAGGTGGAGTAATAACATGCTTCACATGTGGAAAGAATGGGCACAAGTCTTACGAGTGTCCAGATAAAAAGAAAGAGAGTGGAGAAACTCACATAGCCAAAGCACAGAGGCAGGATGTTGAGGCATAAGACGCTAAAGGCGAAAGATCATTGATGATGCGAAAAGCTCTTTTGACACCAGAGAAGGAGGTGGAGAGTTCAGTCCAAAGGACCAGACTTTTCCGTACTACTTGCAAGACCAAGGACAGGGTATGCAAGGTTATTGTAGACAGTGGTAGCACAAATAATCTTGTTTCTACGGAGATGGTGGAAAATTTGGAGCTAGAGACGATTGATCATCCAAGCCCATACAAAATTTCGTGGCTACAAAAAGGACATTAGGTAACTGTCACTAAACAGTGTTTAGTTGAATTGAAGATAGGAGGATATAATGATAAGATATTATGTGATGTTATTCCTATGGATGTTTGTCATCTATTGCTGGGTAGACCATGGCAATATGACATTAATGTGATTCATAATGGGAGGATGAACACATACACCCTAGAGAAGAATGGGAGGACTCACATGTTGCTTACAATTAGGGATAAGGAGGTGAAAACTGAAGTAAGCAACACTGTACTTCTCATGAGTGGGAAGGAACTTCTTACGGAGGTTAAGAAGAAGGAGGATCCACAGTTCATAGTGGTCAGGAAACCGAAGATTGTTTTGACCAGCACAAGAGTGGATGATTTACCAGAAGAAATTCAGGAACTGTTGGAAGAGTTCACTGATATAGTAGTGGACGAATTACCTCGTTCGTTGCCACCAATTAGAAGTATGATTCATCATATTGATCTCATACCAGGAGCCATTTTACCAAACAAAGTTGCGTACAGATTGACGCCTCAAGAGAATGAGGAGGTCAAAAGACAAGTCCAGGAGTTGTTGGACAAAGGTTTGGTCAGGGAAAGCTTGAGTCCATGTGTTGTTCCAATAGTACTCAGTCCAAAGAAAGATGAAGGTTGGAGGATGTGTACTGACTTGAGGGAGATTAAAAATATAACCATCAGGTATAGATTTCTGTTGCCAAGGATGGATGATTTGATGGATTGCTTGAGTGGAGCAAAGTATTTTTCAAAGATTGATTTGAAAAGCGGTTATCATCAAATCCGCATGAGAGAAGGTGATGAGTGGAAGAAAGCATTCAAAACCACCGAAGGGTTATATGAATGGTTTTTTATGCCGTTTGGATTAACAAATGTGCCAAGTACCTTCATGAGGTTGATGAACGAAGTCCTGAGGGAGTTCATCGGAGAATTTGTTATCATGTATTTAGATGACATACTGGTTTACAGTAAAACAGTGGCAGAGCATCTGAAGCATTTGGATACAGTGATGCAGAAACTACAACAGGAGAAGCTGTTGATAAACATGAAGAAGTCATCATTCATGAAGATAGAGCTCATTTACTTGGGATTTGTTATTTCTGCAAATGAGTTGACGATGGATCCAGATAAGGTGGAGGTAATGAAGAATTGGCCATCATGGAAGAATATCTTTGAGGTGAGAAGTTTTCACGGATTAGCTAGTTTCTACCGAAAGTTCATCAGGAATTTCAGTGGAATTAGTGTAGTAATGATGGATATAGTGAAGAAAAGAAACAAGTCTTTTCACTGGACTGAAGAGGCTGAGAAAAGTTGTAATCTGTTGAAGAGGAAGATTATGGAACAACCAGTTTTGGTGTTGCCAGATTTTCGAAAGACATTTCAAGTGAAATGCGATGCAAGTGGATTCGCAATTGGGGAAATCTTGAATCAGGATGACAGGCCGATAGCATACTTCAGCGAGAAGTTGAATGAATCGAAAATGAAGTACTCCACTTATGATAAGGAGTTATATGCTATCATACAGGCATTGAAGAAATGGAGGCATTACTTGATTCCCAAAGAGTTTGTCTTATACAGTGACAATCATGCACTGTAGTTTGTGACTCAACAGGAAAAGTTGAATCAGAGACATGTTAAATGGGTGGAGTATATGCAGAATTTCACTTTTGTGATTAAACATATTTCTGGTACTGCTAACAAAGTTATTGATGCTTCGAGCAGGAAGTGTTTGCTGTTGCAGGAGTTCAAAGTCAAAACATTGGGTTTTGATGATTTCAGGGACATGTATAAAGATGATCCATATTTTAAATAGGCATACGAAGCGACTGAGAATCCAATTCTCAGGAATAGAATCCGATGGACAGAATACATGATCCAATAAGGATTACTGTTTAAGGGTAATCAACTGTGTATTCTGAAATCCTCCATGAGGGAGAATCTGTTGAAGGAGAAACATAGTCGAGGATTAGCAGGACACGTTGGTCACAACAAGACGTTCACAAAGCTAAATGAGTCATATTTTTGGCCGGGAATGCAAGAAAATGTCAAGAGATTTGTGGACAGATGCAGAATTTTCCAGCATTCAAAGGGAAGGAGACAAAATGCGGGGTTTTATCAACCATTGCCCATACCGGAGAGGCCGTGGGATGCAATTAGCATGGATTTCATATTGGGGTTGCCAAGAACACAAAGAGGATTTAACTCAATCTTTGTGGTGGTGGATATATTTTCCAAGATGGCACACTTCATTCCATGTCAGAAAACCAGTGATGCAACTCACATTGCGAATCTGTTTTTCAAAGAAGTCATTTGACTTCATGGTTTGCCAAAGAGTATAGTTTCGAATCAAGATACTAAGTTCATAGGGAACTTTTGGAGGACCTTATGGAAGAAGCTGGGAACTAACTTGTGTTTTAGTTCAGCTTATCATCCTCAGACGGATGGACAAACGGAAGTGGTAAACAGAAGTCTGGGAGACTTGCTGAGAAGCTTGGTGACAGAACACCACAGCCAGTGGGACCACATATTACCAAAGATAGAGTTTGCTTATAATGACTCAGTTAACAGGAGCACAGGACAGAGTCCATTTCAGATTGTCTATGACATGCAGCTGAGGGGAATTTCTGAATTGAGGGATTCGGAGCAGATTTCAACTAGGAGTGCTAGTGCATAAAATTTTGCAGAAGCGATGAAAGAACTTCACAGCCAGGTGAAGGAGAAATTATAGAATTCAAGCCAAGAATATAAGCGCAGAGCCGATCAGCATAGAAGACAACTTTAGTTTGAGGTTGGTGACTTGATTCTAGCATATTTGAGGAAGGAAAGGTTCCCGAGGGGAACGTATAATAAATTAAAGATGAAGAAAATCGGGCCATGTAGGGTCTTAAAGAAATTTGGGGCAAATGCTTACGAGATTGAATTACCCGATGGGATCGGAATTTCTCTGATATTCAATATCTCAGATTTGTACCCATATAAAGTTGAGGAAATAGGAACAGAAAATGAGCAGCCAGTGATCCAGTGGACAAAGCCAATGCCAGTTGCAGAGAAGCCACAAATGGAGTGCACACTGGACAAAAGAGTGAGTAAAAAGACCAGGAGGAAAGAATACTTTGAGTATCTGGTCAACTGGAAGAACCATCCAGTTGAAGATGCCAGCTGGGAGAACGAAGCAGAAATCTAGAAGCATGGACACACAGTGCGTGAGCTCATGGAAAGGAGCCCATGAAATTTTTCAAGCCTGGGAGTATGATGCAGGAGCATCTCAAACGAGCCAGTGCAGAAGCAAAAGACAGTGGGACGAGTGCCAGTGCAAATTTTGAAATTACCTTGAAGTTGATGTGCAATCTTAAATGAAGCCATTAAGAAGAAGCGCACTTGTAAATGTAACGGACCTTGAGCGATTTTCTCTCGTACTTTAGTAGGTTGAAGGAATTTATGGTAGTTAATGTAAAGTAGATAGAATTCAATTCTAGATTATATAGTTTTAGAGCGCAAGAGGGAAACAGGATATAGACACCCTCTTTGTGTATTGTAACATTAGCAGGCAGCATTATTGGAAAAGAGCATAGGAGAGAAGCAGAGAGCTATGTAGCAGACTCCATGTACAAAAGTTTTGAATTAATACAAAGAAAGCTGTGATTCAGACTCATGGTGTTCATATATTCTCTGTGTATGCATCTTTGAATGTTATGCTCATGAATGTTTTACTCTTTCTGTCAGGAAATTCCTTTTATGCTATGTATGAATGATTTCTTGTTGAATGTCTGAAATCTGAGAGGAAATGGTAATGGAATGAGTTTAAATTGTTTCTCTATCTGAGCAACAGTTCCTGCAATGAGTGCAGTTGAAGTGTCCGCAAGGAGTGCCTTGACAAAGGACTCGGGTAGTTTATCTTTTGTTCTCATTTCCACAAAAGTGCAGTTGGGCACGGGAGTTGTGCAAGGAGTGCGCAGGCCAAGCTAAGCCTCATAGTTGTGAATCTAAGCAAGGCATTTAGGGATTGTTGTTGCAGGTGTGCGCAGGGTCAAAGGAATTCAAACACTTGAAGGTGTTTGGAAATCTGTTGCAAGGAGTGCGTGTAAGTGTTTTCTAAAAGACGCAGAGTCATGAAAAGTTCAGAAGGATATGAAGTCTTCAAAGGTCGTTGAAGGTGTAGCGAAGTCGAGCCCAGGAAATCCTCAAAGGAAGAGATGGACGATCGTATTTCTCTGGAGAGAATATGTGAAGTCCTGTGAGCCGTTAGATCTCACAAAGGAGCAGGGGAGTTATGATGAAAGCATCAAAAGGTTCAAAGCTCAGGAGGGGCAGGACCGTCGATCCAAGGCAGCAAGGGTTGTTGGATCTACGCATGGAATTCTATATCCTATTTTCGTTGGTGGAAGTCCCGTAAACATTGCAACGGGAATCGCGATATCACGAAACGTGAAATCCCGAAAGCTAAGAGAATGGCATGGGGCCACAAGGGTCAGCGAGGTGGAAAGGTGGCACGCTATTTCAGAGTTTCATGGGGTAAAGTTTTGAACACATTGCATCAGGATTCGCGATATTGCGAAGTTCGAAGTCCCGACAGAAGTGAAGTGGCATTGAAAAGTCCAAGCTCATGTGTGAATCAGAGTTTCGGCAAATCGATATTCAGGAGTTGAAGAGACAAGTTTCTTGACAGCGCGATCGTCGAAATCGCGATAGGGAAAATCCTGAAAAGGAAAAGGAAAGGTCAGCATTGACTGTCTTCGGGTTTCGGGAATTCAAGAGACCAACGCTCGACCGTCGGACTCGCAAAAGTGCGAAATCCGATCTCCCAAGTGCAAAGAGGGGATCCCGTGAGAGTTTACTGTGGGTGCAGATTTCTCGACAGGAAAATTGAAGATCCATTTAGAGTTCTTCGAGCCAGAGGAAAAGGAAAGATCCTATGTTGACGTGGACCTTCCGACCTGCAGGTTGTGGAGGGAGCGTGCGTCGATGTCAAATTTTCTTCCTCCCCTTGGTATAACATGATATTGTGTCATACCTTCTCACTTTTCAATGCCCAACTGATATGAACCCTGCAAAAGAGAGAACGTTAAAATTACATGAAATTAAATATTGCATTATTGATGGCAAGCTATATTGGAAAGATCCTTTAGGTTTCTTATTAAGTTGCCTAACAGAGTCTGAAACAAAAGGTGTTATTGAAGAATTTCACAAAGAAATTTGTGGAGGACGTGATTCTTGCAGAGAAAAAACATACAAAATCCAAAGGGCAGGCTATTATTGGCCAATTTTTTTCACTGATGTAAATGCAAGGGTTAGAGCTTGCAGAAAATGACAACTCTTTATTGGAAATAAAAAACTTCATTCCTTACCTTTAGTACATGTCAAAGCTAAAACTCTTTTCCAACAATGGGGCTTAGATTTCATTGGAGAGATTCACCCTCAATCCAATTCCCAACACAAATGGATCTTAATTGCCACTGATAATTTTTCTAAGTGGGTAGAAGTTATTCCAACCAAGAATTCTATAGACTCAGTTGTAATAAATTTCTTGGAAGAAAATATTTTAGCAAGATTTGGTTGTCCATGAAAAATAATTACAGCCAATGCACAAGCTTTTAAATGTGTTGCTATGATAAAATTTTGTCAGAAATATAATATTATTTTTGGTCATTCTACAACTTATTATCCTCAAGGAAATGGACTAGAAGAATCTTATAACAAATGTTTGATGAGAATAATTAAGAAATTTATGACAGAAAATAAAAAAAACTTGGCATATACATTTAAAATATGCTCTATGGTCAAACAGAATCAACACCAAGAAATCAATAGGTATGTCACATTTTCAATTGGTTTATGGAACAAATGTTATTTTACCCATTAATCTTGCTCTTCCTATGATGAAATTATGGAAGGATTTTGATGAAGAACCAAATGATCTGACAAGAAGAATCAATCAAATAATTGAGGTCCAGTGGACTAGGGAAGAAGTTAATGAAAAACTTTAAAAATATCAAGATAAAATGAAGGCTATCTTTGATAATAAATCCAAAGATAGGGACTGTATTCTTGGAGATATAGTTCTAAAATGGGAAGCTAGAAGAGAGAATGTTGGAAAACATGGAAAATTGATCATCGTTGGTTCACTCCTTATAAGATTGCAGTGGTAGAAGGGAGAAATTTGTTCTCCCTTGAAGGACTAAATGGATAGATTCTTGATGCCCCTATCAATGGGCATTATTTGAAACATTTCATTCAGTAGTTTGGTTTTCAATTTTATTTTTGTTTTTCATTACAAATACCAGTGTTGATTGGATTTACATTGCCAATTTACTTTGAAGTTTTGATTACAATTGAATTAAGAACTCATTATATAAATCTCGATTCAATTGAGGTTTTTATTGAATTATCTTTTATCAAATTGAGCTCAAAATTTGGAAAATGTTAGTTGTTGGTTTGATTGTCCATTTTTTTAAATAGATAGATGTAATAAATGGATTTTAAATATTTACTATTCAGTAGTTAGCTATTCAAATAAAAATGACAATTTAAGAGTAAATAAATAAAGATAAGATCATTTTCTCTTACCACTAGAGTTTATTATTAGACAAACTTTTGCATGCTATTGTCACAAGTATGGTGAAAATTGTGTTTCAATTCTTAGGCATTGATGAAAGAGTATATTTAGGGTAATTTATTTGAAACCTTGTGCTTTTATATTAAAAGATAATTGGTATTCATCTCAAGAAAATAAAAATTAATAGTATAATCATCTATTTGCTCATAGGAAAAAATATAGTTAATTTTGAGGGGTTGCTAATAATAGGGTAATCTAAACATGTAGTCAGTTCTACACCATTGTTATTTTTAATAGTCATCATCCCAAAGTGTTTTAAAACAAACTGATTTCCCCAATCCTACAACAATGCATAAAATAACATAGAGAGGTGGTGAAAGGAAATTCGGAAAATTGATTTCCCCCATCTTGATAAAACTAGATGATGAAAGGAAATTCATTATTTTGATTTCCTACATCTAAAATAAACTTTAAAAAAAGGATGGTGAAAGGAATGCGGAATTGAGGAATGCAAAAACTTTCACTGGGGCTATGGACATCTGGTTGGCAGTGAAGCAATGTTTGTGACGAATATAATGAACTACAACTACATATATTATATTTATACCATGATATTGATGCTTTTCATTTTTCTCTGTATTGTATCGAAATGGGTTCTCTTTCAAACAATGCATAAAATGGATGGAATTCTATGAGATGATAATTATCAGTTTGACCTTTAATATTTTATCCATGCTCTGATTAATTACCTTAGATTTTTTTTTAATAAACTTAAATTAAAAAGTTATTTTATAGCCTACATGAAATTTATAATTTAGCATGTTTGAGGTTGTATAATCATAGTTCGAATGATTCTCATAAGAGATTTATTTTTGTTAAAGTGAAAATGTCTTTCCAATATTTCATTATTTATTTTGAATATAGTGAAATAATGACTCCATTTACCCAATAAAGGCACTTGGTATACAGTTATTTGGTGCCTCACAGGGAGCCACCATCCCCAGTTGGAGCCTATGTTAGAACATAAATCAAAATATGAAATAAAAATTTGAATTTTCAATTTCTTTCTCAATTTTTTTTACACCATAGATATTTCCTGATTTTTGTCGTTTTTTAATAAAGTTTTTCTTCAAAATTATTATTTTATTAACTAATAAGAATTTTTTGTTGTGTTTTGACGGGGCAGATCAATCCTAAACCATTAATCCAACATCAATGATTCACGAGATTTCGGGGATACAATGTTGCACAATGTTTAATTCATGCAATGTTCTCATTATGATTCCACTTTGAGACTTCATCTTCAACATTTTTTGAAAATTTTTGTTTCGAGTCAACCCAAATCCCTGAATTCCTGAAGCCCGAAATAAATCCAATGTTATATCTTTCCCTTAAAAAATTTAATATTATTATATTTCAACTTCGGGACTTCATGCTTCAGGATTTCAAACTGAACTTTTATTGAACCTTTTTATCATGAAGTCACACAGCTCCGGAGCCCCGAAGTTCTGGAATATTTCATTCATAGGGGAAACTAATTAGCTAATGTGTATTATGCCACCTAGAATTATTTTCTCATGAAGACACATGGGACTTATTTTCGGCATTTTTGGACTTGTAATTCACACGTTTTAGGATGACACGTGTCATCCATGTTCTTACAACACGTCATCATATGTGACATCATATTTCCATGTCACTCTGAGATATTGTTCTCCAGGATATCATATTGTTAAATAGACCCCAGAAGAGCCAAATTGATGAAGGCCCAAACTTATGAAGTGCCGAAGTGTCGGAGATTAAAGGTTAAGTAATGAATAATAAACATTGATTAAGGGTAAGTAATCACTTCGTGACTCCGACCTTTGGGATATATTTAACATTACTTATTCAAAAGACTTGAATTCTTGAGTCAAAGTTAAATATTCCCTATGTTTAACTTTAGTAATAAAATCAACTGTGACATCTTCCCACTTATATTCCATAATGGACAATGGTTGTAGCAGTCCTGTTGGATGCCTATATTTAGTCTTCACTTTCTGACACTCTAGACATCATGTTATGTAATTAGCCACTTCTTTCTTCATTCCTGACCAAAAATATTAGCTTCTTATAGCTTCAATTATCTTCTCATATCCTAGGTGCTCGATGTATGGTACATTATGCATGTCCTTTAGAACTACATTTTTTTTATCTCATTAGAATTAGACACATATACCTTAAATTTGTACCTGAGAATTCCCTCTTCTTTTATCTCATAAGAATTAAATTTCTATTGAAAATTACCTTTTTGTAATATCTCTTTTATTTTTAGATACTATAACATACCCAGCCACCCATATGCTAGGCATGATACCAAACTATAACGTACCCAACCACCCACAAGATGGCCACGCTACTCCAAAAAATTTCTTCTAAACTGATCTCAAATTATAATAACATTTAATATGAAATCAAGCATGAAATACCCAAATGCATTAATCAAGAACCATGCTATAGCATAAAATATATAAAAAACGTGTTATGCATATAAAATAACCAGCAGACATGCACATTGTAAATACATATCTCAGAGATAATTAAATACATAGTGGAATATACATTATATAGAAAAAAACATGACAGAGAGAACTTATATTTTCAAGTAAATATTTACCAAATCATTGCAGACCAGGGATGTTCCTCCCAACCATAGACACTATTGTTCATTTAATATCAACAATAGTTCACCCCCGAACAAGGGATATGAATCCAAAAGGATGGGTCCTAGGCCAAATATAAAACACTCAACATTTGGCTAACTAGCTCTCAGGTTTCCCAACCACATAACAAATCTGAATTTCTATCTCTCTTTCTCCTTCAGCCTGCACAACCCAAATAAATAAACAAATTTATCTTTCATGCATTCCCTCAGGCTATTCCATTTCACTCTAGGGATCCAATGCTACTATTCAGGAAATATCCCTACTGGAAACTCCAAGAATTCTCAGTTGTGGAAAGTTCTTTCCGAACTACCATCAATCTCATGAAAACAGACATCATTTCCCAACCACACAACAAATCCAATTTTCCATCTCTATTTCCCCTTCATCCTACACAACCCAAGGAAATGAACACCTTTCTTTTCCATGTAATCCCTTGGGTTGTTCCATTTCTCCCCACGGTTCCAGTGCTATTGGTCAGGAAATATCTCTGCTGGAAACTCCAAGGATTCTCAGTTGTGGACAGTTCTTTCTGAACTACCATCAATATCATGCACACAGACATCCATTCCATCCTGGAATGATCAGTAAATTGTTACAACCAAATAGCAATGGATCTCCTCCTCCAACCATTTGTTTCAATGTTCCCCCAAGAGAACAAGAATTCAACAAGATTGAGGAAGGTGTAAAAATGAATGAATAAGAACAAACAAACCCATAACAACAAGAGAGTGAGTGAGGAAGAAGAAGAAGAGGAACCATGAACCACCCCAAAATATCCCACAAGGGATCTTTATATAATTACATGGAAACAAGAACCACATGGCCTTCCTCCCAAGAAGCTCATGTAACCCCTTTTCTCCATAAAACCAATTACGGGTAAATAAAAATATAATGAAAATAATTATTCCATCAAACCCATCCCCTCATGGAATCATAGCCCCTATCTCTTTTGTCCTTGTCTGTATCGCAACCAACAATGTATTTTGTTAATGTATATGAAGTATTACATTTCCTAGGCACTCTGGCCCATTTTCAACTTTATCGGCTCACCAGCCTAAGTCATAATTACATAATACATTCTAGTTAATAAGGGTTAAAACTGGAGTGTTACATTCCCCTCCCCTTATTTTGGCATTGTCCTCAGTGCACAACACCATTCCAATGTTATTAATATTACAAATCTAGGCTCTTTGGCATTAATCCACATAGGAAATCCATCCTGATCTTATATACATAACCATTCCGACCCAAAACATGTATAATGATCTTCATAATTTATATTTCTTAAAGCAGTTCCAGCCAGAAATCTCTTCTTCCCTCTCATCCCTACACAACCCAAGGAAATGAACCCATTTCTCTGCCATGCAGCCCCTCAGGTTGTTCCACTTCTCTCCAGGGCTCCAGTGCACTCGACCAGGAAGTTTCAGAGTTGCAGCTTAAAGAACTCTAGCTGCAACAAGTCCACTGGAATTTATTCATTCCATGCCTTCATCATTGAGCTTGATTTCATTCTAGTGTTATTTTTCCATGAGCTTCTAGCTTCAATAGCCAACATCTCATTTGTATTATACAAATACAGTCATCATGAGATATTGTTTTAACAATTTCAATCATAAATGTCAAATATGTTTTATACAGGAAAATATAGTTTCCAAGCATGAGATTCCTTCTCATAATTCGTTTGGATCTTTTGATTGCAGGAATCAATATTTATTATGGATTATAGAAATTCCATACCCAATACCATTATTCTTGCAATTTTCTCAAACTTCAATCAGCCAAACCAATTGTTAGCATATCATAACAATTTCTAATTTCTCAAATCTATTTATATATAGGAAATAAAATTCCAATACATGAGGGTTTTTTCATAATGCTTGGCTCTTGTATGGGTTTATAGCCCTGCCACATCCAACACCATTCACCCTACAATCTCCTCAACCTTTCATTCAACCACACAAACGGTTAGCATAACATAACAATTTGTAACTATTAATTTCTGAAATATATTTTGTATAGGAAAATAAAATTCCCAGGCATGAATTGTGTGCTCATAATGTTTAGCTCTGTAGATGTAGATATCAGTCTTTCTTATGGGATTACATCCCTGCCATATCCAATACCATTCTACTTGCAATTTTCCTCAACCTTCACTCAACCAAACAAGTTGTCAGTATCTCATGTACAAGATATATATATATATATATATATATATATATATATATATATATATATATATATATATATATATATATATATATATATATATATATATATAT
>ML783372.1:119779-138343 GCA_009831015.1 Picea engelmannii | reverse complement strand
ATAGATAGATAGATAGATAGATAGATAGATAGATTCCTTGCAACAATTACAAAAATTCACAAAGTGATCTCGGAATCGTTTACAACAAATAGCTCCTAAAGTGTTTTCAACTTCATGAGTTAGCAATACTGGCATCATTTCAGTTATTAGCATAATCATTTCTATGTTATATAATATATACAAGCATTCACCAAAATTCATTCAATAATTCTTGTAATACCACTTGTAACATTTTTAATAGTTCCAAAAAATGATCAAAGAATTGTAACAACAACAATCCAGTCATCTTCAACTAGTACTCATATTAAATATCATGCAATTATCCATAATTATGTATTTTCAGCACCACATGATTTTAATAATGAAACAATTAATTAGTAAACAAAATAACAATTTATGCACCAATATTGCTGGCCACATTTACACAATGCATCCCTGCATTGACTACATAATAACCACATAACTATGCCATGCATTCACCAAGGTGAGTTGGAAGGTCTGGCCAACACCTCAACACATCATCCACAAACTTACTACTGCCTGTTTGACTATTTGTATGCCTTCCTTTTCAACCCAAACACAACACCAAGAATATAATTCTTAACTTCTCTTCAGTGTCGGCAAAGAGGTTGCATTCCAAACATCAACTATACAGTAGACACCATTGATCCCTCACATAGCGTTATAGACCTTCCATATCCAACCATGTTATGGTCTCACACATGACTAGCTCTATGGATATTCATTTTTGTAGAAGGAGTATGTCTCCTGACTTGACCTGGTTATGATCACATAACCAATCATAACACAATATGTAACTCACATTTTATCTAAATGCATACTAGCATCAACAACATTTACATACTCTAAGCCTTTATCCATTACATATCAATTTAAATATTGAAAATAAATTGAGGGAATTCTTACCTCAATTCCCTTCAACATGTATGCATCAAAAGAAACTAAATGCATACCTTCATGGTTGTTATCAACCTATTTTTTTCTTTTTGATCAACTCATATTTGTAGAAGCTCACAGACTTCTTTCTTCATCCTTTTGATCAGCATTCCTACCACCCTCATGGGTCTTCACATGGATATGTGGAACATCACATAACTCCTCACGGTTTGAGAGTTATGGCCTTACGAAGTTGGAGGACCCTCATATGTTGGCTTGAAGCCCCAAAAGGTCAAATAAGTCAAAGAGATTGAAAATACTAAATTATTGTTTAAATGATAAAGTAAAGTGACAAAGTCAAGAAGGATTATTTAAATAATAAAGTGAAGTGACAAAATCAAAGGAGGAATATTTAAATGATAAAGTAATGGAGAAAATTCTAATTATGGAAAGTGGTTAACTCTAAAAATGAGGAAAATAGGTTAAGTGACCTATAAAAGGGTTAAATGACCTAGAAATAGGTTAAGTAACCTAGAAATGGATTAAGTGACCTAGAAGATGCTTCTAAGGAAGATATTTGGAGAGTATAAATAAGAGGCAAGGCTCTCTCATTTTATATCAAACTTGAGCATATTGAATATCTATAGGTGACTGAGGTATTCAAATTATATCTAAGCTGAATTTTAGAGGGAAGGTGAAGAAAAGAAGACCGGAATTCAAGGGAGGATAAATTCTTTTGATGATGCTTTCTAAGGTATGTTATTTATAGGTCATCTCACCATTTTCTCAATAACGTTTTTTATAGAATGGTTTAGACCATGAAATTGATAGTCCATTGAGGAAAAATATCCAAGTATATGTGGTAAAAAATTCATCTCGTGGGTCGTTGTATTTTTGGAGTTACACTCCATGGAAAACAAGGTTTGTGGCTAGTCCTGAAACTAGTCTAAAACATGTGTTTCGGGTAAAAACGTCATAACTTCTTCATAACAAATAAAAATTCAGTAAGAACAAATGTGTTAGTTAGATTACATTCTATAGTATGTTGTGTAACATTTTTAGACCCATTCAAAAAATATTCTGTGTGGGGAACGCTCTACAAGGTCGCTCTCTAGAATAAGCCATAATTCAGCAAGGTGTGCCATTTTTGCTATATAACTCCTTTTCTGAGAGGTTCCAAGTAGTGACACCTGGAGGAATTGCATAAAACAAACTGAATAACATTGTGTACTACTTTCAAATCTTTATTCATTACAGGTACATATTTATGATTATTTCAAGTTAGGGTTGTTGACTAATCCCAAACTAGTCATGTGAGACTAAAGAAAAGTTTGATGAAAATGCTAATCTCTTGTTGTGAAAGTTAAGGAAGGTTTGTAGGTATGTGATAATATACACCAGGTCTATTATAGAGTTACAAATCATATTTAGATGATGAAATTGATGAGGGCTTTTGGTTAAGGTACATGTTGGGTACATGGTTGAGACAAGTAGTTGATGAGTTGGCACACACATGAGGTGTATAGTTGATGATGTTAGTACATATTGATGAGTCATAGTTGATAATTAGTTGACACATGATTGGTAAATACTTGGTACATGGTTGGATGCACTTGTTTATGGTACAAGTTGATTACAGGTTGTTTGGTACAAGTTGGTGCATGGTTTATGCACTTGTTTATGGTACAGGTTGATGTATGGTTCAGGTTTATTGGTATAGGTTTACACAACGGTATATCTCGCAGTGATAGTGTGACAATGGTTCCATCATTCTACTTATACTTTAGGGTGGTTGGACGAGGCAAGGACAGGTGGTTGTATCCACCTTTCGGTTGTAGCCAGAGAACATAGGGGGTTGTAGCCTCCTTTTGGTTGTAGCCATAGAATAGGGGAGTTGCATATTACTTCAGGTTGTAGCCTAAGAAAAAAGGGGGTTGGAGCCTCCTTCTAGTTTTAGTTGGAAAACAAAGGAAGTTGGTGCTTCCAATTAATGTAATTCTTCAAGACATATAAGAAAAATCATTATGTGTTTTTCTCCCGCTTTGGGTTTCCACGTAAAACACTGGTATATTGTGTATGTGTATGATTTTTTATTTGTTCATTTCTTATTTACTCTATAGTTATTGGATGATAATGCTACATTGATATAACACATGGATTATATGGTTAAAAAGGATTAAATTGTTTTATTACTGATTCACCCCCCCTCTCAGTAATCCAACAGTGACTTGTTCGTCTGAGGTGGACATTGCTTTCCACCGTATGGTATTGAAACTTGTAGAAACATAAAAACATTATATTTGAGGATGCCAGAAAATAAAAAATCACTATGGTGAATTTGTCAAATGTGACACATACCTGTGTATGAAGTACACCAAATGAATAGGCTTCCTATAGTACTGCATTAGTGGTGGAGACCGACACTATTGCATATATCGAAGTAAAGGGCATGTTATAGGGGTGTCGCAACTACAAAACATCATATAATAGAGAATTATATGTATAAGAACATAGATATGGTTAAGATAATAACCTCCTCCATGAAACTCTGATGTCCACTAGCCTCCATCATCCCATAACACATCTTCCTAAAACTTGAGCATCTATGAGGCTCACATGAATGAGTGCTTTGTCCATGTGCCCTCTCCTAGTTTCACCCTATTGTAGGGGTTTAAGGTATGAACCCTATGTCAATGTCACCAGAAGGAACCTCCTATCAATATAGAGCAAAAAAACTCCCATGTTGTACCAAACTATGAGTCAACGTTGATAAAGATATGTGTGCTTTTTGGATGTCCCCTACAATTGGGAGGTGTTGGGAAGGGGGGTTAGGAATTTTCATATAAGGAAAAGGACCTAGCATAGGGTCACACCTAGAATGCTCTCTATCTTGTGCAAACCCTAAACCCACCCCTAGAAATCACCAATGTCAAAGTAGTTGACATGGTGACCCAAAATAAATTATGTCCATAATTTCCTCATGAAATATAGAGGCATCTCCCTGTAATTGCAGGGATGTTTGTTAAACACCATGCATGATCTATCTATCCAATTATCCCTAAATTGTGGGTGGATGCACCAATCCATAAAAATACGTCTCTTGTTGATAAGTGGTTGTAGACCATATCTAGGATCAATAAATAGAGACATCAAATCTTGTTTCGAAATATTCAAGTCTTTGACTTGGTTTTTGTTGATTCCAATCTTGAAATAGTCGAACATCCTAGCCTTGTATTCAGAAATATCAGTTAATTTCCCTTGGGAAATTTCAATGGACGATACAATGGCGTCAAATGAAAATCATCTAGGATCTCTTGTACCCCTTAAGACATGGACAATTGATCTCAAAGTGTTCAACCCATCATCAATTTGTGTGTTTATGTTTGGTGGTAGTAGTGGGTTGGGGTTTTCTTCACCTTCATGTTGTTGTGTGGGGTTTTGATTTTCTCTAGGTTCCATTTTAATTATTCTAATATAATTTAATAAGGGATTTCATATAAATTAGGTCATTTCTTTAATTAAATTAATAAGTTACAAAAAACATGCAAATCAATAGTTTAAGAAATTAAAAAAACAAGAAAATAATCACAAATACATACCAAGGTGTAAGGATCTTATACCAATTCCAAAAGTTTCTTCTTCTTCAAATGCGAGTGGAAACAACCTACAAACAACATCATTGTGAACAATCTTAAGTAATTGTAACTTGCATTCATAATTTATAATATGTTCATATGAAAAATTGTATTTCCTTCACTATTAAACTTTACTAATAAATATACTACCTTTCTTAGAAGGTCATGCAAAGGCCCTTGTAATACCAATGTGGTATTGGCCTCCCACAAAAGGATAGGGGGTGTTCAGTGTAGGCCTATTTTTAGGAAAGACCTAATTTTGGAGCACGGACAACACCTGGCAAGAAAGAAGCATGCAAAAAAAGAAGGAAAAACAACATGTAACAGGAAAACCCATGTGCGAGGAGGAAGATAAGACTAAACATATTAGGGTTAGGGTTTTTTATAACGATTGTAATGGCTATAAGCCTGAAAAATAGTACAAATAAGAACCTAGGAGTTCTAGGTCAAGGGTTATTCAATTCGATATTATTGAGAAGTTGAGAGACTATCGATTGTAATAAGGAGGTAGAAGAGTCGAGTAAGGTATATTTTGAGGGTTATATCACAGGCTGAGGAGCCTAGTGTGATCTAGTTTGCCTCATAGAGGTTCCTTAACCTCATCATGATGTATTATTGAAGATGTAATGCACATAGTGACAAATTTTTTAGTAGACTAAATAAAAGAGAAGAGAAGCCAAATCCTTGTGGACGTAGCCCAAGAGGGGGTGAAGCATGGTAAAACATGTGTTGTATGTGATGTTTTATTTAATTCTTATTTGTTGTTAATGGTTATTTTATGAATGAATGATTATATAGATGTATTAGAATGCATGCATGATCCTAAAGATGAATGAATCCTAGAAATACTTGAATCAATAACAAGATTAATGCATGAAGAAGATAGAACACAACCCTAGATCCCCACTCATTCCTAGACTGCAAACACCTAGGTATTGCATTCACCCATAGAGCTATCTCAGGTGAGACTGGGTTGTGTTCTCTTTGTGCAGCATTGCCTTATGGTTTACCAGGAGGGTCGATAGTTTTAGAGGATTTTGTTGGAAACCTATTTAGATATGAACCTGAGTCAACCCAAAAATAATAAGAAGTGAGAGACTTAACCAACAAATGGTTTCGTTGTCATTTGGAATTACATAGGATTGACTGGATGGGATTCGTGGAAGAAACACACAAAGAATGAAGGTATAGAAGGGAATGTTTAGGCCACAAAATCCAACAAAGATAGAGATTGAAAGATGGTTGAAAATGAAGTAACTCGAGTTTTCTCATAAGGACAACAAAAACCCTAAGATAACACGACGCAAATATCTCAACAAATACGTGTTTAGCGACTTGCATGAGGTATTTTTTTGTGATTTCCCACATTTTTTGCAAGAGTGGTTATTAAGGTTAAAATACAACCACCCCAAAAATCAAATCAGACAGTTGGAGTGGAATTCTGTGGAGATCGCGCAGTTACAACAAGTTAGTAACAAATTTATGCACACAATAGATTTATGGTTAGACAGTATTGTTGGAGAGTTTATCACCGAATTTGCAGTAGATACTACGAAGTCCTACAACGCAACAAAGTAGGATTTTCTAAAAGGACCCAGAGGTAGGTATATCAGATCAATGTATACTTCAATCAATATTTTATTGTATAACAATGGTGTGATGACCATGGAATCAGACATCTAAACTTCCCTGCGTGCATGGGGGAAGGGGGGAAGCACTAACAGGAGGCTGATAAATGGACAAAGAAACAGATAAGGGAAATAAAGGAGAAGGAAATGGACCCAATCATGATGGAGGAAGACCATATAAATCAGATAATGGAAAATTTTGGAAAGACGTGCAGTGCATCACCCTACCAATATAAGATGAATAACAAGAAGATAGACATAGTTTATAGAGAGGACTTGTCAAGTGAAGAGGAAGAGGTAGATGATATCCGAGATGTGGATCATATTGAGGAAATCATGCATGAAACATATGAAAGGAAAAAAGGAGTTTCAAGGTCAGGGATAGAAGGTAGAACTCCAATCCATATCAACGTTAGGGTGGAACCTACAACCCCATCTGCGACTAGTACACCAGAGATAATACCAATGTTTAGAAAACTGAATTTTAGTGGAAGAAAGACAACAGGAAACACATCCAAGCAAGGAGTAGGGACTGGAGGATCCATTTTAGGAAGTAACAGTCAAATATCTACATCGTGCGAAGGTATTAGTTCAACACAGTTTAAAATGGTAGGACATGAACCCATGATCAGATTGCCATAATTTCAGGGAGAGGCATAAGAGGACCTTGAAAATCACTTATTCATCTTTGAGAATATCAAGGAAGCAAATCATATCACAGATGGGGATACAAAAATCATGCAGTTAGCTATCACGCTAAGAGACCGTGAACTAGATTGGTACATGAGCCTAGATGTAAACAGTCCACAAGGTGTAACAAGGACTATTAAAAACATGAAAAAACTATTGATAAATGAATTTTAGAAGACTAGCTCAGAAGATCAGTACATGAATGAAATGATTGAAATCAAGCAGCAACCAGGTGAGTCTGTTTGGGAGATTGATCAAATTTTTAAGCGTCTAAAAGCTAACTTGAAATATGCCATGACTGACATGCAACATAGACATCTATTTGTGAACTCACTGTTACGACATTTGAAATACCCATTAAGACAGTAGAATTTCTAAACTAAAGTAGAGGCTCTATAGGAATCCTTATAAATGGAAGAGAACCAGTATCAATGGACATATCCATCAATAAAGGAGTTAAAGGAATATCTGAAGAGTATAACATTTCAACTTAACCAGAATAAGGGTAAAGAGAAAAGAGAAGTTGTTTGTTGTACCTTATGGAGGACATAAGGACACCATAAGAATGAATGTCCAAATTTTGTACAGTATATGGAAACAGGGGTTCCAAACCCATTGCCAACAGGAGGACCATGGTGCGATATTTTTAAAATGCATGGGCATGATCCATATCATTGTCCAATGATGTATAAGTATAATGAAGTACCCAAAAGTTCATATTGCAATTTTTGCAAGTGAGTGGGTCATGATGATAAGGATTGTAAGACGATGGATCTAATGAGAGAAATAACTTCATATACTTATAGGGTGCAAGAAGATATGATGAAAAGACAAGATGCACCTCAGTTCTACCGGGTACCACCACCATACAACAATGTGCAACAGCAGTATAAAAATGAACAACTGCAATACAACAATGCATATCCATAGTATAACCCTGCACAGTATAACCATGTACCTTAGTACAATGCACCGTGAGGATATCGAGGGGGATACAGAGGTGGAGGAAAAGCTAGAGGAGGATTTGGATGAGGAAGAGGACCAGTAGTGTGTCACAAATGCAAAAAAATAGGACATTATGCAAGGGAATGCCCACTTTCACCAGTGACATGTATGTATTTTTGTGTAGCAGACCATGACACATAAGACTACCCAACACTCTTGGGAAAGATCCAAGAAAAAAGGAATCAAAACAACCAGAACATCCAGTGGATTTCTGCAGAAGCTAGGGATGATGGAAGAAACATCAATATAGTCACTCGAGGAGGAGACAAGACGGGATCTGACGCAGTAAAACAAGATCCATCACAACACCAATGGGTGAAGAAGAACACTAAATCACAGAAGGAGTTTGATGCATGAAAAGAAAAGGAAGCATTCAAGGAGGAAAGACAAGAGTTTCTCAAGATAAATGTTTCATCTACATCAATTGCACAACAAAATTATAACTCACCAATGTATGAGATGCCCTAATCAATGGACCATACCAGTAAAGGACAATCGTTAGAGAAAGTAAGTACCATAAAAACTTTTTTGCAATCATATGTTAAGTTATTAAAGGATCCATCATCTGTTAATATCTTAAAAAATCTGCTAGAAAGATGTAACATAGAGGTAGAAGGAAAGTTAAAACAAAAAACAGTCAATCATCTCCATACAAGAAGAAGGACAAGTAGAGAATTCAGACTGAATGCCAACATTAGGGATTTTAATATGGGTGATATCATACTGGATTAAGGATCTTAAGTAAATTTTTTACCTGAGAAGACATGGAAGTGTATGGGAGAACCCACATGAGGCTATTCACTTGTCCAGTTGAAATTAGTAAATCAACATAGAGTATTACCAATTGGAAGGCTTAACGGTGTGACAATATATTTGGATGGAGTGCGCACTATGGTAGATTTTGAAGTAATAGAGATAGTAGATGTTACAACACCTTACCCAACATTGCTTGGATTGGATTGGGAATTTGATAACCAAGAAATAATAAACCTGAAGACAAGGAAGATGACATTTGAATCAAGTGAATATAGAGTCATTGCACCATTATATCCCTCAGAAGGAGAAAGTTTTGTAGAACCCACTTGTTTAGATCTGGAAGAAATAAACCATTTGTACAAAAACACCACATGAGATGAGGATTATGTTAACCGGACTGCATATGGGGTAGTCAGTTGGAGAAGCATTACATCATGTGATTTCGACTCAGATACAAGCTTGTAGAATTGGAAACAACGATTACATGAAGTTTCCACAAGAAGGTGTGCAAGAATAGACTATGCAGTAAAATGGTTTGGTACATAGATAAGAGAAACTCCTAGTTTTCATGGGTTAAATGACTAAGAGGAATTTTTGACAAAATATGAAGAGGAAGTATTAGAAAATCAGAGGCTCTTAGCTCTAGATATCACACTAAAGGTTGCACCTGGAAGATGGTGGGGTGCACACAAATAAACCATTTAGGACTAGTACCAATGTAAATGAGCAATGTGCATTAGATTTTGTGTAGAGTAGAGGAGAAATAAAATGTAGAGGTATGATGGATAGGGAATGTCAGTTGAACACTTAGAGAAGTGAAAGGCACCATGGAGGATGACACCACCAAAGGAGTGGCCTCATCACTCTATCCATACATTGGAAGGAATTCCAGGGAACTAGTATATAGACCAGGATATGCGCAGAGACACTACACAATGGATGATCTAGGTGGATATCGGTGGCCACCCACCTCTTCCAACTAGCTCAAAACAATTTTCTAACAATTCTAGCAATTTACTATTTTTAGCAGTTTTTAACGTCTGGGGCCATTTTGAGGGGCTAAATGAAGGTTTTTTGGGATTGATCTTCTCAATGATATCCAAAGGCTCTAATTGATCCCCTAAAATGAATCTCCTCAACAATACCTTTCCAACGAGCTATCGTTCGCCCCAAACGGAGATTGTATGCCAATGTTACGCCCCTGGGAAGTTGATACACCAAACTACCCAAAACGGGGTCCACAAAATTGTTGTCTTTTCAGCTTCCGGGGTTAGGGTTTTGGATTTTATTTATGATAAAAATTCCTTCAGAGCCTCATTGTAAAATCAAATTTTTTGAATGCGATTAGCAGACACATCTCTTCTCACATATAAGTTGCCACCATTCTAGCGAGTCTTTGACTTTGTATTTTTATAGTCTTTGTACATTTTCGCTCATTAATAGAAAATTGTGTATTACTGTATCTCAGTGTTTATGGTTGCATCTATGATACATTTCTATTATATTATTGGATATCCAAGATATCTTTTTACATTTCTTTATTATATCTCCGCTCTCATTTCGTGCCCAAAATAATCTGGATCAGTGGTATCAGAGCAGGTTGTTGTTGATCGTTTTTCAATGCATGTCCCCGATGAGGTCCGAGTATAGCAAGTTGGTTCTCAAGCTTGTCTCTCTTGAATACAATCACTCTCACACTCCCAAGAAACTCTCCATGGTAAACAAAAATAAAAACGATGGAGCAGGAGATTATATTAATTTGTTGCTTGAGCAATCTCTCTCATGACAGAGGGACGAAATGATGGAGAATTTTTCCCACATCCTTCAATGCCTACCGATAACAACAGGCGCATCTTCATCAAGCAACCATTTTGGAGGAACCTCTCCTTTCAAGGTACAATTTAATTTTGATATTCCCATATTTGAAGGACAGATAGATGCATATGCCTTAGAAAAATGGTTAAATCTGCTAGAAGGTTATTTCTTTGTTCATAATTTCTCCGACAATGAAAATATCACCTTCACACTGCTTAAGGATCTCCCCCATGTCAAACATTGGTGAGAAACTAACTGGGCACAAAGTTACACAAAAGAGTCTGAAATATATGGGGTCGATCCCACTTGGGATTTTTTTGTGGATGTGGTAAAGGAACAATATTATCCTGTTGGAAACTATGAGGACCAGTACATGAGATGGACCACACTATGGCAAGAGAGGGGCCAAGCAGTTCTGAAATTCACCAATACCTTCCATACCTTGTGCACCAATCTAGGTATCAAAGACTCCAAATGACATTTGGTTCTAAAATATCGTGAGGCTCTACACAGATACATCCAAATTGAAATGGATTTTTTGGACATCTCATCACTTGGTGCTGCTTATCGATATGTTGTTAAAATCGAGCAGAAATTTAAGAACCAGAACAAACAAGCATTTGGGTCTACAAATCTGCAACAACCAAAGCATGATAAAGATGGCCCTAAAAAACAGTCCCCTGAAAACCAGTCCAATTCATAGGAAAAGAAGGGTCATGTAAAGATGAAGAAGGACATCGGAAAATGGTGTGATTTCCACAAAATCCCCTAGCACAACACTGATGAATGTCTCTCAAAATAGTCATTGGTGGTCGAGATCAAATACAATGATCCGAACCCTAACTCAAAATCTGATACAGAAAATATTGATAGAAAAAAGATCATCGACACATACCCCACTACTATTGTTGCGACCACGACAATTCAACTAGAAGAACCCACAGATCCTGAAGAGGGGGAGTGCCTTTTTCATTCACAAATGTGGGTGAATGGGATCCCATTGCATTTTATTGTTGATAGCGAAAACCATAAGAACCTCATCTCGACAGAGGTCATCAAACAATTTGGATTTTCGATAACACCACAACCACAACCATACAACATTGGGTGGCTTTGACAGGGATGAGATCTTCGTGTCACTCAGTAGTGTCGATTTTCATACGACATCCAACCCTTCAAGGATGAGGTATTATGTGATGTTTCCCTGCTAGATGTATGTGATTTTCTCTTGGGTCAGCCATATACGTGGAAGTGTCATGCTATCTATGAGTCTCAAACCTGTAGTATCATTGTTACTCTAGGGGGTCATCTCTACATGATACCAGAGGTAGTTCAAACTATTGTCCCACCTAAACAATGCCACAAGGTAGTATCTCATACTAAAAAATTGAGCTTCTTCAAAATCTGTTCAAAAGGTGAATAGAAGGCTATTGTAACCAATACAGCCTCGACCCAAGCACCTTTTATCCAACAGAAGCAGTTCGACAAGAATGAAGAAAATCGCAAAGATTCCTTATGCACTAGACATCTCATGTATCCCGACTGGTTGAACATATTCAACCCCTCCAGCAGCGGGTTCATGATAGCCTTCCACAACACAATGTCTCCAACAAGGCAAGCAGTGCACAAAGATTCAATCACTTTCCCCTCTCTCACAAGAACTCAACGCAATGGATGTTGGATTACTAAGAGGGGGGTTGAATCAGTAATAGAGCAATCTAATCCTTTTTAACCATATAATGCAAGGGTTATATCAATGTAGAATTTTCATCCAATATTTGCAGAGTAAATAAACAATGAAGAAATGAACAATCATACACATACAAAGTACACCAGTGTTTTTACGTGGAAACCCAAAGCGGGAGAAAACCACAGAATGATTTTTCTTATATGTCTTGAATAATTACATTCATTAGAAGCACCAAATTCCTTTGTTTTCTAGTTGCAACTGGAAGGAGGCTCCAACCCCCTAGTTTCTCAGGCTACAACCTGAGGGAAGATCCAATTCCCCAATTCTCTAGCTATAACCAGAAGAAGGCTACAACCCCCTTTGTTCTTCGGATACAACCAAATGTGGATACAACCACCCATCCTTGCCCCATCCAACTACCCTGAAATATAAATTCCAAATGTAGATAAACTTTCATATTTATCTCCCGACCTGAATTGTCCTCTTTATGGTGCTTCCTCATGTAAATCTAAGAAGACATATAAGATAAGAATCCAAAAGAATTCACTTTGGAGTAGAAATTACTCCAAGTCTCTGGTGAAGATACTTAAAGGCTTCCTGTGGAAGCGGTTTTGTAAAGTTGTATGCCACTTGTTCTTTTGCACCCACATATTCAACTCTGAAGTTCTTCTCTACAACCTGTTCTTGTAGAAAGTGATACTTTATTGAAAGGTGCTTCATATTGGAGTGCATCACTGGGTTCTTTGAGATACTGATGGCGCTTGTATTATCACAATATATTGGAATGGGCTCATCATACTCAAACTATATATCTGTTAGAGTTTGTTTCATCCATAGAACCTTTGTACAACATGATGATGCTACAATATACTCTGCCTCGGCTATAGATAAAGATATTGATGATTGTTTCTTACTTAGCCATGATACTAAACACTCACCCAAGTAGAACGTTGCTCCACTGGTCCTTCGTCGGTCATCAATGCAACGTGTCCAATTTGCATCTGTGTAGGCAATAAGTGATAGATCCTTTCCTTTTGGATACCATAATCCAAACTCTTATGTTCCTTTGAGATATTTGAAAATCCTCTTCACTTCTAATACATGTGATTCCTTTGGTGTTGCTTGAAATCGTGCCACCTGTCCAACTGCCTGCATTACATTAGGTCTGGATGTTGTCACATATAGAAGGATACCAATCATTGACCTGTATTTCCTCTGATCTATAGACTTTGAATCATTATCTTTTCTCAACTTGCAACTGGTTTGCATGGGAGTGATAATTGATTTGCAATCTTCCATTCCGAACCTCTTTAGCATTTCTCTAATATTCTTGATTTGAGAAATAAAAATTCCTTGGTTGCTTTGACATATCTGAAGGCCCAGAAAGAAGGATAGTTCTTCAAGTAATGATATTTCAAATTCAGTATTCATGTCCTTTGCAAATTTCTAGCTTAACCTGACATCAGTACTTCAAAAAATAATATCATCAACGTAAACTTCAATTAATAAAATACTATCTTGAGTTACCTTGATGTAGAGGTTATTGTTTGCACTTGCTTTTCTAAACCCTGCCTTCTGTAGATACTTATCCAGCCTAGAGTACCATGCTCTAGAAACATTTTTTAGACCATACAAGGCCTTATTTAATTTACACACATAATTTGCATTCTCTAACAACTGAAATCCTTCTGGTTTTTCAATGTAGACTTCTTCTTTAAGTTCCCCATTCAGAAAAGATGATTTTACGTCCATATGATACACTTTAATATTTTTGGAGCATGCATAAGCTAAAAGAAATCGGATTTCTTCCATTATGGAAACTAGGGAAAATGTCTCTTCAAAGTTGATTCCTTCAACCTGTGCATATCCTTTACATACCAATCTAGATTTTTGCCTTGTAACCTGTCCATCTTCATTCAATTTATTCCTATATACCCACTTTGTGTCGTTCACATTCTTATCCTTTGGTCTTG
Source organism: Picea engelmannii (assembly GCA_009831015.1). Classification (NCBI taxonomy): domain Eukaryota; kingdom Viridiplantae; phylum Streptophyta; class Pinopsida; order Pinales; family Pinaceae; genus Picea; species Picea engelmannii. Next base: position 124,254 of record ML783372.1, on the reverse strand, counting down.
GAACCAATTCCAAAGTGTTATTTTTCTCTATTTGATCCAATTCTTCATCCATAGACTTATTCCAAAATTCATCCTTGGCATCTTCAAAACAGGTTGGTTCAATCATATATGAGAGTGCTAGGTGTGTTTTTTATGGTGAACGGATTCTTCTTCTAGTCTAAACTCCTGCATCTTTGTTTCCGATAATATGATCTAAAGGATGATTCTTCTGTACTCATATGCTAGGTGTCTTTGGAGGCACTTGTTGAACTTGATATTCTTCTTCTGTCAGATCCTCTTCATCTTCCCCTTCTACTTATTTTTCATCTTCTGCTTCTTCTTCATAAAGTTGTTCCATTGATTCATTTTCTTATTCCTTTAATTCTTGTCTACATGTTTCATCAATTGTTACGATGATTCTTTCCAAAACTTTGTTCAATTTCAGGTTGTAATACTTGTATGTTTTCCTTGTACTTGAGTAACCAACAAGTACTCATTTTTCCACACGAGAGTCAAACTTTCCCATTCTTCCATCTTCTCTTTTGATGTAGCATTTACTTCCAAAAACTCTTAAGTGCTTCACATTTGTTGGTCTTCCTTTCCATAGCTTGTAGGGAGATTATTCAGTGTTGTTTCTAAGAATTACTCTATTTTGAATTCGAACTGATGTATGCACTTCCTGTGTCCAAAATATATCTGTCAATTTGGATTCCATTAGCATTGTTCGAGCCATTTCTTATACTGCCCTGTTCTTTCTTTCAACAACTCCATACTTTTGAGGTGTCCTAGCAATGGAGAACTTCCTTTTTATTCCATGCCTGCTATAGTATTCCATAAATTCCTTTGAAGTGAACTCTCCTCCATTATCAGATCTCAAGCATTTGATTTTTGAATCCATTTCATTTTCAACCATTTCCTTGTAGACCTTGAAGTTTTCAAAATCTTCTGACTTATTCATGAGAAAGAAAACTCCAGTCATTCTTGTATAATCATCAACTAATAACATAAAGTATCTCACCTTTTAAACCCTTTGTTGTAGTTGGTCCAACTAGATCAGTATGCACAATTTCTAGTGATCTTGTCATTGAATATTCTTTTGATTTAAACCTGGTCTTTGTTTTCTTTCCTTGTTGACAATGCTTGCATAAAGTGTTGGTTGGTTTCATGATCTGGGGAATTTCTCTAACTTCTTCCCTTTTACTGAATTTGACAAGGTTATCAAAATCTATGTGACCCATTCTTATGTGCCATAGCCAAATTTCATCTTCCTTTCCTAGGAAACACTTTTCATTTCCAATTTCACTTAATACATATATGTTGCTTGAAGTTCTCGTAATTGTTGCAATCAATTTTCCTGAACCTTCTTTTCTTATCTCGCTTATTTTTTAATAGAAAGTGAATTTATGACCTTGGTCACACATTTGACTCACACTTAGATGATTATGTTTCATATCTTCTACTAGTAGAACATTGTTTGCTTTGGTATTCTTGTTCCCAATTCTGGCTATGCCTTTTCCAATGATTTTAGCTTAATCATCATTTCCGAAGGAGATTGATCCATCTCTTTCCTTTCTTAATGTAAGAAACATGTCTCTATCACCTATCATGTGTTTTGAATATCCATTGTTAACATACCAACCATTTTCTTCTTCTTAGCTTGTAGAGAGAGTGTGCATTCTTGATTGCTATATTGATTTTGTTTTCTTATCATTGTCCTTTTTTTAGGCTCCTATCTGTGACTGTTTTTGTTCTATTGTGGTTCTCTAGGAGGGGTTTTCATTCTGCAATAATTTGTATCATTCCACTTAAGTTCTCAAATATTCAAACCTGTTGTAACTTCTTATCTGTGTTTCACTAGGACTTCTCGGATAACCCTTTTGTGTATGACTTTATAAATTTGTTTATGTTCCTGTTGTTAGCTCTGCAATTCACAGCTTTATGTCCAAAATTATTACATGCATAACATAAAAAGATAATTTGATACCTGGTAGTTGAAGATATTATGAAAGGTGGTACTCTTATGAATCCTTCTTCTTCCTGAGGCCTATCTATTTATGTTGGTCATTTATTCTGAAATCTAAATCTTCTCGGTGGAGGAGTGTCCCTGTAATTTTCTTTGTAGACCTTCCTATCCCCTTTGATTGTTTATGCATAAATTTTTGGATATGTTTCTTGTTCTGTTGTTTTGGAGCTTGATCCCTTTTCTGTCTGATTGTATCCAAGTATGTACTTGTCATGATGAGGTTTTTGACTCCTAATAATGTCATTCAAAACTTTTGAGTTGTTCTGCATATTTTTATTTTGAATATCCTTTCTTAATGTGAAAATTTATGCTTCCAAATTTCCAATGATCCTGTCTCCTCCTCCTAGATGTTCTTTGAGTGATTCTTAAATTCTTTTATCTTCTTCAATTTGAACCTTCAAATTTGTGATCATTTGTTCTAGTTCCTGAGTGTCTTCTTTCTTGTCTAGATCTGCTTATAGTTTCTTGTTTTTCTTCTTTTCTCTTTTGATAACTTATATGGCACACAACAATTCTTCTCGGTAGTCAACTTATGTCTCTTCATATTCTTCTTCAGCCTCTTCATATTCTTCTTCGAAGTCTTCTTTATCAGAGTCTTCTACTTCCATGAATATAACTCTTTATGTCTCATTGTCACTGAATTCATCTTCATATGATGATGAGATGTCTTCTTTGGAGCATAAGCTTTTCTTGAAAACTTTTTTTGTGGTTCTTTTGCCTTTATATGTTTGTTTTCTATTTGAGTAACCTTCATAATTTCTCCTTTTATTATGAGGAAATTTGTTAGAAAAATGACCAATACCATCACAATTAAAACAAATCAAAGAAAGCTTACCTCTATACATGTCATTGGGGTAGAAATTTCGATACACTTAATGTATTCCTGCGATTCTCCTGATCTAACAATTTACGTCGTTGTTAAATATAGAATCGCTTCTACTATTATTCTTGCGGAAAATTAAACCATGATCACAACCACAATCCTAAAGTGAAATATCAATAACACATAACACAAAATTATTACCGGGAAAGCGTAAAGCTAAAAACCCCACTATCATATATTATGTATATCATGAATCATGAAACAATCTCATACAAAACTCTAATCCAAGATCTCTCAGTACAATACAATCGTCTCACATTGTCATACACAAATCAACAAATACATGTGCCAATTTCCATGTCCAGACAGCTTGCCTCCTCTGCACAATCTCTACAATTTGAATTCTCACAATGATCGAATTCAATTGCCTAGTTTGCACATGCTCATAAGCATATCCACTGCATGTGTGATCAAATCATAACTRATAGCCAAACTATCCCTTTCACCTGTTATCTCAACTGGGTCTCCACTGGATATGACATGCATGTAGTTAACCGTGGTGAATCTTTAGTTGCATGTGAGTTCACTGATTAACAGAACTCTCACTAGTGCATGTTTAGTTACAACTAGTACAACTGATCTTAACTCACTTAACTACACTTATAATTCTGTTACAAATCAAACTCACTCAGTTATGAATAAAATAATAGATTAATATTTATTGTCAAATTTACTTAAGGGAAAAATAAATTAGACACATGTTTCTTGTTTATTTTTCAACACTCCCTCTTAACAAGAAATGGATTATCCTTCACCCCAATCTTGTCTCTATGATATTCGAATTTTCTCCTGGTGAGCGCCTTCGTCAGAATGTTTGCATCTTGATATTCCGTAGGAAGGTATTGAAGCAACATGATCTTCCACTGCACAGGATTAATCGAGAGTTTAATTCAACTCTGGTTATCACAATAAATCACTGTCGGATCTAAATGAGAACCAAACAAACCAACCAAGATCTTCCTCATCCAGATAGCCTCACATGCAGCTTGACTCGCTGCCATGTATTCTGCTTCTGCTGAATTAAGTGCCATGGATCTCTATTTCCTGTTGCACAAAGAAACGGTTGTAGATCTGATACTAAAGATCCCCCCTGATGTGCTCTTTCTGTCTGTTGGGTTGCCCTCCCAATTTGCATCCGTGAAGCCATGCAAATTCACCTCATCCGTCTGTCTGTACCATAATCCATACTCAGATGTGCCCTTCATATATCTCAGGACATGCTTACCCACCTTCCAAAAGATTTTGGTAGGCTTAACCATTGCTTGACTTAGTTGGTTAACCGCATAGAAAATGTCTGGTCTCGTATTCACTAAATACATTAGCGAACCCACTAACTATCAATAAACAGTAGCATCCACTACTTCTCCAGAAGTAGCATCCTCTTTCCTCCAGTTTCTTGGAAGAGGAGTATCCATGGGTTTGCAACCCTCCATGTAAAACTTACCCGGTATCTCTCTTGCATACTTTCCTTGAGACACAAAAAGTTCACCATCTCGTTGCCATATTTCCAATCCAAGGAAATAATGAAGAAGGCCCAAATCCTTCATCTCAAACTCCTTTGCAAGGTCCTCCTTGCATGAGTGTATCAGC
>ML783372.1:54156-119132 GCA_009831015.1 Picea engelmannii | reverse complement strand
GTCCTCCTTGCATGAGTGTATCAGCTGCTCATCACCAGTCAATATTAAATCATCAACATAAAGCACAATGATTAAAATCTTACCCTCCACCACAATTTGGTATAGGTTTGCATCTGCTTCACTTTTGGTGAAGCCCAATCCGGGGAAAGAGTTGTCTATCCGAGTGTACCAAGCACAGGGTGCTTGCTTTAGCCCATATAGTGCTCTCTTGAGTCTGCACACATGCGACTCTCTGTCAAAGGTCTCAAAACCTTATGGTTGCTCAATGTACACTTCTTCCTCAATGATCCCATTGAGGAACGCAGTTTTTGCATCCATTTGATGAATGCACCAGCCCATCTGCGCTGAGAGTGCAAGGATGGATCTTATGGAAGAGTACCTTGTGACAGGTGCAAAGGTATCATCATAATCTATCCCCTCGATTTGTGAGAATCCTTGAGCCACAAACCTGGCCTTGTATTTCTCCACACTCCCATTAGTAGCTTGCTTTACCTTGTAGATCCATCTTGAACCTACCACTGATTTGTCGACCGGTCTTGGGACAATTTCCCATACACTTTTTTTGACAATGGAGTCATACTCCTCTACCATAGCATCAACCCAAGTGGGGTCCTGCACTGCTTCCTGAAAGGAATATGGTTTAGTCACAATACATTTTCTCATGAGAGCCATGTATCCAGCAAATCGATCAGGAGACTGTCTCTGTCTACGGTGTGAAGTAGGGGCTCCTACATTTTGTGCAACATCTAGTCTCAATCTGTCAGCTTCCATGATGCGGTTTCTACCATTTCTGATGGATGGTTATGCTTGAGTGGTTTCCTCCACTCCATGAACCTCTTCATGTGGCTGATCCACATCTTGAGACTCATCTTTGGGAACCAGTAGTTCCTCTTCTGCATGCAAGTATATCTCCCTCTCAAGTGACAATCGCATGGCTTTCCCCTCATCAAATTTTATATCTCTTCGCATAACAGTCATCTTATTGTTCGGAAAATACACATGATAATTATGGGGTGTTTCTGTGTACCCCACAAATATCCCAACTTTAGCAGTCGGTTCCAGCTTCTTCCTGGCATCCTTTTTCACATGCACAAAAACACATGAGCCAAAAAAATTTAAATGCAAAACATCAGGTTTCTTACCAGTAAAAGCTTCTTCAGGTGTACTCATGCCAAGTACTCTATGAGGACAATGGCTCTGCACATAAACCACAAATGCATTGGTAGGCCCTGATCATGCAACATCGCTCGTGCTACACACACAATCATTCTGTTCTTTCTCTTCACGACCCCATTTTGTTGTGGGTTATGAGGTGCTATGAGTTCTCTTTGAATTCCTTCTCTACTTTATAAGTCTTTGAATTCATTAGAGATGTATTCTCCACCATTATCACTCCTTAGTGCCTTCACTTGCTTCCCCGACTCTTTCTCCACCAATGTTTTAAACTCACAGAACTTTGAGAATGTTTTATTCTTCTTCTGCATGAAGAATATCCAGCATTTACGAGAAAAGTCATCAACAAAAATAACATAATAACTGTGTTTTTTTGTTGAAGAAACCGAGAATGGTCCACACACGTCTGTGTGAATTCTCTCCAGGATCACCGAAGCACGGTTCTCCTTTTCATGAAAGGTGTACTTTACATACTTCCCAAGGGTGCACCCCTTGCACTGATCTAACTGAGCAAGTGTTCCCCATGGAAGTCCAATAGATATTTGTTGCATGGTCTTCAAGGCTCCATGATGAAGATGGCCCAATCTCCTGTGCCATAATTCACCTTCATCCCGGCTCACCACTTTTTTTTCCTTGCCTATCATGACACTGCATCCATCTACCTCCAGCATGTACAGATTCTTAACTCGAATCCCTATATTCTTGACTTGACCCATTACTTTATGACACAGATAGGCTTTACCACTGCTAAAAACAACATGATAGCCTCTGTCCTCCAACATTGCGACGGAGACCAAGTTTTTCTTTAGACCTGGTACATGCATAAAAATTTTCAATTGAAATGGTTTACCTGACTCCCTTTGAAAGGTAATGGTACCAATACCAGTTGCACTGTATCATCCATCATCACCCATATCTATATGCATTCTGAGATATTTCTCCTCCAAGTCAATGAAAGACTCTTTATCTCCCATCATCTGGAATGAAGCGCCACTATCCAAATACCACACCGATCCTGATGCACTTGAAGCCATGCATGCAATCAAAGTGAAGTCAAGCTCAAATTGTGAGACAAGAGCCTCACCAGTTGCAGCTCTAGCAACCATATTGTTCTTCTTCTTCTATGGACAGTTAGTAGCGAGATGCCCACGTTCATGACAGTGAAAACACTTCACTTTGGACAAATCCATCTTCTTGACTTTAGACTCAGATTTTGATTGGAATTTCTTCCCTTTCCCTTTCCTTGCCTTGGAATTCAAAGCACAATCCTCTTCATAATCACGCTTTGATGAAGATCCATCTCTGGTGTTTCGCCTGAACTCCTCTTGCACTAGATCCGACCACAGTCATTCCCAATCTGGCAATTTTTCCCTTCCATTGACAAAGTCTTGATAACTATGCCAACTCTTAGGAAGCCCTAGGAGTTCCAAGCTCACCAAATCATCAGCAGCGACTGTTATTCCCACGCTTCCAAGCTCATCTCGACATTGGACAAACTTCGTGAGATATTTTGGAATGGTGTCACCTTTCTCCATCTTGATCTTCCTGAGTTTATCTTTGAGCGCTAATTTCCTATGGTCGCTGCTATTTTGGAACAGATCTGTCAAAACCTTCCACATTGCATGTGGTGTGGTTTTCCCATGGATACTTGAGACGATGTGGTCTCATACATCCTCCAACAGAATCCTCCTTGCCTTCGCCACTTTCTTTTTCCATGCATCAAGATTTGCAGTGTCTATCGCATCCGGCTTAGGAACACCGTTGTCAATGTAACCCTTCAAGCCATTGTCTTCGATCACTACCTCCATCCTGTCCTTCCAAGAAATGTAGTTAGAGATACCCTTGATTGCATACTCCAACCTCAAGCCATTGAAAGACATTTTCGATCTTGAATCAAGTGTCGCACCAAGAAAATCTTGCAAATTTGAATGTTATCCAACCCAAAACTCAACTCTTTCCTTTCCTCTTGCCCTGGGAGGTTCACACCCCACCTGAGAGCAACCTGAGGGAAGTTTGAACCCTTCCTGTGTATAGTCTGCGAACTTTCCTAGGAAGTTCGCACCCTTCTCTACTGTAGGGTGAGGGAAGTTCGCACCCTGCTAGTACATTTTCCTGCGAACTTGCCTATGATGTTTTCACTGTACTCCACTGTAGGGTGAGGGGAGTTTGCACCCTGCTAGTGTATTTGCCTGCGAGAATTGCCAATGAAGTTTTCACCCTACCTTTGTCTAGGGTGCAAGAATTTATGCTTTGAGAATGGAGCGTAGTCTTCAGTACTAAAGTTCGCACCCTGCTAGAGACGGGACCTGCGAACACAAAACAATGTTCGCACCTAACTTTCGTGACTCCGTGGCCTCTGTGGCTCTGATACCATGTAGAAATTTTGATACACTTAATGTATTCCTGCAATTCTCCTGATATAACAATTTACACCACTGTTAAATACAAAATTGCTTCTACTATTATTCTTGCAGAAAATTAAACCACGATCACAACCACAATCCTAAAGTGAAATATCAATAACACATAACACAGAAGTATTACCGGGAAAGCGTAAAGCTAAAAACCCCACTATCATATATTATGTATATCATGAATCATGAAACCATCTCATACAAAACTCTAATCCATATAAAAGTCTAATCCAATAGCTCTCAATACAATACAATCGTCTCACACTGTCATACACAAATCAGCAAATGCATGTGCCAATTTCCATGTCCAGACAGCTTGCCTCCTCTGCACAATCTCTGCAATTCGAATTCTCACAATGATCGAATTCAATTGCCTATTTTTCACATGCTCATAAGCATATCCACTGCATGTGTGATCAAAACACAACTGATAGCCAAACTATCCCTTTCACCTGTTATCTCAACTAGGTCTCCACTGGATCTGACATGCATGTAGTTAACTGTGGTGAATCTTCAGTTGCATGTGAGTTCACTGATTAATGGAACTCTCACTAGTGCATGTTTAGTTACAACTAGTACAACTGATCTTAACTCACTTAACTACACTTATAATTCTATTACAAATCCAACTCACTCAGTTATGAATGAAATAATAGATTAATATTTATTGTCTAATTTATTTAAGGGAAAAATAAATTAGACACATGTTTCTTGTTGACTTTTCAACAATTGGTTCCCTTGTTCAATCTTCTAACAAAGTTGGCCACTTCTTCATCATCTTCCGAGACATCATTGTTGTTGCTATGTTCTTTTTCTTTTTTCTTTTCCTTTTTCTTTGACCTTTTGGAAGCTTTGAAGGATGCTTCTTTTATATCTAGATTTTCCTATTCAGTTCTCATTTCATATGCTGTGAATATTCCATGTAGTTCATCCATGCTTATTGAGTTTATATCTACTCTTTCTTCTAGTGTTGATATCTTAGGGTTGAATCTCATAGGAAGAGATCTTAGTACCTTTTGAACAATTATAGATTCTTTGATTTCTTCTCCCAATCCCAAGATTGCATTTATTGTTTCATCGACTCGTAAAAAGTAAGTTTCAATGTTCTCATCTTCCTTCATCTTTAGTTGTTATAATTGACCTCTGTAAGTTTGAATATTTGCTGCTTTGACTTTTGAATCTCCTTCATAAATATTTCGAAGTTTGTCCCCAATATCTTTAGCATATTTACAATGTGTAACTTTGGTGAATATTGATTCTCCAAGACCATTCATAAGTGCATTTGTGGCTTTGGAATTATTCTAACCGACTTTCATAGCTTTTTCATTTGTCGGCGGAACTGTTGGTGCTGTGTATCCATCTACAATTGATTGCCAAATTTCAAATCCCTGTGCCTCTATATATGTCTTCATACTTATGCTCCAAAATGCATACTTTTTTCCATCAAACTGTGGTATTCCATTTTTATACATGTTGTTTCTCTCCATGATCTACCTTTCAGTTGTTAAACTGATTTATGAAGGAACCTTGTTGTGATACCAATTGTTGGATTACTAAGAGGGGGGGATGAATCGGTAATAGAGAAATATAATCCTTTTTAACCATATAATGCAAGTGTTATATCAATGTATCATTATCATCCAATATTTGCAGAGTAAATAAACAATGAACAAATGAACAATCATACACATACATAGTACACCAGTGTTTTTATGTGGAAACCCAAAGCGTGAGAAAACCACTGAATGTCTTTTATTATATGTCTTGAATAATTATATTCATTGTAAGCACCAACTTACTTTGTTTTTCAGCTGCAATTGGAAGGAGGCTCCAACCCCCTAGTTTCTTAGGCTACAACCTGAGAGAAGCTCCAACTCCCCAATTCTCTGGCTACAACCCCCTATGTTCTCCGGCTATAATCAGAAGGTGGCTACAGCCACCTATCCTTTCCCTGTCCAACCACCCTGAAATATAAATGCCAAATTTAGATAACCTTTCACTGGCACTGAATCAACCATTACCACTGTCAACCTGTCACTGTCAACCTATACCAATAACCTGTAACAACCTGTACAAATCAACTTGCACCAAACAACCTATAGCAATAACATGAACCAACATGTACCATGCATCAACCTTGACTCATCAAGATGTACCAACATCATCAACTATACACCTCATGTATGTGCCAACTCATCGACTACTTGTCTCAACCATGTACCCAACATGTACCTCAACCATATACCAAATACATACACCAATATAACCATCAAAATTTATCTAACAATTCATCACTCTATCCATAAACCAAATACCATAAACCCTTACATCAAACCATGTGAAAAAACCTCACTTTTATGTAGCCTCAAGCTAAACCAACAACTTCGGCAATACATCACAACCAAAATACCAATACCCATATGCCAAATACCAACAAAAAAATACCAACTGTATCCCTCAACAAATATGATATATGCAACAATATTGAACATCCAATACCATCTCAAGAGATAAACCCTAGCTCAAAAAACACACCTCAAACAAGATGTGCCATATCTCTCATAAATAGACCCCAACCATGTTGTTGCCATGATTTTTTTGCCGCGATTTTTCTGCCGCACTTTTTCTGCCGTGATTTTTTTGCCACACTTTTCCTACCGCGCTTTTTCTGCCGCACTTTTTATGTCACACTTTTCCTACCACACTTTTCTCTATCAATAATACCTTCCCAAATAACCTTTCACAAAATAGATATTCAATGATATTCAATAGGTTCAAGTGTGATTAAATGAGAGAGCCTTTCCTCTTATTTATACTTTCATGTAGCATCCCACTTTCCTTATTTTAGGGAGTTCTCCATTAAATTTATTATTTAAATAATTTCTTTTGTGAAAACTTTTACTACTTTGACCTTTTGGGGCTTCTAGATGACTCATGAAGGTTCTCCAACTTCACATGGCTATAACTCTCTAACGGTGAGGAGTTATGTGACATTCCACATACAACCAGAAATGTAATAACATGCACTATCCATATATAATAGTCTTACCAAAGGCTCAGATTTATCCCCCAAAACAAATATCCTTGAAGATACCTTTCCAATGAGCTATCGTGCTCCCCAAACATAGATCGTATGCCAAAGTTACACCCCAGGGAAGTTGATACACCAAACTACCCAAAATGGGGTCCACAAAAATGTTGTCTTTTTATCTTCCAGGGTTAGGGTTTTGGATTTTCTTTATCATAAAAAGGCCTTCAGAGCCTCATTTTAAAACCATCCTTTTGCAAATGCGAGTAGAGGACACATCTCTTCTCATAGATAAGTTGCCACCATTCTAGCGAGTCTTTCACTCTGTATTTTTACAATCTTTGTACATTTTCGCTCATTAATAGAAAATTGTGTGTTACTGTATGTCTATGTTTATTATTTCATCTCTGATACATTTCTATTATATTATTGGATATCTGAGATATCTCTGTACATTTCTTTATTATATCTCCGCTCTCATTTCGTGCCGAAAATAATCTCGATCAGTGGTATCATAGCAGGCTTCTCTTGATCATTTTTCAGTGCATGTCCCCGACGAGGTCCGAGTATACAAATTTGGGTCTCAAGCTTGTCTCTCTTGAGGAAAATCACTCTCACATGCTTAAGAAATGCTCCATGGAAGAAGGAAAGAAAAATGACAGAGTAGACAATTTTACTTGAGCAATCTCTCATGTGACAAAGGGACGAAATGATGGATAATTTTGTCCACATCCTTCAATGCTTGTCGATAACAATAGGTTCATATTCATCAAGAGGACACTTTGGAGGCACCTTGCCTTTGAAGCTACAAGTTAATTTTGATATTCCCATATTTGAAGGACAGATAGATGCAGATGCCTTAGAAAAATGGTTAAATCTGCTATAAGGTTATTTCTCTGTTCATAATTTCTCTGACAAGGAAAATATCACCTCCGCACTCCTTAAGGATCTCCCCCATGTCAAACATTGGTGGGAAACTTACTGGGAGAAAAGTTCCACAAAGGAGTCTAGAATATATGGGGTCGGTCCCACTTGGGATTTTTTTGTGGATGCGGTAAAGTAATAGTATTATCCTGTTGGAAACTATGAGGGAAAATACATGAGATGAGCCACACTGTGGAAAGAGAGGGGTCAAACAGTTCTTGAGTTCACCAATACCTTCCATACCTTGCGAACCAAGCTAGGTATCAAACACTTCGAAGGCGATTTGGTTCTGAAATATTGTCGGGCTCTACACAGATACATCAAACTGAAATAGATTTTTTGGACATCTCATCACTTGGTGTTGCTTATCGATATGTTGTTAAAAATGAATAGAAATTTAAGCACTAAAACAAACAGGATTTTGGGTCTGCAAATCTGAAACAACCAAAGTATGATAAAGAAGAACCTAACAATTAGTCTCCTGAAAACCAGTTCAAGCCACAGGAAAAGAAGGGTCACAGAAAGACGAATAAGGACACCAAAAAATGGTGTGATTTCCACAAAATCCCCTAGCACAACACCGATTAATGTCGCTTAAAACATTCATTGGTGGCCGAGATTAGAGAAAAGGATTTGAACCCTGATTCAGAATCTGATTTAGAAAATATTGATAGAATATAGATCATCGACGCATAACCCATTGCTATTGTCGTGACTGCAACAAATTCAACCAAAAGAACCCATAGATCCTGAAGAGGGGGAGCACCTTTTTCATTCACATATGTGGGTGAAGGGGACCCCGCTGCATTTTATTGTTGATAGAAGAATCCATAAAAGCCTCATCTCAACAGAGGTCATCAAACAGTTGGGATTATTGACAACACCACACCCGCAACCATACAACATTGGGTGGATTTTCTAGGGATGAGATATTCCTGTCAACTAGCAATTTTGATTTTCATACAACATCCAACCCTTCAAGGATGAGGTATTATGTTATGTTTCCCCATTGAATTTCTATGATGTTCTCTTGGGCCAACCATATATCTGGAAGCACCATGATATCTATGAGTCTCGGCCCTGTAGTGTCATTGTTACTCTAGGGGGTCATCTCTACAGGATACCAAAGGTAGTTCCAACTATTATCCCACATAAACAATTCTGTGAGGTAGTATCTCATACTACAAAATTCAGCTTCTTCGTAATCTGTCCAAAAGGTGAACAGAAGGATATTACAACCACTACAGCCTCGACCCAAGCACCTTCTATCCAAAAGAAGAAGTTCAACAAGAATGTAGAAAAGAGAAAATATTCCTTCTGCACCCAAACATCTCATGTATCCCGACTGGTTGAATAGATTCAACCCCTCCAGCAATAGGTTAATGACAGGTTTCCACAGCGTAATGTCTCCAATAAGGTAGGCAACACACCAAGATTCAATCGCTTTCCCCTCTCTCCCGGGAACTCAATGAAATGGATACCATTGATTCCAAAGGAGGGAGGATTGATCCAGGTGGATATCGGTGGCCACGCACCTCTTTCAACTGGCTCAAAACAATTTTCTAACAATTTTGGCCATTTACTATTTTTAGCAGTTTTTAACTTCCAAGCCCATTTTGAGGGCCTAAATGAAGGTTTTTTGGGATCAGGCTTCTCAATTATATCTAAAGGCTCTTATTGAACCCCCAAAATTAATCTCCTCAACGTTACCTTTCCAAAGAGCTATCGTTTTCCCCAAACGGAGATCATATTCCAAAGTTACACCCTCGGGAAGTTGAGACACTAAACTACCCAAAACGGGGTCCACAAAATTGTTGGATTTTCATCTTCGGGGGTTAGGGTTTTGGATTTTATTTATGATAAAAAGGCCTTCGGATCCTCATTGTAAAATCATCTTTTTGTGAATGTGAGTAGCATACACATCTCTTCTCGGAGATAAGTTGCCACCATTCTAGCGAGTCTTTCACTTTGTATTTTTACAGTCTTTGTACATTTTCACTCATTAATAGAAAATTGTGTAATATTGTATCTATGTGTTTATGTTTGCATCTCTAATACATTTCTGTTATATTATTGGATATCTGAGATATCTCTGTACATTTCTTTATTATATCTCCACTCTCATTTTGTGCTGAAAATAATCCAGATCAATGGACAGGCTTACAACAAAACTTTGTAGGAACCTTCTCATTTGAACATGAGAACCCCAATATGAATTTAGCATTGAATTTGATACATGGAATGATATTAATTAATGAACCAGAAGTTGATATCATGAAAAAATATTAGCAACAAAACATATAGACAGTCAAAGAGTTACTCTCATGCTATAATGTTGAAGAGGAAGCACCTGATGAAGATGATCCACACAATATTCAGATTACATAAATTGAAGGAGAAAGAGAGGTGGAAGGTCCATCTTTGGAATCAGAAATATTTGATGTACCAATCAAAGTTAATAAAGTCAACATTGGGACAACTGACAATCCTAAATTGTCAAGTATTGGAGACTATTTGGATCAACAAACAGTATAAAGAATAACAGAGTTTCTGCGCGAATACAGTGACCTGTTCCCAATGAATTTTACAGAGATGAAAGGCATAGCAGAGGAACTAGGAGAGATGAAAATACCTCTCAAACCTGAGGCTAGAACTATCAGGAAAAGAACTTACAGATTGAATCCAGTATATAAGAAGAAAGTGAAAGCAGAAATTGACAGAATGTTGGAAGTTGGTATCATAGAACCAGTAGAGGAATATGAATGGATAAGTCATATGGTAGTCCAAGAAAAGAAACACGGGGGGATAAGGATTTGTGTAGATTTGAGAAAACTAAATGATTCTTTCTTACATGACCCTTTTCCTACCCCTTTTATAGATGAGGTCTTAGAGAATGTGGGATTCCATGAAGAATATTCATTCACAGATGGATTCTCAAGCTACTATTAGATCAAAATAACTCAAGAGGACAGGTATAAGAATACTTTTTCTACATAATGAGGATCCTGCCAATATACAATCATTCCATTTAGGCTGAAGAATGCACTAGCCATATTTTCAATATTTTTCATAGCATCCTTTAAGGAATTCATACATCAGTTTCTAGAAGTATTTATGGACGACTGGACTGTCTATAGTCTCTTAAAATATCATGTAGAAGTGTTATGACTCATGTTGGAAATATGCAGGCAATGCCAGATCTCATTGAACATCAAGAAATGCATTTTTGGGACACCTTTTGGAATATTGTTGGGACATATAGTGTGTAAACAAGGTTTACTAGTGGACCCTGCTAAGATTGCATTCAGTGTTAATTTACCACCACCAAAGTCAGTGTGTCAGTTAAGAGAAACACTGGGACATAGAGGCTATTACAGGAAATTTATAAAGGGTTATGCATAGATTACTGCACCCATGGAAAAATTGTTAAAGAAGGACACCATATTTTAGTGGAATGATGATTGTCAACAAGGATTGGACACCTTAAAAGAAAAGATGGTCACAACACCTATCCTAGTATTCCCAGACTGGGAAAAGACATTTCATGTTCATGTAGATGCCTCATCCATAGCACTTTGAGAAATTATGGTGCAACCAGGAGCAGGGGACTTAGACCATCCTATATCCTTTGCAAGTAGAAATTTTTTAGAATCAAAGAAAAATTACAACACCACAGAAAGAGAATGCCTAACCATGGTATATGCACTTCATAAATTCAAGCACTATTTAATGGGTAAACACTTTAAAAGGTTCACATACCATTATGCCCTCAAATATCTAGTCAACAAGCCAGTGTTGGGGGGGAGGATCTGTATTTGGCTATTTTTATTCCAAGAATTTGACTTCAAAGTGATAGTCAAACCAGGGAAGTTGAACGCAGGACTTGATCACCTATCAAGGGTAACTACTAGAGAAGAACCTACCAACTTGGAAGACAACTTCCCTGATGCGCAGCTATTTTTAGTACAGGTAGCTAATGAATATTTCACCGATATTATTGAATATTTAAGTACAAGGGTTGTGCCACAAGACTTTATCACTGCGTAGAAGAACAATCTGGTATTCAGAGCTGCAGAATATCAACTTATTTCAGGAAATTTATACAAAATGGGTGCAGATAGAATTTTGAGAAGGTGTGTACTAGAACATGAAAGGCCTAGAATTTTGGTAGAAGCTCATGAAGGTATAGTTGGAGGACTGCACTATGCAGGAAAAGCTACCATGTATTATAGGATTATGGAGGCCAATAGTCCATAAAGATGCCAAGGAATATTGCCAAAAATGTGATTTATGTCAGAGGGTTGACAAACCCAACATAAGAGATGAGATGCCTCTGAGACCACAAGTGACACTATAGGTATTCGACAAATGGGATATAGACTTTGTTGGACCAATCAATCACCAGCAAAAATATTAGGAGATAGATATATCATTACTGCAACTGAATACTTAACAATATGGGGAAAAGAAGCACTAGTCAAAGACTATAACGTAGAGAAAACAACACACTTCTTGTTTGAGAAAGTGATCACCATATTTGGATGTCCAAGGATTTTGATGAGTGACCAAGGGACTCATTTTATCAACAATAGTATCAGAGCTATGAAGGAGGAGTTTGAAGTCTATCACCAGAAGAGTACACCATATCATCCTCAGGAAAATGGGACAGTAGAAGCTTTCAATAAGATATTGGAAAATGATCTGACTAAAATCTGCAATGTCAACAAGGATGATTGGGACTTGAAGATACCAGTATTCCTATGGGCATACAAGACCACATGTAAAAATTTGACCAGACAGACACCATTCAGAATGGTGTATGGGCAGGAAGCAGTAGTTCCATTGGAATTTCTTGTACCCAATCTGTGCGTAGCTGCAATTACCAACATGACAGAAAGAGGTGCAATATAGGAAAGGCTAAATCAACTAATGGAAATGGAGAGGACATGATTCTGGTAGGATTTCACTAGGAAGTACAGAAACAAAGAGACAAATCCTAGCATGATAGGCATATTAAGAAGATGAGTTTTAACGACGGATACCTAGTTTTTCTCTATGACAGTAAATGTTTTCAACATCCTGGTAAATTTAGAATGCATTGGCTAGGGCCATATGAATTAAATGTTGTCACAGATGGTGGATCTATACAGCTAAAAGACATGGGAGGAACGGAATTGAAAGGAATGATAAATGATAGTCGAATGAAACTGTAAAGGGACAAGCGACCTACTAACATTTAAAAGTTACAATGTAATGGGAAAAGGCATGTATATAGTGTACTATAGTAGAGATTAGGACAAAAAAATGATAAAAAGAAATACAAAAATACTAGGAAATATTGTGCGCACAGATAGTGGAATCAATGCGACAAAAAGAAAAGGTGAGCACGCATAGCATATGGTTTACAAAAAGAAAAGCACCACACACTAAGGAAAATTCATAGCATAAATGTACAATGCACCGAAAAAAGTGCATTGCACTGGAAAAGGGGCCAACTTTCGGAAAAGAAAAAACCGACCGTCAAGGAAAAAAGGCATGAATTGGGAATTTATGAAATTGAATGAAGCATACTCGACAAGATTCAATGCATTAATAACAACCAAGGAATCTTTTCTGAGAATATTCAAGGCATTCATGGCACGCTCTATATAAAGTGGAAACGAGGGCCAAAAAAGACTTATTGTGAATTTTCAAACTCGTGAAGCTAAGGAGCACGAAGACGAGAGGTGAACAAGTGAGTGCATAGATCAAAGAATTCGAAGCTTAATTGGGAAAGCAATAACTACTGAATATGGCACCCCCAAAGGTTGGCACACCAAGCCAATATACATGGAAAACATGCATCAGTCTCAGGCCACCGCAAGAAACCACAGAGGTGGAGCAGGAAATGACACACAGAGAGGCAATCGTCGATGTCGACACAATTCCCTCACCGCAGGTCAAACCAGTGAGCACCACACTAGTCAAGGAAGAAGAATAAGCCACGACGATGGTCAGGATGGATATTGACTCACACGTTAGTGCACAGGGCCATGAACTAGTCAACACAGGAAACCCACAACATCCTGCGAGGGTCAAAGCAGCGCACAAAATGAATGGTGGTGACAACGAGTGGATAGATTCTATTGGGATGAGACCACAACCATTGGTGGGATCCATGCAACAGGAATAACTACATATTGAATACATCATAGGGTAGCCAAAGTCAGGTGGGGAATATAGAGAACCAGAGGCTAGGACCTCTAGCTCACCAGTAAGACGAAAGGGAAAACAACATGTCGCACGGTCCCCACACAAGTAGCTTGATACCTCAATTGTTTTACCGCACATTCCAGAGGGGGTGCAGGCCATGCCAACTCTACTGGGTTGCATGGAAAGTATAAGATACACAAAACATGACGTGTTTGACATCAACAAATTCCTAGAATTTGTGCAACAGGTGTACATGGAGAGCCTAGGAACAGGACCATTTGGAGGACCAATATTGCAGCCAAAGCAATGGGAGATAGGCCTGGAAAACACAGGGATATTGAATTTATTAGAGATTCCCCACTTCGGAAGGGGGAAAGAGGTGAATAATTGTGTCAAGTAGTTGATGGAAGTTTTCCACGGAGGATTCTTATGGCTAGAAGAACCCGTCACCATTGACGTAGAACTCATTACCTTCATCACAGGCCTACCATCAATGGGTGAGATTACCATGCAGTACCTAAATGAAAAAACCAAAGAAAAATCTCTCGTGAAAGAGATGAAGAAGACATATGGGATGGAAAGAGGCTCGCAAAGAATTATTATCAGGAGAATCAACGACGCAAAAATCAAGATGGCCACAAAACTAATGGCGTGCAAATTGCTATGCAAATGTTGTAAGAAGGAGGTCCCTGCAAGGGTAGTCACAGCCACAGCACGGTGCGAAAATGGAACCATCATCAGTTAGGCACCATATTTACTGAACTTGTTCCTAGACGACTGCAAGGATGCACAAGATTTGGGAATAGAGTTCCACTACTCTTGGCTCATGATCCTGTTATATTTAATCGGACGGAAGGAGCCTCCCTACTCATACTTTTGTGACAAAGTATGACACTATCATGCAACATGATACATGTCAATGGGAAGAACTTCAAACCCTAAGCAAAGAAGTGGAAATGACGACACCTTTGCTCGGTATCTCATTGACATTCAAGACAACATAACCAACACTTGGAGAATCACTCTGGAAGTGGTAGCGCAGTATCAAGGGGTAGCCAATTTTAGGTCTATGTGGCACAACATGTGGATCCAAGCACGTAGGGATCGAGAGAAGGAATGGCTTCAAATTTTCTTTTTCATTAATGTAGAGGAAGTTGAAATGGCAATGAGATACTGTCAGGATGACTTGAATATCCCAGTCATTACCAAGAAAATTCAAAAGGGAAAGGAGGTAGAAACAAGTTCGTCCAATAAATATGTAGGAGGTAGCGTAGTGACAAAGAAACCCACACAGCAGGTGAAGCTACATCAAATTCCAGTGCAACAAAAGAAGGCAAATGCTCCAAAGAAGGATGTGCAAACATGAAACAAGGACATTGCCCCGGTGCAGGAAGAACAAGGAGGGGGGGACACAACAATGCAGGAAACCCCTTTGGTAGCTACTCCACAAGAAATAGGTCCACCCAAATGACCAATTATTCACACAGGGGGGTCGCGCAAGAAATCTAAGGCCCATAAAAAAATACTAGAATATACAATCACTAAGGATGATGTCAATCTTGTCGTGGAGAGAGTACGGGATCGCGCAGTGGAGGATTTTGAAGAGGCTGAGAACCAAAGAGGAAGGATACAGAATGAGTTGCTTGATATCAGGTAGGTCCTAGAGAAGATACAAGCAATGCAGAGGTAATAAAGGGGAATATAGTCGATCCCCCGAGCAACAGAAGCCGAGGAAAGGAGTGCGCAGAATGAACAAGACACTATCTAGACCATAACTCAAGCAAGTCCAATCTTCCAAATAACAAAAAACATGTTGCAGGTTGACGAGGCTATAGCTAAGACACAACTGAAAGACTTGGCGTAGGTACAGTTAGTATTATCTCAAATACCAACAAAGGCACTATACATATTGTAATTCAATGTCACACATGAAGTGAAATCACGAGCTAGAACAGACGCGACGGAATTGCAAACAACCAGAGATGGAAAGGATTCATTAGAACTAGTCATCGAGTAGATAAATATAGAGAATAAATATGAGAAACAAAGTACAAATAAATTAGAGCAGAAGTTGAAGTAAGTCTTCACAAGAATTCCAGACAGCACGCAAGAAGCCATGAGCAATGCAGAAGAATAGATCCAAAACATTGTGCAGACACTTGAGGACTACAAGAAGGATATCGAGGATATTAAAGAAAAATTAACCCCAACTACTCCTGAAGTTATTACTGAAAGGGAACAACAGGCAACCCTGCAAGTGGAAATGATGGAGAAAGAAGTTTAAAAGGTCACACAATTGTTTCATAGGATCGCACAGCTATGGACGACCTTGGAAGAATATGATAGGGTCCAACAATTAGACCAACAAGAAGAGGTAGTCAACACTGCAATATAGGAGATGAAGCACTGGAAAAATTCCATGAGCATTACAGAACAAGTGAAGGGCACACAGGAAATGAAGACCCTACAGGTAGAACTAAAGACTGCGCATAATAACAAACAAGCCATGAAATCCCAGTTAGAACCTCTCTAAGAGAAATAAACACAAATAATTCTGAAACTGGAGAAGGAAAAGACAATAATGACTCAAGATGATGCTTAGAGTTCAGAGTCTCTCAAGGAGCATATCATAACACAGAGGGTAGAACAAATCATAGGGAAAGTTGTGCAATCTAGAGAAAAAGGGGAAGAGTTAGAAGGAAAATTCCACAGCTTGGCACAAGTTGTTCAGGGATCACACGCTACTTGATTGGCTCAGTACAGCCCACATGTCAGTGTTGGGGGCCTATTGGGCACAAGCCTATTTTGAGGAAAGACCTACTTTTGGAGCACGTGCAATAGTTGGCAAGAAATAATCATGCAGAAAAAGAAGGAAAATAAGCATGCAAGAGGAAAAGCCATGTGCGAGTAGACATACAATCCTAACCATTTTAGGGTTAGGGTTTTTGATAAAGATTGGAATGGATATAAGAATAAAAAATAGTATAAATAAGAACCTATGAGGTCTAGGTCAAGGGTTAGTCAGTTCGATATTATTGAGAAGTTGAGAGACTATCGATTGTAATAAGGAGGTAGAAGAGTCGAGTAAGGTAGATTTTGAGGGTTAGATTATAGGATGAGGAGCCTGGTGTGATCTAGTCTGCCTCATAGAGGTTCCTTAACCTCATCATGATTTATGATTGAATATGTAATGCACGCATCTCCATATTTTTCAATGGCTAAATAAAAGAGAAGAGAAGCCAAATCTTTGTGGATGTAGCCCAAGAGGGGGTGAACCATGGTAAAACCTGTGTTCTATGTGATGTTTTATTGTATTCTTATTTTTTGTTAATGGCTAGTTTATGAATGAATGATTAGATATATGTCTTAGAATGCATGCATGAGCCTAAAGATGAATGAATCCTAGAAATACTCGAATCAATAACAAGATTAATGCATGAAGAAGATTGAATACAACCTCAGATCCCCACTCATTCCTATACTACAAACACCAGGGTATTGTAGTCACCCGTAGATCTATCTCGGGTGAGACTACACTGTGTTCTTTGTGCGCAGCATTGCCTTTTGGTTTACCAGGAGGGTCGATAGTTTTAGAGGGTTTTGTTGGAAACCTGTTCATATCTGAACCTGCGTCAACCCAAAAAGAAATAAGAAGTGAGAGACTTAACCAACATGGGGTAGGGATTAAATATGATATGCTCTTAAATATAATATGTGTTGAATATTTATATACTTTCTTCATACTTCATTTGTGCATTGTTGCATGCATATCTTTTTATCAATATTTTAGTTAGCTAGAGTTGTCTCTTCCATTCACTCCTCACCCCAACCTTTACCAGTTAGGATAGGTAAACTGAGGTGTTCAATCCTTATTTGTTTCTTAGAAATTTGAAGTTATACTTTTCTATCAATCTCCAACTCCATGACACTATTCTCTACAATGCCACCCCCTAGATTTTTCAAAATTGATATTGGGTAAGACATACTAGTTTTATCTACATCATCCGATATGTCTCTCTCATGAAATTTAACATCCTCACTAAATATATCCATAAATATCACTTACATTCCTTAGCCACACCTAAAATATCACGTCTCTTCAATGAAGACATTGTCTTATAAGTGGCACTCCATAAATTCTTACACGTTTATGTCATTCATGAGGCCAAACATGATCAAACCACTCAATATCTAGACTCCCTTACACCTCTTCTCATATATTATAATGATATTTTTATTAAACCCTAATTATTTCCCCCTCCACAACATATCTAACATGAAATTAATTTAGTCTCATACCTCCCTTCCCAATTCACCCACTTACTTATCAACATACAAATTCAAGAACTTCTTACCACTAGTAAAATCAAACCTAGCACCTCACCATGTGAGTCACTTGCATTTATAATTAAAAATAAGGAGTCATGAGAATGGTGGTTGGTTACTTACTAAAATGAATTGAATAAGGTCACTGTAAAAGTAGATATTCATTGCCTCATATTGAGAATTTTGTAGACCATTTGGTTGGAGCCTATAGTTTTACCAAGTTGGATTTTACCTCAAGTTACCACTAAGTGTGAATGAAGGAATCTAACTCTTAGAAAACAACATTTAGGACAATTTTTTACCTCTTTGAGTGTTATTTAAATATTCCCTTTGGATCACCAATGCTCCAAGTACTTTTATTATCCAAAAAGGATCCAGAGAAGGATAATAACAACTCAGAACTCACAAAGGCAAATCAGGACGTTGAGAATGGCTTCAGCAGACAGAGGAAGGGAAAAAATTCAAAGTTCCCAAAACTCAGTGAAAATTGCATGATCGTGAAGATAACGTCGTAAGATTTTTAACGGTGCAAATGACTCATCAAATGGAGTTACATATTGAAATATATTCGCGTTCAAAGTTTTGGTCAACCTAGCCTAGTTAGCAGGGATGAGTCAACATCTGTACTGTTGATGTCAGCATCAGTACGGATGATATCATCATCCATACAACATACGTGGAAAGCACAGAGGGAAACATGTGTCATGCTGACATCACCATGATGACGTGGTAGCACGAGAGGTTGCCACATGTCACCCATTTTTGGACATTTTGGGACGACTTGTGGACCAATGAAAAGTTTCCACAAGGTAGTCCATATAGGACACATGGCATCCGTACATTACATGGCATTTGTAAGACACGTGTCAGAGTGACATGGTAAGAAGGTGATGTGGTAGGATGATTGTGCAATGAGGTGTTTTGGGCCAATGATTGGCTACCACGTGGCCTAGTCATGGGTTGCCACGTGGCAGTCAGAAAATGCCCAATGATGCCCATAAACTGAATTATTATATATATATATATATATATATATAAATACATTCCGCCAAACATGGTGGCGGTTCCACCATATTTGGTGGCATATTCTATCGGCCCACCATTCTAGCATCATCTCCACCAAACTTAGCCCCCGCAAAATATTTTTTATTACAATATGCATAAAAGGGGAGGTTCGTGGGTTCAACCCCAGGACCTTCGCCTAAACCTCCACCAACAATGACTTAACATAGCTCCACTAACCAATGCGCCAACCAACTCTTTATTGCATAACCGCCAACTTTTTATTATAAAAGGGGATTTCCACCAGTGTACGAGATAGGAAGGAGAGACCAAGGTGAAACTATACGAACTGGGCATGCATTTTGAGAATTTTTCCAGTCATTTATTGCATAGGCAGGCATGGAAACTGAGACAGGGGTGTCTCTTGGGCCTGAAAGTGCTAGACTCAGATCGAGGCATGGAGACATTCATTTTTTAGGTAATTTGATGCCATGAACACAGTGGTGATGTTTTTTTTATGATCTGATCAAATATTGTGTAGCTTAACTCTAGAATGAGGTATACTTATGTATTTTTCCCAATTATTTTGTGGAGTTAATAAAAAGGCCTACCCATTTGAGAGCAGGACTCGGAGATGTAGTCCACTAGGGGTGAACTCTGTTATCAAGTTTTTGCGTTCATATTTCATGATTATGTCTCTTTCCTTTTGATATTTTCCTTCTTTATGGTGTACTTTATTCTATGCTCATTTAATACAATTCTTTAATAAGTCACCGGACGAAAAAATCCCAAATCATGTTGGTATCGGAGTAGTCGTCTTTGAATTGAATTGTTGAGTATGAATTCTTACTAGGGCCAAGCATAAGAAGGGTGAAGGAACTCTTAACACTTTCAATCCTGAATTTGGTCGTACATCCTGAAGGAAGAAAATGGCAGAAGAGGACAAGCGTGATGAACATGAGAAAAACTTTCACATGGTCTTTTATCGCATGTCAGACATGGTTGAGAAAATGTATGGAGATTATGAGAAGAGGATGAAGATGAAAGAGAAGAAAAAGGAAGCACGTGCAGATGATGATGCTTCGGTAAACCAAGGGGTTGGAGGAGACCCTCCTGAGCCTTCGTCTTCACCTTCAATTTCTAGTTCTTCTTCCTCTGAGCATTCTCATCATTCTCTTCATTCTAGCCATAAAGCCTCTTTTAAGAAACCATTATTAAATCTTGATGTAAAATTTTCTTTACCTGTGTTTAATGGAGATGTTAATCCTGAAAATCTAGATAATTGGATCCAACAGGTTGAAGTATATTGTCATGTTCAGCATATTGATGAAGAGAAAGTTAAAGTGCAGTTAGCTTCTCTTCGGTTAGAAGGCACCGCTCTTGTATGGTGGGAGAGAAAGATTCATGAAAGGAGTAAGTGTGGTAATATTATTTACTCATGGTCAGAATTTAAATTAGATATAAGGAAGCAGTTCTATCCATTAGGGTATTTACAAAAAGTGATGATGGAATGGAAAACTTTAAGGCAAAGTAAAGGTCAAACTATACAAAGTTTCATAGAAGAATTTAAGAAGAAATCTTTGGCGTTGAACATTCCTTTGGATTCTTATGAAACTTTAATGAAGTATATTGGCGCACTTCACAGTTATACTTGTCATACTTTGCTCTTGTTTAGCCCCACTAGTCTTGACAAAGTTTGTGTGCAAGACACTCACCTTGAGAACAGGGGGAAACATGTTCAAAAAGACCCCATGAAGAAACCTTCCAATTTCCCACAAAAGACTTTCAAGAAGTTAAAAAGGAAGGACAAGAAGACTGCCATAGTGATGAGAGAAGGAGGAAAACCATATTGCACTCATTGCAAGAAGAGTGGTCATGATGAATAACATTGTTGAAAGCTACATCCAAAAAAGAAATTGAAACAGTTCGGTGGAAAGGGGAATACAAATACCATTGCTACAATGCAACAAGATCTTGGTTTCGATTCAATAGATGAAGGAAAGATCACAACTGTTTGAGTACAAGGTAAAGATTCCCGTCATGCTAGTTCAAGTTCCAATGATGAATATCATCTTGATGAACGAAAGAGGAATGAATTATTTCATATACAATTTGTATCTAAACATACTAAGATAGATACATTATTTGATCCGGGTTCACAAGTAAATTCAATATCTGAAGCACTTGTCAAGAAGATGGGTCTTGAAACGAAACCACATCTGAAGCCTTATCCTCTTGGTTGGGTATGTGATAAAGAAAAACTTAATGTCACCAAACAATGTAGGATCATATTTTATATTGCTTCAAATTTGATTGATGAAGTGGATTTGGATGTTGTACCACTTGATATATGTGGCATAGTTTTTGGGAGTCCTTATATTTATGATATAAAAGCAGTCTTCTTTCGTCATGAGAAAAAATACCACCTTACTAAATGGGGAGTGGAATATATTGTTAGAGCTCACAACAAGAGGGTATATACAACACTTGTTAGTGTAGGACAAATTAAAAGACTCATAACCACTAATAAGAGATATGTACTCATGGTCGTCAAAAAGAAAGATGTTGGGACATCCGACGCTTTCCAAGGGTGTGATCCATCTCATAAAAAGGAATTAATTGATATTGTTTCTAAGTATGATGATATTTTTTAGGAACCAGATGGATTACCTTCTAAGAGGGAAATCCAACATGAGATATGTTAGTCTCTAATTTTGTCTTGGTTTAGTGAGAAACCCTTATCCTAAGTCTTCCTTACCCACACTTCATTTTCTATTTCTGATTGATTTCAATTTTTGTTTTTTATGTTTTGCATTACAATTTTGGGATAGTTTATTTAAGTTTGATTTTGAAAGACATGGTTTAAAAATGAGGTGCCTCCTTGTATGCCTGCTTGAATTTCAAATGTTCAAATTCTACTAAGTCATTAAGCCTATTCCCGTAGCACCAAATAATCATTCCTTGATATGCGCCTGCCATCCCGATTTCATTATAATGACACGAATCGTGGGTTGAGAGTTCGAATGTGTCCACGAAAGATTGGAAATCATTTGCAAAATTCAACCGTTTCATAATCCGATTGCTGTGTACTCGCACAGGACTCAATTCAAATCACCCTTTTTCTTGATGATCATTATATTATACCTGTTTGATTTCGATGAATTCAAGCTTGCAGTGAGGAATGTAGGTATCCACTCAAAGGAACGTTATACACTAACAATTTCAAGTGGCAAATTTGGAACCCGAGGGCACAGTTGTAGAATTGTGTTTGATGGCTCCAAAGAGGAGCGAACAGGTTGTCAGAATAGAACTAGAGGGTGTTGAACTTCTTGAAGCCTATCCTCAGATGGCTCAAAGGTTTAGAGACATTGGGTGGTTTGAATTCCTCACCACTTTTCAGGATTATGATGAGCAGGTATCCATGGAGTTCACTCTGAGTTTCGATGGTCATGAGGTCGAAATCGGTAAAATGTTGATGTTGGTAACAGAACAAACTATCGCAAAGGCTTGCAGGCTAGTAGTTGGAGGAGAAAGATGGTGGAAGAAAGAGCATGTGGTTACTGAATTTGTAAACCAATTCCTGCTTCCAGACAAGAAAAATCTAGATTGGAGAAGGGGAATACCTCGTAGTTGGATTCGACCCAAATGGCACATGGCTCTGATCGTGATTCACAGGTATATCACCTGTGAAGGTATATTCTCACTGGTGTATATCTACCATGTCAGGATACTAATGCATTTAAATGGTGATTACCCGTTAAATCTCCCTTATTTTCTTCTTAAAATCTTGACAAAGATGTCAGAAAGAGTGCAGTCACTCTCAACCAATGCTAAAAGTAGCCTTTTCCATCAAGTCTTGATTACAACATTAGTCATGTCTGCTTTGAATGAATGACAGAAGCCCTAGAGCTAGCTCACGGGGTCTTTAAACCCTATCACTCAGTCCAATAAGCAGAAGAAAGGAAAAGGGAGAAAGACCGTTACACAGAGATGAGACATCTTCGATGAAACGCCTGTGAAAGAGGAAATTTCTGATATCAGGGTAACCAGGAGGAGCAAAAGTAAAAGACCTAGGTGGGAGCCAGAAATTGAAATGTTTTATGAGGAAAATTTTAAAGGGGAAAATGATTCAGATAACGATCTTGATACTCAAACTACATTCAAGCTTGAAACGCCATCAACCAATAAAAGGGGTGCTACAACCAAAGGGAAAAGGGTTGAAGGTGTGTCTATATCATAGAAACCTAGAAGAAATTCTACTAGGGTCACCAACAAGTATAGACTGAAGTCAAAGGCAATGTTCAATCCATCAATCAAAGAAGAAAACTTCATAATCATAGAAGATGACTCTGAGAATGTTGAAGCAAGTACCAGGAAAAGGGAAAAAAGAACTCCATTGTGCAAGAAATCTGTCACCAAAGGAAAAAGAATAATTTCACCACCTACATGTCTTGTAACGAGAGCTTCAACCAAATTAGCAAAAGCTAAAGAGATGGCTAAAGGTATCAGTGAAACTCTTGAAGATAAACATGATTACTTAGAAGACTCAGATCGCATACCAGATGTGCCTGAAGCTATAGATTTAGCAAGTTCTGAGGAAGAACATAGCTCGTAATTAGTCTCAAAGTACCAAGTTAAAGACAAGGAACCTAGAGTTGCCTTAAACCTGAATGAACTTGCACCTTTTGAAGAATGATCAAGATTCAAAGTTAAAATTAGAAATGATAAAGAAAAGATCAAGGAGTTTCAGAAAACAATAAGACAATTAAAGAAGGAGAAGGCGCAGATAGAACAATGGAATGCTCGCCAGCAAGAAAGGATTCAAATTTTTAAAAACAAGAAGAAAGAGAAAAGGGCATTGCTCAAAGAACTCAGGGAGATTAATTTCAGACTCTATTGGCACAATGTCGTGCTTACCACAAAGCTCAAACAGAGAAATGCTAAAGCCACTATTATGATTATATCCTAAAGGTAACATGGAAATTTGCTACAATTATGATTTAAACGTTTTCCAGTAAATAATGCAAGGCCTACTCGTTTTTGGTCAGTAAAATGCTAAGACCTTGATCTGTTTTAAAAAATCAAACTAAATTCCTATTTTGTAGAGTCAAATGTAATGCTGGCAATATTTGCAATATCAAGTTGTTGAGCTGTGATCTATTTTGGGATTGTAGAAGCTCTTTTTGAGTGAACTACCTTAGTAGATAGATACTATTTGAAATCTAGTCATTAAAGCTATACTAGATGATAGGATCTGGAAGTTTTATAGACAGTTTAAATAGACAGAAGAAAGAGCATGTTCTGGTCGAAAAATTGCAGATCCAAGGGACCTTTTTGTGAAGCACATTGTAAAGGCATTTATGTTCAATTTGACACTTAATAGCAAATGCATATGGATGGTTAGACCCTCTTTTTCTATTCTGTTATTTCTTTATTCATGCTTGAATTCATTATTCGAATTGCAATGCTTGTTGATTCTTGACTAATAATTTATACAATGGAAATTTTACTGTAAAGATAATTTTTCAAGTTTGATATCAAGATGATAATCTTGTTTCTTTATAATATTTTGAGGCAAGAATTCTTGTGATGTTGACAAATTGAAGGCTTCACCTTCCTTTTTCTTAATTGGTTTGACCCATCTTTGTGTTTGCGTATTATTCATTCGTTGGGATATACTTTGTTTTAATCTTGCTTTTCATGTTATGTTGTTACCTTGAAACCAGTTCCAGACCACCTTACTAAAAAAAAACACCAATCATAAAACCCTCAAAACACTTTTTGCAATAAATGATGCCCTAGCTTGCCCTTTGCAGTTGAGTGCAACTTTAGGGACCAAAATTTTTGGTGTCATTTCCAGGGACGAAGAAACGAAGAGATCTTCCCTTGGGAAATGACAAGTTTTCATTCAAATCTTGGTGGTGAACAAGATTTTGGACATTTTTTAAGACTGTGATTATTCATCGGGCGAATCCTCTGTGGTAGTTCTAGCTCCGAAAAGAGAAGGTAAAGGACCTAAAACTCCTATAAATTCTTCATCATCTAATAAGAGACCAGTAACAAGGAATAATCCAGATCCCGAGCCTGTTGCAGCAATGCCAGATCCTGAAAAATTACTAAGAAAACCTAAATTTCTTTTCGGTCAGTCTTCACTCTCAAAGGGAAAATTATCTTCAGAATGTTCTCAAGCAGAATCCTTTGAAATCATCAAAACCCAATCAAATGAAGATTTGAATCCTGAAAGTGAAATTAAACCTGTTATTGAGCCTGATATAGTTTCATTCCCTTCAACTGTTTCAGAATTAAATCCAGAAAATAAGAAGTTACTTATTGAACTCATTAAACATGAGTATCCAGACATCTTGCATGTGATTGAAATTTTGACAGGTCACAACACAGATATTAAGAGCGAACCAGAGACATCATCATCATCTCTTGGATCTGTCTCATTCGAAGATTTCGGATCACACTATTTTTCTTTTGAGAACCCTTTGTTTCTCACCCCATTAGTTGATCATAGTCAAGAGGAGAAATCCTTCTTTGATAAAGATCAAGATTCAGCATCAATACATATAAGTTGTGACACACAAGAGACGCCTTGTCCTTCAGCATCACCAATTTTACTCACTTCCAGAGCTCCAAAAATAGCCAATATGGTTGTAGACAGAATGGAAGAAATAGTTGCAGCAAGGTATGCTCCCTTGGTTCTTCCACAAATCATGTATGACTTTCCACCAAATGATTATATGAGATACTTGCCCAGATTCAATGGAGATGGATCAGTTTCTGCTGAAGAGCATTTGAGTTCATTTTATAGTTTTGCAGATAATTTCAATGTAGAGCATGTTGATGTGTGGATGAGACTATTTGTACAAAGTCTAAATGGGGAAGCAAGAAAGTGGTTCAGAAGTTTTCCTCCCAATTCAATAGCTGATATCGTAGCCTTAGATGATGCCTTTCTCAAACATTGGGTAGACAAAAAGGACTTTCTATACTACATCACTGAATTCGGTGCTTTAAGGAGGAAACAAGGTGAATCAATACCTGATTTTACCAAAAGGTTCAACCAGATGTATGGAAAAATTCCAGAGGAGATAAAACCTTCAGAGACTTCAGCTAAAATCACCTTTTCCAATGCATTTGATGTCGAATTTTCCTTGTTGCTTAGGGAAAGAAGAACCACTACCCTCAGCCTGATGCAAGATGTTGCTATCGAGGTAGAATATAACATATTAGCAACAGACAAATTGAAGTCTATAAATGATAGAGAAAGAAAAAAGAAAAAGGAAGAGTTGCCTTCATCTTCTAATTCAACATTTGATTCCAAAATGGATGAAATGGCTAAGATGATGAAAACTTTGACATCTGAAATGGAAAGGTTAAATATCAAACAAAAACAACCCAATAGACCTGTACCAAAGGGTGGTTACAGAAATCCAAATCAGTTCAGAAGACCGAACAATGTTCCTCAGATTTTACCAAGAGAAAGGAAAAACCAGGATGACCAAAAAGTTTTACCTCCTTTTCAGAATAATGCAATAGATGAGGAGGAGGATGAGGATGATACAGAAGAAGACCCTGCAGTTCATTTGAATGATTGAGAATCATCTCCTCTACATGTGACACAACATGATTATGAAGATGCTTTGATTGCAAATCAGTTTGAGGAAGGAGATGGAGATGAGATTGTCCAGCAGGAACCTAAAAGGAAAAAATACAATCTCAGATATAGTTCCAATGCACCTAAAGTAGATACACTTGTGTCCACAAAGAAGGCCAGTACTCCAATTAAGCCATGGGTTATCAAAGCTGTTCCCAAGATTAATGTTGACCAACCATTGAAGCAACCTACCAAGGATAGCACTGCTGACATAAAGGAACCAGACAAAAATGTTTTTGTTTTCAATTTAGAACATGAAATCAACAAAATCAAGATTTCAGTGCCATTATTAGAACTCATGAAAACAAAACCTTTCAAAAATATTGTCCTCAAGGCTCTTCAGGCTCCAGCTCATGTCACATTTTCAGATACAGTCAATCTAGAGGATGAAAAACCTGCTATAACTATTGGACCTCACATTGAAGACATAATTGATGCCTCTCCACCTTTTTACATTTCATCGAATATCCATGACAAGATATTACACAACTACTTAATGGATTCTGGTGCCTCGCATAATGTAATTCCCAAGGTGGTGATAGAAGAATTAGGGTTGGACATTACCAGACCGTATCATGATCTATATTATTTTGACTCCAAGAAATTCAAATGCCTTGGAGTTATGAAAGATGTGGTGGTCACTCTTTCCCAATTGCCTATGAAAAGTGTGGTATTAGATGTTATTGTGGCTGATATACCACCAAAATTTGGAATGCTTCTTTCAAGATCTTGGGCTAAGAAGGTAGGTGGTACTCTGCAGATGGACCTTAGCTATGAAACCATACCTGTTTTTGGTGCGGAACAATGGATATTATACAGATAAGTCAGATTAGCTTATTTGGTAAGTGATCACAATAATCCCACTAATCATCCTATATACACCGTAGAAGATGATCTGGGTTCTTCTATTTTTCATATGAGTGAGGAAATGGCAGAAGTATCAGTGAGAAAGTAAATAATTGCAGTGGGAGACAGTAAAGATAGTTTTGTTTGGATAATGTATTTTGATGGGGCTTGTTCTAAAGAAGGATCTGGAGCTGGTATTTTTTTCATTTCCCCTTCCAAGGAGGTTATCCCCATGTCATATAAACTTGAATTTGACACCACCAATAACATCAATGAGTATGAAGCTTTGTTGTTGGGTTTGAAAGCTGGTAGAGATATGGGAATTGATAAGCTGTCTGTTTTTGGAGACTCAAAACTTGTTATTCACCCGATCAAGAATGTATACCAAACCAAACAGCAAAGGTTAAAACAATATAGAAATGAGGTGTGGGACTATGTGGATAATTTCTTTTTAGCATTTAATATAACTTTTGTGCACAGAAATTTGAAACAAGCAGCCGACTCTTTGGCACTTGCAGCTAGCAGCTTTAAAACTCCTATGTTTCCTAATTTGAAATTCGAAGTTGAAGTTAGAAATAGACCTTCAATACCAGATAATCTAAATCATTGGCAGGTTTTTAAAGATGATGAGGAAATTCAAAGATTTTTGAAAACTATCGAAGATTTTTCTAACATCTCAATTGATCAAGATGACGAAGATGCGGAAGCATAAATACATGCTGCAGAAGTCCTTCAAGATACAACTGTTGGCCACACAATCGTTGAACTGAAGACAAACCATCTGCCCAAGGGTTTGGTTCCACTAGAAAGGTTGTTCGATCATAATGATGTTTCCAGGAAGGCTGTTATCCAAACAGAAGAAATAGATGTGGTAGACTGTGACATTAGTTCGGATGCAAATCCCAGGTTGGTAAAAATATCTAGAAAACTGTCACAAAAACAGAAAGAAGAATATGTTGAATTAATGAAACATTATTCAGAAATTTTCCCATGGTCTTATGAAGATCTGAAGGTGTTTGACACAGAGATTATTCAACAAAAAATTCCCCTGAAACCTAGGTTGAAACATGTTAAACAAAAGTTCAGGAAATTTAATCCGTTATTGTTACCTATAATAGAAAGGGAGTTGAAAAGGCTGCTGGAAGTGAAAATCATAGTGCCACTAAGATACTCAGAATGGGTAGCAAACCCTGTAACCGTCAGAAAAAAGAACGGAGAGATAAGGCTCTGTGTAGACTTCTGAAATCTAAACAGGTTCTCTCTGAAAGAAAATTATCCATTACCAAAAATGTATTATATCTTACAAAGAGTTGTCAGCGCAAGGAGAATCTCTATGCTTGATGGATATTCAGGGTACAATCAAATATCAGTAATGGAAGAGGATAAAAAGAAAACAACTTTTACCACTCCCTGGGGCACCTTTATGTACGAAAAGATGCCTTTCGGGTTGATGAATGTCGGAGCCAAATTTCAAAGGGCTATGGACATTGCTTTCATTGGAGATAAAGATAGGTTTGTGGTTATTTACCCTTGATGTCATCACTATATTTTCAGCATCTTGTGAAGAACATTTATAGCACTTGAAGCAGACTTTTGAGAAATGCAGGAGGTATGGCATTTCACTTAATCCCAAAAAATCACATTTTGCCATGGAGGAAGGAAAGATTCTAGGACACATCATTTCACTGAAGGAATTAAAATAGATCCAGAAAGAGTAAAGGCTATTCAGCTAATCGACATTCCGAAAAATAAAAAATCTATTCAGTCATTCATTGGTAAAATTAATTTTCTAAGGAGGTTTATACCTAACTTTGCAAAAATTGTCAAGTACATCACTGACATGTTGAAAAAGGATGAAAAAATTAAGTGGATACTGAAAGCGAGAGAATCCTTTGAAAGGATCAAACAGGCTATTGTTCAGGCACCTGTTCTAATTAGCCCAGATTATTCTAAAGAATTCATGATTTTTTCATTTGCATCAGAAAATACCATAGTTGTTGTTCTTCTGCAAAGAAATGAGCAAGGCCACGAACAGCCAATATCCTTCTTTAGAAAAACTCTCAGGGAATATGAATTGAAGAATGATTTAATAGAAAAACAGGCCTACGACTTGGTAAAGGCATTAAAATCATTTGGAGTATATGTTCTTCAATCTAAAATTACAGCTTATGTCCCAAGCAGTGCAGTCAAAGAAATATTGGTTCAGCCAGATTGTGAAGGAAAGCGAGGGAAATGGATAACCAAAATCCTGGAATACGATCTCACCATAAAACCTACTCAACTGATAAAGGGTAAAGGCCTCTCCAAATTAATGAAAAAATCTAATTGCAAAGGAATTGGGTTATATCATCTTTCAGACATGACACATGACTCTTCTGTCCAGATTGAAGAAATAGATTTACAGATAAACAACAAGTATACTTCTTCAAAATGGTACAAAGATGTCATATTTTTTCTGTTGAATTTTCAATCTCCCCCAGATTTGGATAAATCAAAATTTAGATCATTAAAGTTGAGAGCTGTAAAGTACTATATTGTTGATCAGACCCTGTTTTGGAAGGACCCTAATGGTTTTCTGTTGAGGTGTGTGGAGGCCATAATCATTGGAAGGTTATTGCCTTCAAAATTATTATAGCATGTTATTACTGGCCAGTTCTATTCTCAGATATTTTTTCTCAGGTCAGGGCATGTGAACCTTGTCAGAAATTTGCTGGAAAGAAGAAACTTATATCTTTGCCTCTGAAACCAATCATCGCCCATGGACCGTTTCAATAGTGGGGATTAGATTTCATCGGAGAGATTAATCCGGCATCCTCAGGACAACATAGATGTATTCTTACAACTATATATTATTTTACGAAGTGGATTGAAGAAATTCTAACTCGGAATACAACAGACAAGGTAATCATGGAATTTCTAGAGGGATATATTTTTTCTAGGTTTGGCTGTCTTAAAAAAATGGTCACTGATAATGCACAGGATTTTAAATCAAATTCCATGATTGAATTCTGCAATAAGTATAATATCAAATTGGTTCATTCTACTCCCTACTACCCCCAAGGGAATGGATTGGCTGAATCTTCCAATAAGACTCTGATAAGAATTATCAAAAAATTACTGGCAGAAAAAGAAAAAGCATGGGATTCCAAGTTAAAGTTTTCCCTTTGGGTTGATCGTATCATCAACAAGAATTCTATTGGGACATCTCCCTTCTAGATGGTATATGGGACATAAGCAATGCTTCCAACTCAATTGGACCTGCCAGTCTTAAAGTTTCTTCAAGAAGAACTAGAGGAACCCAATGATGTCCAAAGAAAAGTTTTTCAGATGATTGAAGTTCAATAGGTCAGAGAACAGGTTAACCAGAAACTTGTTGCTCATCAGAACAAAATCAAGGCTACATTTGATAAGGGAACTAAGAAAGATGTTTTCAATGAAGGGGATTTGGTGTTAATATTGAACACCAGGAGAGAGGATAAAGAAAAACATGGAAAGTTCGATAATCTATGGTATGGTCCTTTTAGGATAGACGAGGTAATGAACAATAACACTTTTCTCCTGCATAATTTAGACAACACTGGAATTTTTTAGGGCCCAGTGAACAGGAGGTTCTTGAAGCACTATTTTCTCTAAGGGATCATTAGGTTTGAGTTAGTACAGTAGGTTTTCCTTTCAATAAAACTCCATATACCCAATGGACTTGTTTTTACAGTTATGCAGAGAATAAAAGACTGACAGTTGCAGGGAAATTAGTGAATCAAAGATAAAGGAAAGGCAATGGTTTGCAGTTCTTGGAGTTTATTATCAAAACTCCATCCCCAGAAGGAGCCAATATTAGTCTCTAATTTTGTCTTGGTTTAGTGAGAAACCCTTATCCTAAGTCTTCCTTACCCACACTTCATTTTTTGTTTCTCGTTGATTTCAATTTTTGTTTTTTATGTTTTGCATTACAGTTTTGGGATAGTTTATTTAAGTTTGATTTTGAAAGACACGGTTTAAAAATGAGGTGCCTCCTTGTATGCCTGTTTGAATTTCAAATGTTCAAATTTTGCTAAGTCATTAATAGCACTACGAGAATAAGCATATTCTCATAGCGCCAAATAATCATGCCTTGATACGTGCCTGCCATCCCGATTTCGTTATGATGACACGAATCGTGGGTTGAGAGTTCACATGCATCCACGAAAGCTTGGAAATCATTTGCAAAATTAAACCGTTTCATAATCTGATTGTTGTGTACTCGCACAAAACTCAATTCAAATCACCCTTTTTCTTGATGATAGTTATATTATACCTGTTCGATTTCGCTAAATTCAAGCTTGCAGTGAGGAATGCAGGTATCCACTCAAAGGAACGGTATACACTAACAATTGCAGGTGGAAAATTTGGAACACGAGGATGTAGTTACAGAATTGTGTTTGATGGTGCCAAAGAGGAGCGGACAGGTTGTTAGAATAGAACCAAATGGTGCCGAACTTCTTGAAGCCTATCCTCAGATGGCTCAAAGGTTCACAGGCACTGGGTTGTTTAAATTCCTCACCACTTTTCAGGGTTATGATGAGCAGGTCTCCATGGAGTTCGCTCTGAATTTCGATGGTCATGAGGTCAAAATCGGTTAAATGTTGATGCTGGTAATAGAACAGAATATCGCAAAGGCTTGCAGGCTGGTAGTTGGAGGACAAATATGGTGGAAGAAAGAGCATGTGGTTACTAAATTTGTAAACCAATTCTTTCTTCCAGACAAGCAAAATTTGGATTGGAGAAGGGGAATACCTCATAGCTGGATTCGACCTGAATGACACAAGGCTCTAATCATGATTCACAGGTATATCACCTATGAAGGTAGATTCTCACTGGTCTATATCTACCATGTCAGGATACTAATGCATTTAAATGGTGATTACCCATTAAATCTCCCTTAATTTCTACTCAAAATCTTGACAAAGATGTCAAAAAGAGTGCAGTCACTCTCCACCAATGCTAAAAGTAGCCTTTTCCATCAAGTCTTGATTAAAACCTTAGTCATGTCTTCTTTGAACAAATTATAGAAGCCCTGGAGCTAGCTCACAGGATCTTTAAACCCTATCACTTAGTCCAATAAGCAGAAGAAAGGAAAAGGGAGAAAGACCGTTACATAGAGCCGATACATATTCAATGAAACCCCTGTGATAGAGGAAATTTGTGATATCAGGGTGACCAGGAGGAGCAGAAGTAAAAGACCTAGCTAGGAGCCAGAAATTGAAACGTTTTATGAGGAAAATGTTAAAGGGGAAAATGATTCAGAGAATGAACATGATACTCAAACTACAGTAAAGCTTGAAATGCCATCAACCAGTAAAAGGGGTGCTGCAACCAAAGGGAAAAGGGTTAAAGGTGTGTCTGTATCATAGAAACCTAGAAGAAATTCTACTAGGGTCACCAACAAGTATAGACTGAAGTCAAAGGCAATGTTCAATCGACCAATCAAGGAAGAAAACTTCATAATCATAGAATATGACTCTGAGAATGTTGAAGCAAGTACTGGGAAAAGGGAAAAAAGAACTCCATTGCCCAAGAAATCTGTTAGCAAAGGAAAAAGAATAATTTCACCACCTACAGTTCTTGTAACGAGAGCTTCAACCAGATTAGCAAAAGCTAAAGAGATGGCTAAAGGTATCAGTGAAACTCCTGAAGATAAACAAGAGTACTTTGAAGACTCAAATCACATACCAGATGTGCCTGAAGCTATAGATTTAGCAAGTCCCGAGGAAGAACATAGCTCGGAATTAGTCTCAAAGTACCAAGTTAAATCCAAGGAACCCAGAGTTGCCTTAAACCTGAATGAACCTGCACCTTTTGAAGAATGCTCAGGATTCAAAGTTAAAATTAGAACTGATAAAGAAAAGATCAAGGAGTTCCAGAAAACAATAAGACAATTAAAGAAGGAGAAGGCACAGATAGAACAATGGAATGCTCACCAGCAAGAAAGGATTCAAAGTTTTAAAAAGATTAAGAAAGAGAAAGGGAATTGCTCAAAGAACTCAGGGAGATTAATTTCAGACTCTATTGGCACAATGTCGTTCTTACCACAAAGCTCAAACAAAGAAATGTTAAAGCCACTGCTGTGATTTTATCCTAAAGGTAACATGGAAATTTTCTACAATTATGATTTAAATGTTTTCCAGGAAATATGGCAAGGCCTACTCATTTTTGGTCAGTAAAATGCTAAGACCCTGATCTGTCTTACAAAATCAAACTAAATTCCTATTTTGTAGAGTCAAATGTAATGTTGGCAATATTTTCAATATCAAGCTATTGAGTTGTGATCTATTTTGGGATTGTAGAAGCTCTTTTTGAGTGAACTACCTTAGTAGATAGATACTATTCGAAATCTAGTCATTAAAGCTATACTAGAGGATAGGATCTGGAAGTTTTATAGATATTTTAAATAGACAGAAGAAAGAGCATGTTCTGGTCAAAAAATTGGAGATCCAAGGGACCTTTTTGTGAAGCACATTGTAAAGGAATTTATGTTCAATTTGACACCTAATAGAAAAGGCATATGGATGGTTAGACCCTCTTTTTCTATTATGTTATTTCTTTATTCATGCTTGAATTCATTATTCGAATTGCAATGCTTTTTTATTCTTGACTAATAATTTATACAATGGAAATTTTACTGTAAAGATAATTTTTCAAGTTTGATATCAAGTTGATAATCTTGTTTCTTTATAATATTTTGAGGCAAGAATTCTTGTGAAGTTGACAAATTGAAGGCTTCACCTTCCTTTTTCTTAATTGGTTTGACCCGTCTTTGTGTTTACCTATTATTCAGTCATTGGGATATACTTTGTTTTAATCTTGTTTTTCATGTTATGTTGTTACCTTGAAACCAGTTTCAAACTACCTTACTAAGAAAAAAAACCAATCATAAAACCCTCAAAACACTTTTTGCAATAAATCAATGATTCCCTAGCTTCCCTTAGCAGTCGAGTGCAACTTTAGGGACCAAAATTTTTGGTTCCATTGACAAGGACGAAGAAATGAAGATATCCTCCCTAGGGAAACGACAAGTTTTCATTCAAATCTTGGTGGTGAACAAGATTTTGGACATTTTTTAAGACTCTGATTATTCACCTGGTGACACCTCTGTGGTAATTCTGGCTCCGAAAAGAGAAGGTAAAGGACCTAAAACTCCTCTAAATTCTTCATCATCTAATAAGAGACCAATAACAAGGAAAAATCCAGATCCCGAGCCTATTGCAGCAATGCCAGATCTTGAAAAATTACTAAGAAAACCTAAATTTCTTTTCGATCAGTCTTCACTCTCAAAGGGAAAATTATCTTCATAAAGTTCTCAAGCAGAATCCTCTGAAATCATCAAAACCCAATCAAATTAAGATTTCAATCCTGAAAGTGAAATTAAACATGTTATTGAGCCTGATATAGTTTCATTCCCTTCAACTGTTTTAGAATTAAATCCAGAACGGAAGAAGTTACTTATTGAACTCATTAAACAGGAGTATCCAGACATCTTGCATGTGATTGAAATTTTGACAGGTCACAACACAGATATTAAGAGCGAACCAGAGACATCATTATCATCTCTTGGATTTGTCTCATCCGAAGATTTTGGATCACACTATTTTTATTTTGAGACCCCTTTGTTTCTCACCCCATTAGTTGATCATAGTCAAGAAGAGAAATCCTTGTCTAATAAAGATCAAGATTCAACATCAATTTATATAAGTTGTGACACACAAGAGATGCCTTGTCCTTCAGCATCACCAATTTTACTCACTTCCAGAGCTCCAAAAATAACCAATATGGTTGCAGACAAAATGGATGAAATAGTTGCAGCAAGGTATGCTCCCTTGGTTCTTCCATAAGTCATATATGCCTTTCCACCAAATGATTATATGAGATACTTGCCCAGAGTCAATGGAGATGGATCAGTTTCTGTTGAAGAGCATTTGAGTTCATTTTATAGTTTTGTAGATAATTTCAATGTAGAGCATGTTGATGTGTGGATGAGACTATTTGTACAAAGTCTAAATGGAGAAGCAAGAAAGTGGTTCAAAAGTTTTCCTCCCAATTCAATAGATGAGATCGTAGCCTTAGATGATGCCTTTCTCAAACACTGGGCAGAAAAAAAGGACTTTCTATACTACATCACCGAATTTGGTGCTTTAAGGAGGAAACAAGGTGAATCAATACCTGATTTTACCAAAAGGTTCAACCAGATGTATGGAAAAATTCCAGAGATAAAACCTTCAGAGAATTCAGCTAAAATCACCTTTGCCAATGCATTTGATGCCAAATTTTCCTTGTTGCTTAGGGAAAGAAGAACCACTACCCTCAGCCTGATGCAAGATGTTTCTATCGAGGTAGAATCTAACATATTAGCAGCAGACAAATTGAAGTCTAGAAATGATAGAGAAAGAAAAAATCAAAAGGAAGAGTTGCCTTCATCTTCTAATTCAACATCTGATTCCAAAATGGATGAAATGGCTAAGATAGTGAAAACTCTGACATTTGAAATGACAAGGTTAAATATAGAACAAAAACAACCCAATAGACCTGTACCGGAGGGTGGTTATATAAATCCAAATCAGTTCAGAAAACTGAACAATGCTCCTCAGATTTTACCAAGAGAAAGGAAAAACTAGGATGACCAAAATGTTTTACCTCATTTTCAGAATAATGCGATAGATGAGGAGGAGGAGGAGGAGGAGGATACAAAAGAATACCCTGCAGTTCATTTGAATGATTCAGAATCATCTCCTCTACATGTGACACAACAGGATTATGAAGATGCTTTGATTGCAAATCAATTTGAGGAAGGATATGGAGATGAGATTGTCCAGCAGGAACCTAAAAGGAAAAAATACAATCTCAGATATGGTTCCAATGCACCTAAAGTAGATACACATGTGTCCACAAAGAAGTCCAGTACTCCAATTAAGTCAGTGGTTATCAAAGTTGTTCCCAAGATTCATGTTGACCAACCATTGAAGCAACCTGCCAAGGATAGCACTGTCGACATAAAGGAACCAGACAAAAATGTTTTTGTTTTCAATTTAGGACATGAAATCAACAAAATCAAGATTTCAGTGCCATTATTAGAACTCATGAAAATAGAACCTTTCAGAAAGACCGTCATCAAGGCTCTTCAGGATCCAGCTCATGTCACCTTTTCAGATACAGATAATCTAGAGGATGAAAACCCTGCTATAACTATTGGACCTCACATTGAAGACAGAATTGATGCCTCTCCACCTTTTTACATTTCATTGAATATCCATGACAAGATATTACACAACTGCTTAATGGATTATGGTGCCTCGCATAATGTAATTCCCAAGGTGGT
Source organism: Picea engelmannii (assembly GCA_009831015.1). NCBI lineage: Eukaryota > Viridiplantae > Streptophyta > Pinopsida > Pinales > Pinaceae > Picea > Picea engelmannii. Next base: position 82,218 of record ML783372.1, on the reverse strand, counting down.
GATGGAAGAATTAGCGTTGGACATTACCAGACCGTATCATGATCTATATTCTTTTGACTCCAAGAAATTCAAATGCCTTGGAGTTATGAAAGATGTGGTGGTCACTCTTTCCCAATTGCCTATTAAAAGTGTGGTATTAGATGTTATTGTGGCTGATATACCACCAAAATTGGGAATGCTTCTTTCAAGAACTTGGGCTAAGAAGGTAAGTGGTACTCCGAAGATGGACCTTAGCTATGCAACCATACCTTTTTTTGGTGGGGAACAACGGATATTATACAGATAAGTCAGATTATCTTATTTGGTAAGTGATCACAATAATCCCAATAATCATCCTATATACGCCGTAGAAGATGATCCGGGTTCTTCTATTTTTCATATGAGTGAGGAAATGGAAAAAGTATCAGTCAGAAAGTCAACAACTACAGTGGGAGACAATAAAGATAGTTTTTTTTGGAGAATGTATTTTGATGGGGCATGTTCTAAAGAAGGTTCTGGAGCTGGTATTGTTTTCATTTCCGCTTCCAAGGAGGTTATCCCCATGTCATATAAACTTGAATTTGACACCACCAATAACATCAATGAGTATGAAGCTTTGTTGTTGGGTTTGAAAGCTGGTAGAGATATGGGAATTGATAAGTTGTCTGTTTTTGGAGACTCGGAACTTGTTATTCACCAGATCAAGAATATATACCAAACCAAATAGCAAAGGTTAAAACAATACAGAAATGAGGTGTGGCACTATGTGGATAATTTCTTTTCGGCATTTAATATAACTTTTGTGCACAAAAATTTGAATCAACAAGACGACTCTTTGACACTTGTAGCTAGCAGCTTTAAAACTCCTATGTTTCCTAATCTGAAATTCGAAGTTGAAGTTAGAAACAGACCTTCAATACCGGATAATCTAAAGCATTGGCAGGTTTTTAAAGATGATGAGGAAATTCAAAGATTTTTGAAAACCATCGAAATTTTTTCTAACATCTCAATTGATCAAGATGACGAAGATGCAGAAGCATAAATACATGCTACAGAAGTCCTTCAAGATAGAATTGGTGGCCACAAATTCATTGAACTGAAGACAAACCATCTGCCCAAGGGTTTGGTTCCACTAGAAAGGTTGTTCGATCATAATGATGTTTCCAGGAAGGTTGTTATCCAAACATAAGAAACAGATGTGGTAGACTGTGACATTAGTTCGGATACAAATCCCAGGTTGGTAAAAATATCTAGAAAACTGTCACAAAAAATAGAAAGAAGAATATGTTGAATTAATGAAACATTATTCAGACATTTTTGCATGGTCTTATGAAGATTTGAAGGTGTTTGACACAAAGATTATTCAGCACAAAACTCCCCTGAAACCTAGGTCGAAACCTGTTAAACAAAAATTCAGGCAATTTAATCCTTTATTGTTACCTATAATAGAAAGGGAGCTGAAAAGGCTGCTAGAAGCGAAAATCATAGTGCCACTAAGATACTCAGAATGGGTAGCAAACCTTGTACCTGTCAAAAAAAAGAATGGAGATATAAGGCTCTGTGTAGACTTCCGGAATCTAAATAGGTGCTTTCTAAAAGACAATTATCCATTACCAAAAATGGATTATATCTTACAAAGAGTTGTCAGGGCAAAGAGAATCTCTATGCTTGATGGATATTCAGGGTACAATCAAATATCAGTAATGGAAGAGGATAACAAGAAAACAACTTTTACCACTCCCTGGGGAACCTTTATGTATGAAAAGATGCCTTTCGGGTTGATGAACGTTGGAGCCACATTTCAAAGGGCTATGGGCATCGCTTTCATTGAAGAGAAAGATAGGTTTGTGGTTATTTACCTTGATGACATCACTATATTTTCAGCATCTTATGAAGAACATTTATAGCACTTGAAGCAGACTTCTGAGAAATGCAGGAGGTATGGCATTTCACTTAATCCCAAAAAATCACATTTTTCCATGAAGGAAATCTTCTAGGACACATCGTTTCGCCTGAAGGAATTAAAATAGATCCAAAAAGAGTAAAGGTTATTCAGCTAATCGACATTTCGAGAAATAAAAAGTCTATTCAGTCATTCATTGGTAAAATTAATTTTCTAAGGAGGTTTATACCTAACTTTGCAAAAATTGTCAAGTACATCACTGACATGTTGAAAAAGGATGCAGAAATTAAGTGGATACCAGAAGCAAGAGAATCCTTTAAAAGGATCAAACAGGCTATTGTTTAGGCACCTGTTCTAATTAGCCCAGATTATTCTAAAGAATTCATGTTTTTTTCATTTGCATCAGAAAATACCATAGTTGTTGTTCTTCTACAAAGAAATGAGCAAGGCCACGAGCAGCCAATCTCCTTCTTTAGCAAAACTCTCGAGGACTCTGAATTGAAGTATGATTTAATAGAAAAACATGTCTATGCCTTGGTATAGGCATTAAAATCATTCAAAGTATATGTTATTCAATCTAAAATTACAACTTATGTCCCAAGCAGTGCAGTCAAAGAAATATTGGTTCAGCCAGATTGTGAAGGAAAGCGAGGGAAATGGATAACGAAAATCCTTGAATACGATCTGACCATAAAACCTACTCAACTGATAAAGGGTCAAGGCCTCTCCAAATTAATGACAGAATCTAATTGCAAAGCAATTGGGTTATATCATCTTTCAGACATGACACATGACTCTTCTGTCTAGATTGAAGAAATAGATTTACAAATAAACAACAAGTATGCTTCTTCAAAATGGTACAAAGATATCGTATTTTTTCTACCAAATTTTCAATCTCCCCTAGAGTTGGATAAATCAAAATTCAGATCATTAAAGTTGAGAGTTGTAAAGTACTGTATTGTTGATCAGACCCTATTTTGGAAGAACCCCATTGGTTTTCTGTTGAGGTGTGTGGACGAAAAGGAAGCTATACAAATCTTTCAAGATCTACATCATGGTGTCTGCAGAGGCCATCATCATTGGAAGGCTATTGCCTTAAAAATTATTAGAGCATGCTATTACTCGCCAGTTCTATTCTCAGATATTTTTTCTCAGGTCAGGGCATGTAAACCTTGTCAAAAATTTGTTGGAAAGTAGAAACTTATATCTCTGCCTCTTAAACCAGTCATCGCCCATGAACCGTTTCAACAGTGGGGATTAGATTTCATCGGAGAAATTAATCCGGCATCCTCAGGACAACATAGATGGATTCTTACAGCTACATATTATTTTACGAAGTGGATTGAAGCAATTCTGACTCGGAATACAATAGACAAGGTAATCATGGAATTTCTAGAGGGATATATTTTTTCCAGGTTTGGTTGTCCTAAAGAAATGGTCACTGATAATGCACAGTATTTTAAATCAAATTCCATGATTGAATTATGCAATAAGTATAGTATCAAATTGGTTCATTCTACTCCCTACTACCCCTAAGGGAACGGATTGGCTGAATCTTCCAATAAGACTCTGATAAGAATTATCAAAAAATTACTAGCAGAAAACAAAAAAGCATGGGATTCCAAGTTAAAGTTTTCCCTCTAGGCTGATCATATCAACAATAAGAAGTCTATTGGGACATCTCCCTTCCAGATGGTATATGGGACAAAAGAAATCCTTCCAACTCAATTGGGCCTGCCAGTCTTAAAGTTTCTGCAAAAAGAACTAGAGGAACCCAATGATGTCCAAAGATTTTTTTTTCAGATTATTGAAGTTCAACAGGTCAGAGAATAGGTTAATCAGAAAGTTGTTGCTCATCAGAACAAAATCAAGGCTACATTCGATAAGGGAACTAATAAATATGTTTTCAATGAAGGGGATTTTTTGTTAAGATGGGACGCCAGGAGAGAGGATAAAGAAAAACATGGAAAGTTCAATAATCTATGGTATGGTCCTTTCAGGATAGCCGAGGTAATGAATAATAACACTTTTCTCCTGCATAATTTAGACAACACTGAAATTTGTGGGGGGCCAGTGAACGAGAGGTTCTTGAAGAACTATTTTCTCTAAGGGCTCATTAGGTTTGAGTTAGTACAGTAGGTTTTCCTTTCAATAAAGACTCCATATACCCAATGGACTTGTTTTTACAGTTATGCAGAGAATAAAAGACTGATAGTTGCAGGGAAATCAGTGACTCAGAGATAAAGGAAAGGCAATGGTTTGCAGTTCTTGGAGTTTATTATCAAAACTCCATCCCCAGAAGGAGCCAATGTTAGTCTCTAATTTTGTCTTGGTTTAGTGAGAAAACCTTATCCTAAGTCTTCCTTACTCACACTTCATTTTTTGTTTCTCGTTGATTTCAATTTTTGTTTTTTATGTTTTTCATTACAGTTTTAGGATAGTTTATTTAAGTTCGATTTTGAAAGACATGGTTTAAAAATGAGGTGCCTCCTTGTATGCCTGTTTGAATTTCAAATTTTCAAATTTTGCTAAGTCATTAATAGCGCTACGGGAATAAGCCTATTCCCGTAGCACCAAATAATCATGCCTTGATACACACCTGCCATCCCGATTTCGTTATGATGACACGAATCATGGGTTGAGAGTTTGCATGCATCCACGAAATCTTGGAAACCATTTGCAAAATTCAACCATTTCATAATCCGATTGTTGTGTACGCGCGCAGAACTCAATTCAAATCACCCTTTTTCTTGATGATCGTTATATTATACCTATTTGATTTCGTTGAATTCAAGCTTGCAGTGAGGAATACAGGTATCCACTCAAAGGAATGGTATACACTAACAATTGTAGGTGGCAAATTTGGAACCCGAGGGCGCAGTTGCAGAATTGTGTTTGATGGCACCAAAGAGGAGCGGACAGGTTGTCAAAATAGAACCAGAGGGTGCCGAACTTCTTCATGCCTATCCTCAGATGGCTCAAAGGTTCAGAGACGCTGGGTGGTTTGAATTCCTCACCACTTTTCAGGGTTATGATGAGAAGGTCTCCATGGAGTTCGCTCTGAATTTTGATGGTTACGAGGTCGAAATCGGTAAAATGTTGATTCTGGTAATAGAACAGACTATCGCAAAGGCTTGGAGGCTGGTAGTTGGAGAAGAAAGATGGTGGAAGAAAGAGCATGTGGTTACTGAATTTGTAAACCAATTCCTGCTTCCAGACAAGCAAAATCTGGATTGGAGAAGGGGAATACCTCATAGTTGGATTCGACCCGAATGGCACATGGCTCTGATCATGATTCACGGGTATATCACCTGTGAAGGTAGATTCTCACTGGTCTATATCTACCACGTCAGGATACTAATGCATTTAAATGGTGATTACCCATTAAATCTCCCTTATTTTCTACTCAAAATCTTGACAAAGATGTCAAAAAGAGTGCAGTCACTCTCCACCAATGCTAAAAGTAGCCTTTTCCATCAAGTCTTGATTAAAACCTTAGTCATGTCTGCTTTGAACGAACAACAGAAGCCCTGGAGCTGGCTCACGGGATCCTTAACCCCTATCACTTAGTCCAATAAGAAGAAGAAAGGAAAAGGGAGAAAGACCATTACACAGAGCCGAGACATATTCAATGAAACCCCTGTGAAAGAGGAATTTTCTGATATCAGGGTGACCAGGAGGAGGAGAAGTAAAAGACCTAGGTGGGAGCCAGAAATTGAAATTTTTTCTGAGGAAAATGTTAAAGGGGAAAATGATTCAGATAATGATCTTGATACTCAAACTATATTCAAGCTTGAAACACCATCAACCAGTAAAAGGGGTGTTGCAACCAAAGGGAAAAGGGTTAAAGGTTTGTCTATATCACAGAAACCTAGAAGAAATTCTACTAGGGTCACCAACAAGTATAGACTGAAGTCAAAGGCAATGTTCAATCCATCAATCAGAGAAGAAAACTGCATAATCATAGAAGATGACTCTGAGAATTTTGAAGCAAGTACCAGGAAAAGGGAAAAAAGAACTCCATTACCCAACAAATCTGTCAACAAAGGAAAACGAATAATTTCACCACCTACAGGTCATGTAACGAGAGCTTCAACTAGATTAGCAAAAGCTAAAGAGATGGCTAAAGGTATCAGTGAAACTCCTGAAGATAAACAGGATTACTTTGAAGACTCAGATCGCATACCAGATGTGTCTGAAGCTATAGATTCAGCAAGTTCTAAGGAAGAACATAGCTCATAATTAGTCTCAAAGTACCAAGTTAAAGCCAAGGAACCCAGAGTTTCCTTAAACCTGAATGAACCTGCACCTTTTGAAGAATGCTCAGGATTCAAAGTTAAAATTAGAACTGATAAAGAAAAGATCAAGGAGTTTCAGAAAACAATAAGACAATTAAAGAAGGAGAAGGCGCAGATAGAACAATGGAATGCTCGCCAGCAAGAAAGGATTCAAAGTTTTAAAAAGAAGAAGAAAAAGCAAAGGGCATTGCTCAAAGAACTGAGGGAGATTAATTTCAGACTCTATTGGCATAATGTCATGCTTACCACAAATCTCAAACAGAGAAATGCTAAATCCATTGTTGTGATTATATCCTAAAGGTAACATGGAAATTTGCTACAATTATGATTTAAACATTTTCCAGGAAATATGGCAAGCCCTACTCGTTTTTGGTTAGTAAAATGCTAAGACCTCGATCGATTTTACAAAATCAAACTAAATTCCTATTTTGTAGCGTCAAATGTAATGCTGGCAATATTTGCAATATCAAGCTGTTGATATGTGATCTATTTTGGGATTGTAGAAGCTCTTTTTGAGTGAACTACCTTAGTAGATAGATACTATTCGAAATCTATCCATTAAAGCTATACTAGATGATAGGATCTAGAAGTTTTATAGATAGTTTAAATAGACAGAAGAAAGAGCATGTTCTGGTCGAAAAATTGGAGATCCAAGGGACCTTTTTGTGAAGCACATTGTAAAGGCATTTATGTTCAATTTGACACTTAATAGCAAAGGCATATGGATGGTTAGACCCTCTTTTTCTATTATGTTATGTCTTTATTCATGCTTGAATTCATTATTCGAATTGCAATGCTTTTTTAATCTTGACTGATAATTTATATAGTGGAAATTTTACTATAAAGATAATTTTTCAAGTTTGATATCAAGATGATAATCTTGTTTCTTTATAATATTTTTAGGCAAGAATTCTTCTGAAGTTGACAAATTGAAGGCTTCACCTTCCTTTTTCTTAAATGGTTTGACCCATCTTTGTGTTTACCTATTATTCAGTCGTTGGGATATACTTTGTTTTAATATTGTTTTTCATGTTATGTTGTTACCTTGAAACCAGTTTCAAACCACCTTACTAAAAAAAAAAACAATCATAAAACCCTCAAAACACTTCTTGCAATAAATCGATGATGCCCTAGCTTGCCCTTAGCAGTTGAGTGCAACTTTAGGGACTAACAAGATACATCTTCAGCGGGATTATCCTCTTCCTAATGTGGGCATGTACATGATGTCAGTTATGAAGATGACATATATCAAGAAATAGGTACAAGTCTTATTGGATCAAGGGGTCATCAGGCCCAGTTCATCTCCTTGTGGTTCTCCGATCATGATGGTGCCAAAGAAAGATGGCACATGGAGAATGTGTGTCAATTACTGGTCCTTGAATAAAATCACGATGAAAAATCGATACCCTCTTCCTCGTATAGATGATTTACTTGAGCAATTGAAGAATGTTGTTTATTTCACTAAGTTGGATTTGCGCAGTGGATATCATCAAATCAGGTTCGCAGAACAAGATGCAAGGAAGAATGACTTTAAAACCAAACATGGATTGTTTGAGTGGTTAGTTATTTCGTTTGACCTTTGTAATGCTCTAGAAACTTTCATGCATACGATGAATGATGTATTCAGGCCTTTCCTAGATGAATTTGTGATTGTGTACTTAGATGACATTATTCTTTTTAGTGAGACTTGGGATGAGCATGTGAGGCATGTAAAGAAAGTATTGGATACTTTGAAAAGGGAAAATTTGTATGTGAAAATGTCTAAATGTGAATCTGGCAAGAGTGCAGTTGTGTACTTAGGTTATATTGTAGGAGGAGGACAATTGAAAATTGATCCTTCCAAAATTGAAGTAATTGTAAAATGGCCTGAGCCAAAAAGTGTAACTGAAGTACGAAGCTTCTTAGGTGTAGTTCAGTATTCGAGGAGATTCATTCCCAAATTCTCCTTTATAGCAACTCCTTTGCATGCCTTAACCAGCGTGAAGAACACTTTTCAGTGGGAAGGAAAGTAACAAAAATATTTCAACACTTTGAAGGAGAAGATCAGTACTGCACCAGTATTAACAATGTTGAATCTTCAACAGCCTTTTGAGATCAAGACAGATGCCAGCGGATACACCATGGGTGCAGTATTGATGGAATATCGTATGCCTATTTGTTACCACTCTGAAACTTTTAACCAAGTTGTTGTTAACTATCCTACATATGATAAGGAGTTGTATGCATTAGTTCAAAGCATAAATAAATGGAAGCACTACTTGTTAGGGAAGGAAACAATTATACATATATATCACCAACCCTTACAATATCTCTAAGCATAGACCAAACTAAAACAATCTCAACACTACAGATGGATGGGTTTTCTACAACAATTTCATTTGGTAATCAAGTAAAAGAAGGGTACAAGTAACAAGGTAGCCAATATGCTTTCTAGACCTCATATTGTCGATTCTATTATTTTGAAGAATACTTATTTATCTCATGATATCTATGTACAACAATATGCCATCTATGAAGATTTTAAAGAAGTATATGAGAAGCTAACCCATGGTGCATAGGTAGAGAACTGTTGTCTGCAGGGATACTCTATCATCTTGGGAAGCTATGTATTCCTACAAGTGAATGAGTCCATGTGATACAAGAAGCTCACACTTCTCTTGTGTCTGGGCATTTTGGGGTAGGAAAAACTATGGCTCATTTGCAGAGGTTTTGTTATTGGCCTCAAATGAAAACAACTGTAACTAAGTATGTAAAGGGGTGTGTGATGTGTTCTACTTGTAAGCCCACTAATAGAAAACTGGGGCTATTCTCACCACTTCCTGTTCCATCCCATCCATGGGAAAGCATTTCCATGGATTTTTTAGGGGGTTTACCAATGACCAGAGGGGTTCATGACTATTTGTAAGTTGTAGTGGATAGGTTCAGAAAGATGTGTATCTTGATGCCATGTAAAAATTAGATCACTGCTGAGTAGAATGCTAATCTCTTCTTTCATCATGTTTGGGTTCACTTTGGGTTACCCATGTCCATTGTCTCGGATCGAGATACTCGATTCCTTGGGGATTTTTGGACTAGCTTGTGGAGAATTATGGACACCAAATTGAAGAGGAGCATTGCTTTCCATCCATAGACCAACTGACAAATAGAGGTGGTAAACATAATAGTGGTACTTTTTCTTCAAGGCTACTACAGCAAGCATCCCAAGTTATGGGATGAACAGATACCCTATGTACAAAATGCTTATAACTGAGCTTTACATTCATCCACTTAGAGTTCACCTTTTGAGACATGTTTTGGGTACCTACCTAAGGTTCCTTTGGACTTAATGTATGGGAGAGATGTCGATGTGAATGAAGAACAAACAGAGGATAGATCCCTCAATTTCATCTAGAGGATCCAGCAGATATGCCAGGAAATCAGAGAATAATTGGAGAAAAGTCAAGCATAGTATAAGGCTTGGCATGACAAGCACGGGGTTGATCATCAGTTTCAGGTTGGAAACCAGTTATGGCTTCATATCAGAAAGGAACGATTGAAGGGTGAAGGAAAGAAACTCAATCCCATCTGATATGGACCCTTCACCATCTTGGAGAAAAGCGTCACTAATGTTTTTTGTTTAGATCTTCCACCTTATATGCAGATTTACTCAGTTGTGAACATAGAGAACTTGAAACTTTTTTAGCCTCCCATGATCATGGATCAGGATGAGGAAGTTTCAATACCTTCATTTGATGAGTTTGCACCTGAGTACTTGGATGAGTTACAGGAATATATCATCCTGGGAAGAAGGATGAGGACTTCACGCAGGGGTGATGTTGATTATCTTCGAGTAGGCTTAAAGGGCACACATCCAAGCAAGGCAAAGGGGATTGAAAAGGACAAAGTGAGGGGACTCTTCCCTCACTTACCTATTGACTGATGAAATCTTTTGGTGGTCCAAAAATCTCTTGGTGGGAAGGCGTGATCCAAAAAGGATCTAGATAAGGATAAGAACAACTCGGAACTCACAAATGCAACTCAGAACACTCAAAATGGCTTCAGCAGATAAAGGAAGGGAAAAAATTCAAATTTCCCAAAACTCAGTGAAAATGGAATGATCGTGAAGAGCGCATCACAAGATTTCTAATGGTGGAAATGGCTCGTCAAATGGAGTTACGGATCGAACGATATTCACGATCAAAGTTTTGGTCAACCTAGCCCAGTCAACAGGGACAAATCAACATCCGTACTACTGATGTCAACATCAGTACAGATGAAATCATTGTTCATACAAAATATGTGGCAAGTGTAGAGGGAGACACATTTCATGATGACATTAGCATGACATCAGCATGATGATGTGGCAGCACGAAAGGCTACCATGTGTCACTCAGTTTTGGACTTTTTGGGCCGGCTTGTGGACCAATGAAAAGTTGTCACATGGCAATCCATTACCTGGCATCTGTACATTATGTGGAAGGCTGACATGGCATCCGTATGACACGTGGCAGGAAGGTGACATGATAGGATGATTGTGAAATGAGGTGACGTGGGCCAATAATTGGCTGCCATGTGGCCTAGTAATGGTCTGCCACGTGGCGGTGGGAAAATTCCCGATGATGCCCAACAATCGAATTATTAAAAATATATATATATACATATATATATAAATATATATATATATATATATATATAGTCCGCCAAATATGGTGGCAGTTCCGCCAAATATGGTGGCGGTTCCACCAAATATGGTGGTGGTTCCACCATATTTGGTGGCATATTCCTCGGCCCACCATTCTAAAAGCATCTCCACAAAAATTAGCCCCTGCCAAAAATTTGTTATAACAATATGTATAAAAGGGGAGGCTCGCGGGTTTGACCCTGAGACCTCCACCTAAACCTCCGCCAACAATGACTTAACATAGCTCCACTAACCAATGTGCCAACCAACTCTTTATTTCATAACCACCGCCTTTTTATTATAAAATGGGGTTTTCACCAGTGTACGGGACAAGGAAAGACCAAGGCACAGCCATACGGAGTGGGAACATATTTCGATAATTTTTCCAGTCATTTATTGCAGAGGCAGGCATGAAAATCGAGACAGGGGTGTCTCTCGAGCCTAAAAGTGCCAGACTCGGATCGAAGCATGGAGACAGTCATTTTTAGGTAATTCGACGCCACGAACATAGTGGTGATTTTTCTTTTCTGATCTGAGAAAATATTTTGTAGATTAACTCCATAATTAGGTATACTTATGTATTTTTCCCAATTCTTTTGTGGAGTTAATAAAAAGGCCTACCCATTTGAGAGCAGGACCCAGAGACGTAGTCCACCAGGGAAAAACTATGTTATCAAGTTTTTGCATTCATATTTAATGATTATGTCTCTTTCCTTTTGATATTTTCCTTCTTTATGGTGTACTTTAGTCTATGCTCATCTAATACAATTCTTTAATAAGTCACCGGACGAAAAGATCTCGGATCATTTTATGACACTCATCAATGATCTATTTCACCCCCATGTAGGGTTCTTTGTCGTTATCTAGCTTGATGATATTCTTATCGTTAGTAAGACATGGGATGATCTTTTACAACATGTTCACAAGTGTTGAACATCTTGCACACCAATAAACTCCAAGTAAAGCTTAAAAGTATGTTTTTGGGTACTCATCTATTTCTTATTTGGGTTTCTTATTTTTAGTAGAGGGCATCAAGCACAATCCTCATAATGTAGATTCCCTCTTGAAGTAACTTTACCATAGTCTATGAGTGAGCTCAAAATCTTCATAGGTGATGTGAACATTTATCACAAGTTCATTTTTTAGTTCTCTAAGTTGAGATTGAGATTGAATGTGATGATTTTTAATATGTCATTGGATCTATACATAAACAATATTTTTAAGCATACCTGGATTGAGTTGGAGATGATGTTTCTCTTCTAGATGCTTACAGACCTCTCCCCCTTCTTCGATTTTCTCAGTCACTCTAAAGATGTGAGTCCAAATGGCCACAAATTGCGCCTGCAGGCCTTTAAAAGGGAACGACAAGAACGTGCACGTGTTCTTAAGAACGCGCATGTGTTCTTAAGAACATGCATGCATTCCTRGGATTGTGCACACATTCATGGGAATGTTCCTATGTGTCATGTTGAGTGGAGGTTCGGGGTTTCTTGAACCTGTCACATTATGACGTGCACATTCCTAGACACATACACACACGTGTTCCTTCTCACCCCATTGCCACTTTATTGTCCATCAACTTTGTGCACTCACCTAATAATCAATAAAATCAATTTTTAACAAATAATTCAATATATATTTTTATATTTATTAAATTTAAAATGATCTTTGCAATATTAATTAAATAAAAAATTATACAATATTTTTATATTAATACAATAAATAAACAAGATGGAAAATTGTATAATTAAATTTTATAATTGTATCAATTGTAATTAATAAATTGTTTTTTCATATAAATATAAAAATGTGAATAACTCCTCATGGATGAATGATGAAATCTTTCAGTAGTTGGTCAAGACAAATTGGACTAACATAAGGGACACTGAGGACATTCCACCATGTATCCATTTTGCGTCAAATCTCAAAAAAAAAAAAAAAAACTGGTTATTCCATGGGCAAAAGAAAAACAAAAAGCAGAGGAATAGGAGCTACAAAATATTGAGGAACAACTCAGACTCTTTCAAGAGGACCCGGAGGTAGGGTTTATATCAAATTTGGCTTGTGAAAATTTAAAAAACTTGGAAGAAAGAAGAAGAACATTGCTGGTGGAACAAGAGGAAGCGTGGAGATTGAAAAGCAGAGTTATTTGGTTAGAAAAGGGGGATGAAAAAAAAAATTATTTCAAGCATATGAAAAAGGAAGGAGAGCATAAAATACCATTTGGAGTTTAAAGGACCAGGAGGGTAGATCCTGTACAACCTTTGAAGGCCTAGAAAATATGGGAAAAAAGCATTTTCAGACCTTATTCAAAGAAGACGGGAATATAAATATCGCAAAAATAATTAAGGTGGCTTTATATCTCCCAAGTTTTTTGAAAGAACAAGGGAACCAAGATTTATTTTCTGAAGTCACAGAAAAAGAGATAAAAGAAACCCTTCAAATCTTCCATAAGAATAAAATCCCTAGACCAGATGGGTGGACAATTGAATTCTTCAGGGGTTTTTTTGACCTGATTGACACATATATGTTAAAGGTCATTGAGGAATCTCAAACCAATGGTAGAATCCATGGGCCTTTCAATACTACTTGTATTTCCCTCATCCCAAAGGTAAATTATCCGCACACCTTTAATTATTTCAGGCCAATCTCTTTATGTAATTGTATCTACAAGATTATAGCCAAAATCATAGCCCGTGGACTAAAGCCTTTTCTTTCAAAATCCATTTCAAAGGAACAGTTCAGGTTTCTAGAAGGGAGACAAATTCATGAGGCAATAGGGGTAGAAAAATAAGGCCTTCATAGCCTAAATACCACAAGATCAAAAGGAGCAATTCTAAAGATAGATCTTTCAAAATATTTTGATAGTGTAAACTAGTTTTATATCTGTCTACTTCTCACTCATCTTGGCTTTCAAGTTTCATTTATAAAATGGGTGATGGCATGCATTTCCTCGGTATCCTTTGCAGTACTCATCAATGGAGAAGCCTCCCCCTTCTTCAAATATGAAAGAGGATTGTGTCAAGTATTTCCTTTATCCCCCTTACTTTTACTCCTGGTAGCTGAGGGTCTAAGTAAAGTTATCAATGTTGTAATGTCCCCAAGACCGAGCCCTGTTGTAAATATTGTTTATGAAATGAATTGTAATTATGTTTTATAGGCTGGTGAGCCAAGTTTATATAAGTTGGTGGGCTTATGTAATTATTACGCTCGAGAGCCTGAGTGTTGAAGGCCAAGAGCTTGATTTTGTACATGTATCTATGCAAAACATTAATAAAAATATAAACATCGCTGCGTGCAGATCGACCACGATGAATGAGTGATGGGGGACTAAGCTTCCACAGAGTGGGCAAGGGATTAGGGGATGGAAGGTGGGAAAAGGGGCTAATTGTTCAGCCTAGAGGTTAAGCCTAGGGGCTTAAGTCCTTGGGAGTAATATTTTATTATTATTCCAAAAATCCATGTGAATTATATGTTTTTATCCTAAGTTATTTTGGAATGACAGGTGACTTCCAAATGGGAGGAACGCATGTTGATGGAACGCATGCAGTTTCATGGGTGACAAGTGTCAACCCAAGCCCATGCAAATAAAATGGTTGAGATGAGCTGTGTTGGGGGTTCTCTTCCATTCCCATTGACTGCTGCGGAGGTTCCTCCTCCATTCTACCTGACCATCTGAGAGTGAACCGGTCGGACCTCTGCAAGAGACCTCATGCATCTTTTGAACCGTACATCCCCTGAACCAGAAGCCTGTGTTGATTTCGGGAAAAAGTCTGTGTTTGTTCTGAAAAGCCAGTACACCCCTTCTCTGTTCTAAACCATGGATTCTGAATCGACCCCTGCGTGGAAAAATCGTCACGCATCCCTGAGAATCCAGAGTGTGAGTCTATCCTGTGTTGCCAGATTAAGAAAATGGAAGTGTCCTGTCCCTGCTAAGCCTGGTTATGTTGTTGCACCTGTCTGTAGCTGCCCTAGGGTGTTCATGTCTAGATTTCCATTGATTGTGGTGGACGTGTAGTGTTTGATCATGTGTGGCTTGTTGGCTAGTTTTTACAACACTCTCTCCAGGTGAGAGAGGTGGTTGAAGTTGGAAGAACAGGTTGTTGGCCTGTGAGCGACTCTCTCCAGGTGAGAGAGTGCGCAAAGGAAGGAGAGAACTCTTGGAAGCAACCCTGTAGCTGCCACAGAGCTCAGAGACTTCCGGTCTGATCTGTTGCTAAAACCCAAGGCAAGGGAGGTTAGCAACCGAAGGACTGTCTTGGTGACAGAGAAGGTGTATACTCCTGGGGTGGAACAAGCATGTGGGGAAGGACAGTCTGTGGGAAGTGAGTATGAGTGGTTCCTGGGAGAGAAATCCTTCCTTGTGACTGTGTGTTTACCCTGTAACCTTAGCCTAGCTTAGGATTCCTTGCCTTGGGGTGGAGCTTAGTCCCAGCTCGGGGGTGACCCACTGCTGAGCTTGATGAGCAGTGTGGTCTAAGGCTGGGAGGTTTGTGGAAGGACTGCACCTAGTTGGTGGAATTACCACCGTTTAAAAGATAAGTACCAGATGATGCTTTAATTACGTTTATGTATGTCTGTGTATTTATATTTATCATGTAATTCTGTTGTGCATATGAATTAATGTTAAATACATTGATTATTTATAATAGCAGTAATTCTTATGCTTACTCTGAGTTTAAATGTGTTTCATTTTCTTAAATGCATGTAATATATATAATTAAGCATGAGATTGTTATTCTGCGAAGTAGCGCCTACCCAACCAGTGAATTGGATGATGGTAGGGAAAGGGAGTGTTACAGTATGGTATCAGAGCGTTACGGTATGAAAGAGTGTTACAGAATGGTATCAGAGCGTTACAGTATGAAAGAGTGTTACATAATGGTATTAGAGCAAGGTTTCGACACTGAGAATTGAATGATCTTGAGTGTCAAGGAGTTACTTGATCGTGTTACCAAGCTCAGGAGGTGTAGCGGTGTTATGAAACCGCAGCCAGGGTGGCATCTAGCTACAGGGAGAGAGGACTCCACACCAGAAGTGTTGGAGCCGTAGGATCTATTCGGGAGGAAAGGAGAACCCTCGTGACCGTCAGATCTGGAAAACGTGCGCAGGGTTTAAAAACCCTTTGGATTTGCACAGGAACATGGAAATCGCGATACGTGAAATCCCAAATTCGTCGGGACCATCCAACGGGGGGACATGTGGCTGTCAGACGACGTTTCAGCACCCGGGAAACCAAAAAGGGAAGAACCTTGTTTTTTCAAGTCATGAAATAGAGAAACCCGAAATTCCGAAACGATCTACACCATAGATCATAAGAGAGGAACTTAACTGTTGGATCAAGTGGAAAGGTAGACAGTAATTTTGGGATTTTGGAAAATGGAATTTCGAGAGGTGTGGATGCACGAACTCCCGATGTCTGAAACCCCGAAACACTGAAAAGATCTGTGTCGTAGATCTGAGAAAGGTCTGACCGTTGGATCTCACTTGGAATGGAAGTGGATGCATGGGTGTGTACCACGTGCTAGTGGGTTGAGAAGAAAAGCGAGAGTGGTGGGACCCGATGATGTCACCGAGGGTGACGTGGACCCTCCTGAACGTGCCACATGCCACCATGGTTGTGGGCGACAAATATGCTATGTAGGCCCAGAGGGTAAAGTAAATCAGGATTTCAGAAGTCGGGGGTTGGAAAGGAAAGCAAGTCTGGAAGCCTCAAGGACTGAAACCCACGAAACCGGAAGTCCCAAAGTCCCGAAATCTTCGGAGATGAAAGAACCGTAGTAGATTTTAAGGGAAACAGCTGTGCTATGGGCCCAGAGAGTAAGGAACCCGAATTTTTAGAATTCGGGAGTTGGAGTGACATGGGGTTGGGAGTCACTGCATCGTGAACTCCCAGGTACTGAAGACCCAAAAACCTGAAGTGTCGAATCCTGAAATCCATACCAGGGTTGGCGACAGCTGTGCTGTGGGCATAAGGGAAGAGAGGTTGGAAGTTCGGGAGTCAGGAGTTGAAGAGGGAAGCCAGTGCGAGAACCTCCGGGGACCAAAAACCCCAAAACCCGAAACCCCGAAGTTTTGAAATCCTGAAATTTTCGAGGGACATAAGAACTGTCGAGGATTTAACTGTTGAATCCTCGTGGACAAAAACCCCAAAAACCGAAGTCCCAAAGTCCCGAAAATTTGCAAAGCCAAGCAGGGCTCAGAAAACTTAGTGAATTTGAAACATTTTCTTATTCATGTTGGTTTATGAATGTTGTTTTTTTTATTAAGGGATAAGGCCTGACAAACTTCGATTGACTAGACGTTGTGTGTGCAGAGTTCAATGGGTGTCAGGACAGCCGAGTATACAAATGGAAGAGGTACATATTGCCTCTGAAACAGAGGAGGAAAGGGTAGTAAAGGATGTCAACTTGGGAATCGAAGGATCAAACTCTAATGGGCATGGAAAAGATATGGATAAGGAAGGACATATGATGAAACTCATTGAAAGATTGCAGAAAGATGCCCAGGCTCGCCGATATGATAGCCGAAAGCTCATGAAAGTCAAGGATAGGCAGGGTGAATTAAACTTTAAAATGTTGAAGAGCCTGGAAAGAATAGAAAGGAAATTGGAGAAGGAGAGTGACTCAAGTGAGGCAGAGAGTTGCAGGACCCCTGAGAGGAGAAGAAGATCGAGGAGTGGTAGCAGACATCCTCGTCGCTCCCCAAAGCATTCTGGTAGGGAGGCACGTAGTAGTTCAAGCCCATCCTCTACCAGAAAACACCAAAGATCTGGAGTGGATGAATTTAAGGGAGAGATGAACAAGATCAAGCCTCCAACATTCGATGGAGAACATAAGAAGGAGGAAGATGTTGAAACCTGGTTGCTTGGCATGAGGAAATATTTCCAACTATAGAATTATTCCACTCATGTAGAAGGAAGAATTATGATGTATCAATTGAAAGGAAAAGCATCCATGTGGTGGGATCAGTTTGTGCAGGTGCAACACATCAGAGAGAAAGATGTCACCTGGAAGGAGTTCAAGGGGTATTTTGAGAAGAAATACCTGACTAAAAGATACTATGACAGAAAGATGAAGGAGTTCTTTGAACTCAAGATAGGCAGCATGACCATTGATGAATACGAACAAAGGTTTTTGGAACTATTGAAGTATGTTCCATTCATCAAAGATGAGGCTGTCAAGATTCAAAGATATCTGAGTGGAATGCCACCTTCCATTAGTGGCAAGATCCAGTATGATGATCCTAAGACTATGGAAGAAACAATAAGAAGGGATAAATGCTTATATGAACAACAAAGAGAAAAGACTACTTTTCAGAAGGCTTGGGATGATCAGAAGAAGTTCAGGAAAGAGCAGAGGCTGAAGGGAAAGAAGCCTCCCTTTTTCAGAAACAGTCCTCAGGGACAACCATCCTTTAGAGAGCTCGGGAAGGTTGAAGTGGGTGACAAATGCCCAGACCACCACCTATGGAGTGTTGGGGCTGTAAAGGAAACCATAGGTACCAAGATTGCCCCCACAAAAAAGATAAAGAGAGAACCATCCACAATGTTCAACAAGCTGAAACAGTGGAGGATATGGGCAGCAGAATGCCAAGGATCTGCGCATCCCTGGATAACAAGCAAGCAGAATTTCAATCACACATGATTGAAGTGGAAGGTATGATTAACAATCGACCATTTATTATTTTAATCGATTCAGGGGCTAGCCATAGTTATGTAGATCCTAGGGTGGTAGAAAGTTTGCATTTATCAAGAAGAAAACATGAAAAGTCTTGGTTAGTGCAGTTGGCTACAGGAACCAAGAGGAAATTCATTGAGTTGGTGAAGTCTTGTCTTGTGGACATGAAAGGACCGAGCATGAAGGTTGAATTAAATATTCTGCCTTTAGGCTCTTATGACTATTTAATTGGAATGGACTGGTTGGACCAGCACCATGCCCTCTTGGACTATCGTAACAAAAGGCTTACATGCCTGGATGAGGAGGGGAATCGGAAAATAGTCCAAGGGATTCCTAGAGCTATGGCTGTTAGAGAAATCTCATCCATGCATCTAAAGAAGTGCTACAAAAAAGGCTGTCAATTATTTGCATCCCGTGTGGAGGAAGCATCCAGAGATGAAGTCTCAAGGATTGGATACCATGAGGTACTCATAGATTTCAAATACATATTTCAGGGGGTACCTGGACTACCTCCAAAGAGAGACATTGATTTCTCTATAAATCTTATGCCTGGAGCAGCTCCAATGTCGAAAGCTCCTTATAGAATGAGTACGCCAGAGCTGAAAGAGTTGCAATTGCATCTTGAAGAGCTTCTAAAGAAGGGGTACGTTCACCCCAGCCTGTCACCTTGGGGTGCCTCGGTCCTGTTCGTGAAGAAGAAGGATGGGACATTGAGTTTGTGCATTGATTTCCGATAGTTGAACAAGGTAATTTTCAATAACAAGTATCCTCTGTCGAGGATCAACGATCTTTTCGATCAGTTGAAGGGTGAGAAAATATTTTCAAAGATAGATCTCAGATCAGGATATCACCAGGTAATAATAAAGGATGAGGACATCAGCAAGACCACCTTTAGAACAAGGTACGATCATTACGAGTTCACAGTGGTGCCATTTGGATTGTCAAATGCACCTATTGTTTTTATGTGCTTGATGAATGGTGTATTCAGGGACTATCTAGACAAGTTTGTCATAGTCTTCCTAGATGACATTTTGGTGTATTCCAAGTCAGAGGAAGAGCATGAACAACACCTAAGGATGGTGTTGTTGTATGCCAAGTTGAGCAAATGCTTGTTTTATCAAAGGTAGATCCATTATTTAGGACACATTATTTCAGAAGAAGGGGTCGATGTGGATCCTGAGAAGGTTGAGTCCATCCGAGAATGGTCAGCGCTAAGGAATGTGGCAGAAGTTAGATCCATTATGGGTCTGGCAGGCTACTACAGAAGGTTTATAGCAGGGTTCTCAAAGATATCTCATCCTATCACTTCCTTGCAAAGGAAGGAGAAAAAATTTCAATGGATTTAAGAGTGTGAGAACACTTTCCAGCGATTGAAGTAGTTGTTAACCAGTGCTCCAGTCTTGAGGATTGTAGATCCAAATATGGGTTTCGTGGTGTGCACAGATGCGTGTAAGGAAGGGTTGGGAGGATTTCTCAACCAAGATGGATTTGTAATCTGTTATGAGTCCAGGAAGTTGAAACTGCATGAAAAGAATTATGCCACTCACAATTTGGAGCTGGCAGCAATCGTCCACGCTCTGAGGAAATGGAGTCATTACCTCATGGGAAGGAGATTCAAATTGAGAATAGACCACAACGGTCTGAAATATTTGTTTGATCAGTCGACTTTAAATGCTAGACAAAGTAGGTGGCTGGAGTTTCTGTGCGAATATGACTTTGATATCAAGCATATCAAGGGGAAGGAAAACAAGGTGGTTGATGCACTCAGCAGAAAAGTGCATGGCTTACATACTTCAGCCATTAGCATGTACAGGACTGATATCAAGGGTAGAATTTTGGAAGCTGCAAATGTTGATTTGCAGTACAGAGACTTAGTAGAAAAGCTACAGTAGCATGAAAGACCACAGAAAAAGAAAAGTTACACCTTGGAAGTTGATGGATTACTTCTATATAAAGATAGAGTGTATATACCCAATGTCCAGGAATTGAAACTTGCGATTCTAAAAGAAATGCATAACGTGACGTATGTTGGACACCCTGGATATCAGAAGATTGTGGCAGCAGTCAAAAGCCATTACTTTTGGTCAGGTATGAAGAGGGAGATCATTGAATACATCGTCAGATGTATGGAATGCCATAAAGTTAAGGCTGAGAATAGGCACCCAACAGGGTTGTTGCAGCCTTTGCCCATTCCTGAATGGAAGTGGGAAGTGGTGACCATGGATTTTATTACAGGATTGGCCAGAACGAGCAAGCAGCATGATTCAATCATGGTTATGGTGGACAAGCTTACAAAAGCTGCCCATTTTATTCCACTGAAAATCACTCACAAGGAAATAGATGTTGTTGATATTTTCTTAAAGGAAGTGGCATGCTTGCACGAAATTCCTAAAACGATTGTGTTCGACAGAGACCCAAAATTCACCTCGAATTTTTGGAAAGGACTGTTCAAAGGATTCGGAACGAATATGAACTTTAGTACAATGTATCATCCTAAGTCTAATGGATAGACAGAGAGGGTGAATAGAGTAATAGAAGACATACTGAGAATGTATGTGATGGACAAACCATCAAGATGGGAAGACTACCTGCATTTGGTAGAATTCGCCTACAATAATGGGTATCATGCATCATTGAAGATGAGCCCATTTGAAGAACTTTATGGAAGAAAGTGCAACACTCCAGTGAGCTGGGATAATCCAGTTGACAGAGCAGTAGTTGGGCCAGAGTTTCTCAAGGAGATGGAGGACCAAATGATAAAAATTAAACAGAATTTGAAAGCTGCCCAGGACAGGCAAAAAATTTATGTTGATAAGAACAAAACCCACCGAGAATTCAAAGTGTGTGATCATGTTTTCCTGAAAGTGAAAACTAACAGGAGTTCCCTGAAGCTGTGAAGTTGCGCCAAGTTGGAAGCCAGGTTTTGTGGGCCATTTGAAATCCCGGAAAAGATTGGGCCAGTTGCATATAACCTTGCATTACCTGCATCTATGACTGTACATAATGTGTTTCATGTTTCATTGCTTAAGAAATATATACCTGATACTAATCATGTTATTGACTAGAATGTGGTTCAGGTGGAAACATAAGGTGTCCTACAAGTGCATCCTGTGCGCATATTGGACAGGAAAAAAAACAGCTCCAGAATCGATCTATAGGGATTGTAAAGGTCCAATGGACTTGGTATGGTCCAGAGGATGCGGCATGGGAGCATGAAGATGTTAGGCGGGCAGAGTACCCGCATCATTTTGAAAATTTTGAAAGGCTTGCAGATACAGTGTAAAGTTGCACTGAGGACAATGTAGAAATAAGGGGAGGGGAATTGTAATGTCCCCAAGGCCAAGCCTTGTTGTAAATCATGTTTATGAAATGAATTGTAATTATGTTTTATAGGCTGGTGAGCCAAGTTTATATAAGCTGGTGGGATTATGTGATTATTAGGCTGGAGAGCCTGAGTGTTGAAGGCCAAGAGCCTGATTTTGTACATGTATCTATGCAGAACATTAATAAAAATATAAACATCACCGCATGCAGACCGACCATGATGAATGAGTGATGGGGGACTAAACTTCCACAGAGTGGGCAAGGGATTAGGGGCTGGAAGGTGGGAAAAGGGGCTAATTGTTGAGCCTAGAGGTTAAGCCTAGGGGCTTAAGTCCTTGGGAGTAATATTTTATTATTATTCCAAAAAGCCATGTGAATTATATGTTTTTATCCTAAGTTCTTTTGTAATGACAGGTGACTTCCAAATGGGAGGAATGCATGTTGATGGAACGCATGCAGTTTCATGGGTGACAAGTGTCAACCTAAGCCCATGCAAATAAAATGGCTGAGATGAGCCGTGTTGGGGGTTCTCTGCCATTCTCGTCGACTGTTGCGAAGGTTCCTCCTCCATTCTACCCGACCATCTAAGCATGAACCAATTGGACCTTTGCAAGAGACTTCGTGCATCTTCTGAACCGTACATCCCCTGAACAAGAACCATGTGTTGATTTCAAGAAAAAGTCTGTGTTTGTTCTGGAAAGCCGGTACACCCCTTCTCTGTTCTAAACCGTGGAGTCTGAATCAACCCCTGCGTGGACAACTCGTCATGCATCCTTGAGAATCCAGAGTGTGAGTCTATCCCGTGTTGCCAGATTAAGAAAACGGAAGTGTCTCGTCCCTGCTAAGCCTGGTTATGTTGTTGCACCTGTCTGTAGCTGCCCTGGGGTGTTCGTGTATGGATTCCCGTTGATTGTGGTGGACGTGTAGTGTTCGATCCTGTGTGGCTTGTTGGCCAGTTTGTACAACACTCTCTCCAGGTGAGAGAGGTGGTTGAAGTTGGAAGAACAGGTTGTTGGCCTATGAGCGATTATCTCCAGGTGAGAGAGTGTGCAGAGGAAGGAGAGAACTCCTAGAAGGAACCCTATAGCTGCCACAGAGCTCAGAGACTTCCGGTCCAGTCTGTTGCTAAAACCTAAGGCAAGGGAGGTTAGCAGCCGAAGGAATGTATGGGTGACAGAGAAGGTGTATACTCCTGGGGTGGAACAGGCATGTGGGGAAGGAGAGTCTGTGGGCAGTGAGTATGAGTGGTTCCTAGGAGAGAATTCCTTCCTTGTGACTGTGTGTTTACCCTGTAACCTCAGCCTAGCCTAGGATTCCTTGCATTGGGGTGGAGCTTAGTCCCAGCTCGGGGTGACCCACTGTTGAGCTTGATGAGCAGTGTGGTCTAAGGTTGGGAGGTTCATGGAAGGCCTGCACCTGGTTGGTGGAATTACCACCATGTCAAAGATAAGTACCAGATGATGTTTTAATTACGTTTCTGCATGTCTGTGTATTTATATTTATCATGTAATTCTATTGTGCATACGAATTAATGTTAAAGCCATTGATTATTTATAATAGCAATAATTCTTATACTTACTGATGAGCAGTGTGGTCTAAGGCTGGGAGGTTCATGGAAGGCCTGCACCTGGTTGGTGGAATTACCACCGTTTCAAAGATAAGTACCAGATGATGTTTTAATTACGTTTCTGCATGTCTGTGTATTTATATTTATCATGTAATTATGTTGTGCATATGAATTAATGTTAAAGCCATTGATTATTTATAATAGCAGTAATTCTTATGCTTACTCTGAGTTTAAATGTGTTTCATTTTCTTAAATGCATGTCATATATATAATTAAGCATGAGATTGTTATTCCGCGAAGTAGCGCTTGCCCGGCTAGTGAATTGGATGATGGCAGGGAAAGGGAGAATTACAGTATGGTATCAGAGCGTTACAGTATGAAAGAGTGTTATAGAATGGTATCAGAGTGTTACAGTATGAAAGAGTGTTACAGATGCAGCAGCCAGGTCGGGGAATTTTCAGGGAATAATAGTTACAACAAGGTTCATAATTACACACCTTTTATTTGTGGATGATATTCTCATCTTCTCTAATGGAAAAGATGGAGATGTAGAAACTTTGGTTGACATCCTATCATTGTTCTGTTTAGCCACAGGTATGAAAATAAATGAACAAAAATCAACTATCACTACCTCGGAACTGGACGAAGAAGAAATGGCAGTGTACCCAAGTCTTTTTCCTTTTTTTCTTCAGGATATCTCGAAAGGGTTAAAATACTTGGGCTTCCAGTTAAAGCCAAATAGCTACAGGAAAGAATATTGGAAATGGCTGATAGAAAAACTAGAGAAAATATTAAACAGTTGGAGCTTTAGATGGTTATCAAAAGAAGGTAGACTCACACTGACCAAATCCGTTTTTGGAAGCCATACCAGTTTATTGGATGTCGTTAGCATGGATTCCAAAAGGAGTTCTTGAAAAAATCAGAAGAATCTGTGAACGCTTTATTTGGTCTGGTTCTGGAGAAAAGTATACTCAGCCATGGTCAAAATGGGATAACATAGCTTTTCCAAAAGCATTGGGAGGTTGGGGGCTCAAAAACAAATTCTTGTTTTCTAAGGCCCTTGCAGCAAAATCCTATTGGAGGCTCATCTTAGAGACTAGTTTGTGGACCCTTGTAGTAGCACAAAAATATATTTCCCCAGGTTCAATTGAAGATTGGATCAAAAGCCCAATCAAATCTTCAACAAATGGATCGATTATTTTGAAAGCAGTGATCTCTTCTTTTCTAGTGGTTGGGGATAGTCTTGCTTGGAGGGTGGTAAAGGAAATCATTTACAAATTGGTGTTGATCCATGGCTAGGGAGTGGAAACTCTCACTTACTGCCAGGGGATCTAATTGAACAATTACAAAGGAAAGGTATATTTTACCTCTCTCATTTAGCCGACCCTCTAACAACAAATTTATGGAACCAAGGTTGTAAAAATGCTACTATTCTAGGACTAAATGGGATTCAAGCAGAAGCAATGACAAACTATATAGTCGCACTTAGAAGAGGCCACATCAGAATCACTAGAAAGGATGATGAACTAGTATGGAAAAAATATACAATAGGCTTCTACACTCCAAAAGTAGTGTACATTGCACTGAACATTGACCCATTGCAACAAAACCCCAAATGGTGGTGGAAAGGTCTTTGGAAGCTAAAATTCCCTCAAAAAGAAAAAATATTTATGTGGGCAACCATAAATAATCGAATCCCAACTTGGGAGTTCTTGAAAAAGCGTCAGATAGAAGGACTAGGGATATGCACCCTCTGTAAAAATGAAAATAAATCCACTATACATATTCTCATCACCTACCCCTTCATAATAAAAGTATAGACTGAAACATCAACCAACATCAGGAAGAATTGCATTTGGGCTGGAGAATCTATGGAAATGGCTGAAAAATTGGACAGATAACCCAGGAAATAAAGAGATCAAAGTTCTCCCTCTTTTATTAAGCTGGGGAATCTGGCTAGCATGAAATGTAGAAATCTTCAAGGATAAAGCCACAATTCCAGAATTAATAGTTGCTCAAAGTATTTCAATACTTTCCCACTTCCCCCGGTCCAAAAATTCACCAACAATAAGGGTAAGGAAACAAGAGACAATAAATACATTAAAACCTTGGGCTTACTTTGATGGAGTTGCTCAGGACTCTGTTTGTGGAGGAGGATTCATTCTTCATCTATCGGAAAACTATTGTTTCCTTTTAAAAATGGGATTGGGAAGGGGGACAAACAATTATGCTGAACTTATGTCCATGAAGCTTCTACTTCTATTTTCCAGAGAAAAAGGCTTACAGCAATTACAAATTTTTGGGGACTCTATGAATGTTATAAATTGGACAAGAAAACACCAAAATTGTCACAGTATTTTGCTTAGTCCTATTCTGGAGGAAATCTTTATGATGTTGGACACCTTTGATACTATGCTTATATCTCATGTCTACAGGGACAGGAACATGGTAGCAGACTCACTGTCCAAAGAAGGATTGCAACTACTACAAGGACAAGGGCATATCACTGAGAAAAAAGGGGGAGACTCAAATGCTTTCTATCACGGGCCTTTTATAGAAGATCAAGATCTCCTACAAGATTGATGAAATCGGACATAATCTATCTAGTTGACAGCCTTTTGAAAAATGCAATTTCTACTCGATCGACTTTCTTTCACACTTTTTTCTTACTTTACTAAGCACATCAAATTGTATAAAGTTTTATTTTAAGACATTTCAATCTGCCTTTGTTTTTACAAAAAAGGCAGACATTATCCACAATAGTGGTGATCTTCTCTTGTATATAAAGGACACATATAAGTAGAAAGTAGAAAGTGAAAAGGGTGTGACTTTGTTTTTTTTTATTTTTATTTCTGTGCAATATGTAGCCTTGAAAAGAGGGCATTCAAAAACACATCTATCTTCAGCTATCGCACACACATTTTTTATGTGAAATACTCTAAAAACACCTACAAAATATAATTTTGTCTCTAACAGAAAATAAAATTACCTTTTTTCCTTTAGAAAAAAAATATTAAAATGTAAAACAATAATAAATTTTAAATATAATTTAAATATTTTAATAAGTGAGAACCTCATTTTTGTTTAAAAAGTACATAACAGATTCATAATACCGGGTTACATGACAATATCATCTATAATTATTATCTTAGCGAGATTTGCTACCATTTGGAGTTGTTTAAGAGTTTGACTAGTTCTACTCTTGTCCTAAAAAAATCTTTATATAAATATTATCTTTTATTTCAAGTTTATATTTTGATATTGCATGTTCGTTTAGTTAGAATGATTGTTGTTTATGGACAATTTCTAAGTGATTTATTGCCATTTATATTATAAATAGATTATAATAAGGTTATTTTTTTTTTAATTACCTATGAATCCAAATATAAAAAACTTATCCACTACTTTTCTACGTCAAACTTCCTATGGACAAAGTCTGTCTCGATCATCGGACACACACTTTAAAATTTAATCGCGTGAATAAGATATTTTTGTTTTTCACACAGCAGCACGTCTCTTTTAGCGGATGAAGCTAACAGATATGGATGGGATTGTTTTACGGGAGGTACAAGTCATAATGCGAGCTGGTTACATTGAATCTATGCTTGTTTTCCGGGTGGTTATACTAGAGAGTTATTGTTTTGTGATTAAACTAGTACAAGTTTAAATTTAAAGGGGGCTAGGATCTCATACACTAATTAGGTGTATGGTTTGACCATGACCTTAAAAATAGATTATTATTATTAGTAGTAGTAGTATCATTCTATACCTTTTTACAACTTGATTTATATACATTTATAGTATCATTTTCTATCTTTTAGAGAAAAAGAAATTTAAAAAAAAAAATGGAAAGAAGTTATAATGTAGACTTGCTATATTGAATCTATTAGTTGTATTGAATGTTAGATTTTGACACGATCATTAAATAAAGTTAAAAAAAATTGTCTTGTTTGTTTTGTGATTAGATTAAACTAGTACATCCAGAATATTAAAGACGAGATTATTAGTTGTATTGAGTGTTAGAGTTTGGCATGATCCTCAAATACATATAAGAATTTTTGTCGTGATTGTTTTGTGACTATTAAAGATTGCATTATTAATTGGTATTGAGTGTTAGAATTTGACTTGATCATCAAATAAAGTTAAGATTTTTTTAAGTGTTTGTTTTGTGATTAAACTAGTACAACCACAATATTAAAGATGGCACAATTAATTGTATTGAGTGTTAGATTTTGACATGATCATCAAATACAGTTAAGAATTTTTGTGGTGATTGTTTTGTGATTAAATTACCACAACGACAATATTAAAGATGGCACCATTAGTTGTATTGAGTGTTAGAATTTGGCATTATCCTCATATATTTTAAACAAAAATACTAGCTCCTCACACATATATATTAAGGTGGAACATATATATATAGATATACATCCACATATTTGATATTCCAAACATTGTCTTGGATATATTTTTTTTGCAAACTATAATTATTGTAAAATAAAATATAAAAAGCTCCATACAAATCAATTGGTCTACACCTTATATTAATCACAAGCTTAAGTGATCACAACCTTTCATTAAAGAGTGATGATAAAAATATTCTTGCCATTTTAAATTATAGCCACATCCTAGACATTTTCATTTAAAAAAAA
>ML783372.1:7625-20643 GCA_009831015.1 Picea engelmannii | reverse complement strand
GATGAGGAAATTCAAAGTTTTTTGAAAACCATCGAAGAGTTTTCTAACATCTCAATTGATCAAGATGACGAAGATGCAAAAGTAGAAATACATGTTGCAGAAGTCCTTCAAGATAAAATTGCTAGCCACAAAATCATTGAACTAAAGATAAACCATCTGCCCAAGGGTTTGGTTCCACTAGAAAGGTTGTACGATCATAATGATGTTTCCAGGAAGGTTGTCATCCAAACAGAAGAAATAGATGTGGTAGATTGTGACATTAGTTCGGATGCAAATCCCAGGTTGGTAAAAATATCTAGAAAATTGTCACAAAAACAGAAAGAAGCATATGTTGAATTAATGAAACATTATTCAGACCTTTTTCCATGGTCTTGTGAAGATCTGAAGGTGTTTGATATAGAGATTATTCATCACAAAATTCCCCTAAAACCTAGGTCGAAACCTGTTAAACAAAAGTTCAGGCAATTTAATTCTTTATTGTTACCTATAATAGAAAGGGAGCTGAAAAGGTTGCTGGAGGAGAAAATCATAGTGCCACTAAGATACTCAGAATGGGTAGCAAACCTTGTACCCGTCAAAAAAAAGAACGGAGAGATAAGGCTCTGTGTAGACTTCCAGAATCTAAACAGGTGCTCTCTGAAAGACAATTATCCATTACCAAAAATGGATTATATCTTACAAAGAGTTGTCAGCGCAAAGAAAATCTCTATGCTTGATGGATATTCAAGGTACAATCAAATATCAGTAATGGAAGAGGATAAAAAGAAAATAGCTTTTACCTCTCCCTGGGGCAGCTTTATGTACGAAAAGATGCCTTTCGGGTTAATGAACACCGGAGCCACATTTCAAAGGGCTATGGAAATTGCTTTCATTAGAGAGAAAGACAGGTTTATGGTTATTTACCTTGATGACATCACTATATTTTCAGCATCTGATGAAGAACATTTACAACACTTGAAGCAGACTTTTGAGAAATGCAGGAGGTATGGCATTTCACTTAATCCCAAAAAATCACATTTTTCCATGGAGGAAGGAAAGCTTATAGGACACATCGTTTCGCCTGAAGGAATTAAAATAGATCTATAAAGAGTAAAGGCTATTCAGCTAATCGAAATTCCAAGAAATAAAAAGTCTATTCAGTCATTCATTGGTAAAATTAATTTCCTAAGGAGGTTTATACCTAGCTTTGCAGAAATTGTCAAGTACATCACTGACATGTTGAAAAAGGATGCAAAAATTAAGTGGATACCGGAAGTGAGACAATCCTTTGAAAGGATCAAACAGGCTATTGTTTAGGCACATGTTCTAATTAGCCTAGATTATTCTAAAGAATTCATGATTTTTTCATTTGCATCAGAAAATACCATAGTTGTTGTTCTTTTGCAAAGAAATGAGCAAGGTCACGAGCAACCAACCTCTTTCTTTAGAAAAACTCTCAGGGACTCTGAATTGAAGTATGATTTAATAGAAAAATGGGCCTACGCCTTGGTAAAGGCATTAAAATCATTTAGAGTATATGTTCTTCAATCTAAAATTACAGCTTATGTCCCAAGCAGTGCAGTCAAAGAAATATTGGTTCAGCCAGATTGTGAAGGAAAGCGAGGGAAATGGATAACCAAAATCTCGGAATACGATCTCACCATAAAACCTACTCAACTGATAAAGGGTTAAGGCCTCGCCAAATTAATGAATGAATCTAATTGCAAAGCAATTGGGTTATATCATCTTTCAGAAATGACACAGGACTCTTCTGTCCAGATTGAAGAAATAGATTTACAGATAAACAATAAGTATGCTTCTTCAAAATGGTACAAAGATATCGTATTTTTTCTGTTGAATTTTCAATCTCCCCCAGAGTTGGATAAATCAAAATTCAGATCATTAAAGTTGAGAGATGTAAAGTACTGTATTGTTGATCAGACCCTGTTTTGGAAGGACCCCAACGGTTTTCTATTGAGGTGTGTGGACGAAAAGGAAGATAAACAAATCTTTCAAGATCTGCATCATGGTGTCTACGGAGGCCATCATCATTGGAAGGCTATTGCCTTCAAAATTCTTAGAGAAGGATATTACTGGCCAGTTCTACTCTCAGATATGTTTTCTCAGGTCAGGGCATGTGAACCTTGTCATAAATTTGCTAGAAAGAAAAAACTTATATCTCTGCCTCTGGAACCAATCATCGCCCATGGACCATTTCAACAGTGGGGATTAGATTTCATTGGAGAGATTAATACTGCATCCTCAAGACAACATAGATGGATTCTTACAACTACAGATTATTTTATGAAGTGGATTGAAGCAATTCCAACTCGGAATACAACAGACAAGGTAATCATGGAATTTCTAGAGGGATATATTTTTTCCAGGTTTGGCTGTCCTAAAAAACTAGTCACTGATAATGCACAAGCTTTTAAATCAAATTCAATGATTGAATTATGTAATAAGTATAGTATCAAATTGGTTCATTCTACTCCCTACTACTCCCAAGGGAACGAATTGGCTAAATCTTCCAATAAGACTCTGATAAGAATTATCAAAAAAATACTGGCAAAAAACAAAAAAGCATGGGATTCCAAGTGAAATTTTTCCCTCTGGGTTGATCATATCAGCAACAAGAAGTCTATTGGGACATCTCCCTTCCATATGGTATATGGGACAGAAGAAATCCTTCCAACTCAATTGGGCCTGCCAGTCTTAAAGTTTCTAGAAGAAGAACTAGAGGAACCCAATGATGTTCAAAGAATGTTTTTTCAAATGATTGAAGTTCAACAGGTCAGAGAATAGGTTAATCAAAAAGTTGTTTCTCATCAAAACAAAATCAAGGCTACATTCGATAAGGGAGCTAAGAAATATGTTTTCAATGAAGGGGATTTGGTGTTAAGATGGGACACTAGGAGAGAGGATAAAGCAAAACATGGAAAGTTCGATAATCTATGATATGGTCCTTTTAGGATAGCCAACGTAATGAACAATAACACTTTTCTCCTGCATAATTTAGACAACACTGAAATTTTTGGGGGCCCAGTGAACGGGAGGTTCTTGAAGCACTATTTTCTCTAAGGGATCATTAGGTTTGAGTTAGTACAGTAGGTTTTCCTTTCAATAAAGACTCCATATACCCAATGGACTTGTTTTTATAGTTATGCAGAGAATAAAAGACTGACGGTTGCAGGAAAATTAGTGAATCAGAGATAAAGGAAAGGCAATGCTCTGCAATTCTTGGAGTTTATTATCAAAACTCCATCCCCAGAAGGAGTCAATGTTAGTCTCTAATTTTGTCTTGGTTCAGTGAGAAACCCTTATCCTAAGTCTTCCTTACCCACAATTCATTTTTTGTTTCTCGTTTATTTCAATTTTTGTTTTTTATGTTTTGCATTACAGTTTTGCGATAGTTTATTTAAGTTTGATTTTGAAAGACACGGTTTAAAAATGAGGTGCCTCCTTGTATGCCTGTTTGAATTTCAAATGTTCAAATTTTGCTAAGTCATTAATAGCGCTACGGGAATAAGCCTATTCCCGTAGCGCCAAATAATCATGCCTTGATACGCGCCTGCCATCCTAATTTCATTATGATGACACGAATCGTGGGTTGAGAGTTCGCATGTGTCCACGAAAGCTTGGAAATCATTTGCAAAATTCAACCATTTCATAATCCGATTGTTGTATACTCGCCCAGGACTCAATTCAAATCACCCTTTTTCTTGATGATCATTATATTATACCTGTTCGATTTCTCCAAATTCAAGCTTGTAGTGAGGAATGCAGGCATCCACTCAAAGGAACGGTATACACTAACAATTTCATGTGGAAAATTTGGAACCCGAGGGCGCAGTTGCAGAATTGTGTTTGATGGTGCCAAAGAGGAGCGGACAAGTTGTCATAATAGAACCAGAGGGTGTCGAACTTCTTGAAGCCTATCCTTAGATGGCTCAAAGGTTCAAAGACATTGGGTGGTTTGAATTCCTCACCACTTTTCAGGGTTATGATGAGCAGGTCTCCATGGAGTTCGCTCTGAATTTCAATGGTCACGAGGTCGAAATCGGTAAAATGTTGATGCTGGTAATAGAACAGACTATCGAAAAGGCTTGTAGGATGGTAGTTGGAGGAGAAAGATGGTGGAAGAAAGAGTATGTGGTTACTGAATTTGTAAACCAATTCCTGCTTCCAGACAAGTAAAATCCGGATTGGAGAAGGGGAATACTTCATAGCTGGATTCGACCTGAATGGCACATGGCTCTGATCATGATTCATAGGTATATCACCTATGAAGGTAGATTCTCACTGGTTTATATCTACCACGTCAGGATACTAATGCATTTAAATGGTGATTACCCGTTAAATATCCCTTATTTTCTGCTCCAAATCTTGACAAAGATGTCAAAAAGAGTGCAGACACTCTCCACCAATGCTAAAAGCAACCTTTTCCATCAATTCTTGATTAAAACCTTAGTCATGTATGATTTGAACGAATTACAGAAGCCCTGGAGTTGGCTCACGGGATCTTTAAACCCTATCACTCAGTCCAATAAGCAGAATAAAGGCAAAGGGAGAAAGACCATTACACAGAGCCGAGACATCTTTGATGAAACCCCTATGAAAGAGGAAATTTCTAATATCAGGGTGACCAGGAGGAGCAGAAGTAAAAGACCTAGGTGGGAGCCAGAAATTGAAACATTTTCTTAGGAAAATGTTAAAGGGGAAAATGATTCAGATAATGATCTTGATACTCAAACTACAGTCAAGCTTGAAACTCCATCAACCAATAAAAGGGGCGTTACAACCAAAGGGAAAAGGGTTAAAGGTGTGTCTGTATCACATAAACCTAGAAGAAATTCTACTAGGGTCACCAACAAGTATAGACTGAAGTCAAAGGAAATGTTCAATCCGTCAATCAAAGAAGAAAACTTCATAATCATAGAAGATGACTTTGAGAATGTTGAAGCAAGTACCAAGAAAAGGGCAAAAAGAACTCCATTGCCCAAGAAATATGTCAGCAAAGGAAAACGAATAATTTCACCACCTATAGGTCCTGTAACGAGAGCTTCAACCAAATTATCAAAATCTAAAGAGATGGTTAAAGGTATCAATGAAACTCTTGAAGATAAACAGGATTACTTTGAAGACTCGGATCGCATACCAGATGTTCCTGAAGCTATAGATTCAACAAGTTCCGAGGAAGAACATAGCTCGTAATTAGTCTCAAAGTACCAAGTTAAAGCCAAGGAACCCAGAGTTGCCTTAAACCTATATGAACCTGCACTTTTTGAAGAATGCTCAGGATTCAGAGTTAAAATTAGAACTGATAAAGAAAAGGTCAAGGAGTTTCAGAAAACAGTAAGACAATTAAAGAAGGAGAAGGTGCAGATAGAACAATGGAATGCTCGCCAGCAAGAAAGGATTCAAAGTTTTAAAAATAAGAAGAAAGAACAAAGTGCATTGCTCAAAGAACTCAGGGATATTAATTTCATACTGTATTGGCACAATGTCGTGCTTACCACAAAGCTCAATCAGAGAAATGCTAAAGCCACTGCTGTGATTATATCCTAAAGGTAACATGGAAATTTGCTACAATTATGATTTAAACGTTTTCCAGGAAATATAGCAAGGCCTACTCATTTTTGGTCAATAAAATGCTAAGACCTCGATCTGTTTTACAAAATCAAACTAAATTCCTATTTTGTAGAGTCAAATGTAATGCTGGCAATATTTGCAATATCACGTTGTTGAGCTGTGATCTATTTTGGGATTGTAGAAGATCTTTTTGAGTGAACTACCTTAGTAGATAGATACTATTTGAAATCTAGTCATTAAAGCTATACTAGATGATAGGATCTAGAAGTTTTATAGATAGTTTAAATAGACAAAAGAAAGAGCATGTTTTGGTCGAAAAATTGGAGATCCAAGGGACCTTTTTGTGAAGCACATTCTAAAGGCATTTATGTTCAATTTGACACTTAATAGCAAAGGCATATGGATGGTTAGACCCTCTTTTTCTATTATGTTATTTCTTTATTCATGCTTGAATTCATTATTCGAATTGCAATGCTTTTTTATTCTTGACTGATAATTTATATAGTGGAAATTTTACTGTAAAGATAATTTTTCAAGTTTGATATCAAGCTGATAATCTTGTTTCTTTATAATATTTTGAGGCAAGAATTCTTGTGAAGTTGACAAATTGAAGGCTTCACCTTCCTTTTTATTAATTGGTTTGACCCATCTTTGTGTTTACCTATTATTCAGTCGTTGGGATATACTTTGTTTTAATCTTGTTTTTCATGTTATGTTGTTACCTTGAAACCAGTTTCAAACCACCTTACTAAAAAAAACCAATCATAAAACCCTCAAAACACTTTTTGCAATAAATCGATGATGCCCTAGCTTGCCCTTAGCAATCGAGTGCAACTTTAGGGACTAACAAGATACATCTTCAGTGTGATTCTCCTCTTCCTAATGGGGGCATGTACATGATGTCAGTTGTGGAGATGACAGAGATCAAGAAGCAGGTACAATGCTTATTGGATCAAGGAGTCATCAGGCCCAGTTCATCTCCTTGTGGTTCTCTGATCGTGATGGTGCACAAGAAAGATGGCACATGGAGAATGTGTGTCAATTAACGGTCCTTGAATAAAATCATGATGAAAAATCGATACCCTCTTCCTCGTATAGATGATTTACTTGAGCAGTTGAAGAATGTTGTTTATTTCACTAAGTTGGATTTGCACAGTGGATATCATCAAATCAGGGTCGCAGAACAAGATGCATGGAAGAATGCCTTTAAATCCAAACATGGATTGTTTGAGTGGTTAGTTATTTTGTTTGACCTTTGTAGTGCTCTGGAAACTTTCATGCTTATGATGAATGATGTATTCAGGCCTTTCCTAGATGAATTTGTGATTGTGTACTTAGACAACATTATTCTTTTTAGCGAGACTTGGGATGAGCATGTGAGGCATGTAAAGAAAGTATTGGATACTTTGAAAAGGGAAAAGTTGTATGTGAAAATGTCTAAATGTGAATTTGGCAAGAGTGCAGTTGTGTACTTAGGTCATATTGTAGGAGGAGGACAATTGAAAATTGATCCTTCCAAAATTGAAGTAATTTTAAAATGGCTTGAGCCAAAAAGTGTAACCGAAGTCTGAAGTTTCTTAGGTGCAGTCCAGTATTGGAGGAGATTCATTCCCAACTACTCCTTTATAGTAGCTCCTTTTCATGCCTTAACTAGCGTGAAGAACACTTTTCAATGGGAAGGAAAGTAACAAAAATATTTCAACACTTTGAAGGAGAAGATCAGTACTGCACCATTATTAACAATGTTGAATCTTCAACAACCTTTTGAGATCGAGACAAATGCCAGTGTATACGCCATGGGTGCAGTATTGATGGAATATCGTAAGCCTATCTGTTACCACTCTGAAAATTTTAACCAAGTTGTTGTTAACTATCCTACATATGATAAGGAGTTGTATGCATTAGTTCAAAGAGTAAAGAAATGGAAGCACTACTTGTTAGGGAAGGAAACAATTATACATATATATCACCAACCCTTACAATATCTCAAAGCATAGACCAAACTAAAACAATCTCGACACTACAGATGGATGGGTTTTCTACAACAATTTCATTTGGTAATCAAGTACAAGAAGGGTACAAGTAACAAGGTAGCCGATATGATTTCTAGACCTCGTATTGTCGATTCTATTATTTTGAAGAATACTTATTTTTCTCATGATATCTATGTACAACAATATGCCATCTATGAAGATTTTAAAGAAGTATATGAGAAGTTAACCCATGGTGCACAGGTAGAGAACTATTGTCTGCAGGGATACTCTATCATCTTGGGAAGCTATGTATTCCTACAAGTGAAGGAGTCCATGTGATACGAGAAACTCACACTTCTCTTGTGTCTGGGCATTTTGGGGTAGGAAAAAATATGGCTCATTTGCAGAGGTTTTGTTATTGGCCTCAAATGAAAACAATTGTAACTAAGTATGTAAAGGGGTGTGTGATGTGTTCTACTTGTAAGCCCACTAATAGAAAACCGAGGCTATTCTCACCACTTCATGTTCCATCCCATCCATGGGAAAGCATTTCCATGGATTTTGTAGGGGGTTTACCAATGACCAGAGGGGTTCATGACTATTTGTAAGTTRTAGTGGATAGGTTCAGAAAGATGTGTATCTTGATGCCATGTAAAAATTAGATCACTGCTRAGTAGAATGCTAATCTCTTCTTTCATCATGTTTGGGTTCACTTTGGGTTACCCACGTCCATTGTCTTGGATCGAGATACTCGATTCCTTGGGGATTTTTGGAATAGCTTATGGAGAATGATGGACACCAAATTGAAGMGGAGCATTTCTTTAAATCCATAGAMCAACAAACAAACAGAGGTGGTACACAGAATAGTGGTAMTTTTTCTTCGAGGCTACTRCAGCAAGCATCCCAAGTTATGGGATGAACAAATACCCTATGTACAACATGCTTATAACTAAGCTTTACATTMATCCACTCAGAGTTCAGTTTTTGAGACATGTTTTGGGTACCTACCTAAGGTTCCTTTGGACTTAATGTATGGGAGAGATGTCGATGTGAATGAATAAGGAACAGAGGACAGAGCCCGCAATTTCATCCAGAGGATCTAGCAGATATGCCAGGAAATCAGGGAACAATTAGAGAAAATTCAAGCACAGTATAAGGCTTGGCATGACAAACACAGGGTTGATCATCAGTTCCAGGTTGGAAACTGGGTATGGCTTCATATCAGCAAGGAACGATTGAAGGGTGAAGGCAAGAAACTCAATCCCATCTGATATGTACCCTTCACTATCTTGGAGAAAAGCATCACTAATGTTTTTTGTTTAGATCTTCCACCTTATGTGCATATTTACTCAGTTGTGAATGTAGAGAACTTGAAACTTTTTGAGCCTCCCATGATCATGGATCAGGATGAGGAAGTTTCAATACCTTTATTTGATGAGTTTGCACCTGAGAACTTGGATGAGTTACAGGAATATATCATCCTGGGCAGAAGGATGAGGGTTTCACGCAGGGGTGATGTTTATTATCTTCAAGTAAGCTTAAAGGGAACACATCCAAGCAAGGAAAAGGGGATTGAAAAGGACAAAGTGAGGGGACTCTTCCCTCACTTAACTATTGACTGATGAAAGCTTTTGGTGGTCCAAAAATCTCTCGGTGGGAAGGCCTGATCCAAAAAGGATCCATAGAAGGCTAAGAACAACTCAGAACTCACAGATGCAACTCAGGACACTCAAAATGGCTTCAGCAGACAGAGGAAGGGAAAAAATTCAAATTTCCCAAAACTCAGTGAAAATGGAATGATCGTGAAGAGCGAATCGCAATGTTTCTAACGACGGAAATGGCTCGTCAAATGGAGTTACGGATCGAACGATATTCACGGTCAAAGTTTTGGTCAACCTAGCCTAGTCGGTAGGGAAGAGTTAGCATCCGTACTACTGACGTCAACATCAGTATGGATGAAATCATCATCCGTACAACATATGTGGCAAGTGCAGAGGGAGACACGTGTCATGATGACATTAGCATGACATCAACATGATGACGTTGCAGCATGAGAGGCTGCCACGTGTCACTCAGTTTTGGACTTTTTGGGTCGACTTGTGGACCAATGAAAAGTTGCCACATGGCAGTCCATAATTTACGTGGCATCCATATGACACATGGCAGTCAGTACATTACGTGCCATCCGTACATTATGTACATTACGTGGAAGGCTAACGTGGCATCCGAACGACACGTGGCAGGAAGGTGACATGACAGGATGATTGTGAAATGAGGTGACGTGGGCCAATAATTGGTTGTCACGTGGCCCAGTAATGGTCTGCCACGTGGAAGTGGGAAAATTCCCAATGATGCCCAACAATCAAATTATTAAAATATATATATAAATACAGTTCGCCAAATATGGTGGCGGTTCCACCATATTTGGTGGCATATTCCTCGGCCCACCATTCTAGCAGCATCTCCACCAAACTTAGCCCCTGCCAAAAATTTGTTATAACAATATGTATAAAAGGGGATACACACGAGTTTGACCCCGGGACCTCCACCTAAACCTCCACCAACAATGACTTAACATAGCTCCACTAACCAATGTGCCAACCAACTCTTTATTGCATAACCACCGCCTTTTTATTATAAAATGGGGTTTTCACCGGTGTACGGGACAAGGAGAGACCAAGGAATAGCCATACGAAGTGGGAACGTATTTCAAGAATTTTTCTAGTCGTTTATTGCAGAGGCAGGCACAAAAACCAAGACAGGGGTATCTCTTGAGCCTGAAAGTGCCAGACTTGGATCGAGGCATGGATATAGTCATTTTTAGGTAATTCGACGCCACGAACACAGTGGTGATTTTTGTTTTCTGATTTGAGAAAGTATTTTGTAGATTAACTCCATAATTAGGTATACTTATGTATTTTTCCCAATTCTTTTGCGGATTTAATAAAAATTCCTACCCATTTGAGAGCAGGACCTAGAGAGGTAGTCCACCAGGGACAAACTCCATTATCAAGTTTTTGCGTTCATATTTCATGAGTATGTCTCTTTCCTTTTGATCCTTTCCTTCTTTATGGTGTACTTTAGTCTATGCTCATTTAATACAATTCTTTAATAAGTCACCAGATGAAAAGATCCTGGATCATTTTATGACAATCATCAATGATCTATTTCACCCCCATGTAGGGTTCTTTGTCATTATCTAGCTTGATGATATTATTATCGTTTGTAAGACATGGGATGATCTTTTACAACATGTTCACAAGTGTTGAACATCTTGCACACCAATAAACTCCAAGTAAAGCTTAAAAGTATGTTTTTGGGCACTCATCTATTTCTTATTTGGGTTTCTTATTTTTAGTACAGGGCATCAAGCACAATCCTCATAATGTAGATTCCCTCTTGAAGTAACCTTACCACACTCTATGAGTGAGCTCAAAATCTTCATAGGTGATGTGAACATTTATCACAAGTTCATTTTTTAGTTCTCTAAGTTGAGATTGAGATTGAATGTGATGATTTTTAATATGTCATTGGATCTATAAATAAACAATATTTTTAAGCATACCTGGATTGAGTTGGAGATGATGTTTCTCTTATAGATGCTTGCAGACCTCTACACCTTCTTCGATTTTCTYAGTCTCTCTAAAAGTGTGAKTCCAAATGGCCACAAATTGTGCCTGCAGGCCTTTAAAAGGGAACRACAAGAACACGCACATGTTTTTAAGAACACACATGTGTTCTTAAGAACATGCACATGTTCTTAAGAATGTGCATGCATTCCTGGGATTGTACACACATTCATGGGAATGTTCCTATGTGTCATGTTGAGTGGAGGTTCGGGGTTTCTTGAACCTGTCAGGTTATGACGTGCACATTCCTAGACACATACACACACGTGTTCCTTCTCACCCCATTGCCACTTTATTGTCCATCAACTTTGTGCACTCACCCAATAATCAATAAAATCAATTTTTAACATATAATTCAATATATATATTTATATTTATTAAATTTAAAATGATCTTTGCAATATTAATTAAATAAAAAATTATACAATATTTTTATATTAATAAAATAAATAAACCAGATGGAAAATTGTATAATTAAATTTTATAATTGTATCAATTGTAATTAATAAATTGTTTTTTCATATAAATATAAAAATGTGAATAAATCCTCAAGGATGAATGATGAAATCTTTCAGCAGTTGGCCAAGACAAATTAGACTAACATAAGGGACACTGAGGACATTCCAGCATGTATCCATTTTGCGTCAAATCTCAAAAAATAAAAAAAAACTGGTTATTCCATGGGCAAAAGAAAAACAAAAAGCAGAGGAACAGGAGCTACAAAATATTGAGGAAAAACTCAGACTCATTCAAGAGGACCCGGAGGCAGGGTTTATGTCAGATTTGGCTCGTGAAAGTTTAAAAAAGTTGGAAGAAAGAAGAAGAAGAACCTTGCTGGTGGAACAAGAGGAAGCGTGGAGATTGAAAAGCATAGCTATTTGGTTAGAAAAGGGGGATGAAAACAAAAAATTATTTCAAGCATATGAAAAAGGAAGGACAGCATAAAATACCATTTGGATTTTAAAGGACTAGGAGGGTAGATCCTGTACAACCTTTGAAGGCCTAGAAAATATGGGAAAAAATCATTTTCAGACCTTATTCAAAGAAGACATGAATATAAATGTCACAAAAATAATTAAGGTGGATTTATATCTCCCAAGTTTTTTGAAAGAACAAGGGAATGAAGATTTATTTTCTGAAGTCACAGAAAAAGAGATAAAAGAAACCCTTCAAATCATCCATAAGAATAAAATCCCTAGACCAGATGGGTGGACAATTGAATTCTTCAGGGTTTTTTTTGACCTGATTGACACAGATATGTTAAAGGTCATTGAGGAATCTCAAACCAATGGTAGAATCCATGGGCCTTTCAATACTACTTTTATTTCCCTCATCCCAAAGGTAAATTATCTGCACACCTTCAATGATTTCAGGCCAATCTCTTTATGTAACTATATCTACAAGATTATAGCCAAAATCATAGCCCGTGGACTAAAGCCTTTTCTTTCAAAAGCCATTTCCAAGTAACAGTTTGGGTTTCTAGAAGGGAGACAAATTCATGAGGAAATAGGGGTAGCAAAAGAAGGCCTTCATAGCCTAAATACCACAAGATCAAAAGGAGCAATTCTAAAGATCGATCTTTCAAAATATTTTGATAGAGTAAACTGGTTTTATATCCGTCTACTTTTCACTCATCTTGGCTTTCAAGTTGCATTTATAAAATGGGTGATGGCATGCATTTCCTCGGTATCCTTTGCAGTTCTCATCAATGGAGTAGCCTCCCCCTTCTTCAAATATGAAAGAGGATTGCGTCAAGTATTTCCTTTATCCCCTCTACTTTTCCTCCTGGTAGCTGAGGGTCTAAGTAAAG
Source organism: Picea engelmannii (assembly GCA_009831015.1). NCBI lineage: Eukaryota > Viridiplantae > Streptophyta > Pinopsida > Pinales > Pinaceae > Picea > Picea engelmannii. Next base: position 7,660 of record ML783372.1, on the reverse strand, counting down.
CTATCGATGCAACAACCAAGTCAGGGAATTTTCAG
>ML783371.1:1645457-1657236 GCA_009831015.1 Picea engelmannii | reverse complement strand
CTTGGCAAAACAGCTAGCTTAAAGCATAAATCTAAGGGAGAAAGTGTTGCAATGACAAGGCTTTCAAACCCTAGAAGGTGAAACCCTAGGTGTAGGCAATCTAGGCCTAGGATGTCTCCTCTTTTCAACTTATAGACTTCAACACTAGCTCAGAAGAAAGAAGACAAGTGTAGCAACGACTAGGCTCTATCTCTTTTCTTCAATGGCTGAAAAATATTTCTCAACAAGGGGACATGTAACAATAACCTACTTGTGTGCTTGTTACCTAGGGTTTTGAATCATCAATACAATAAATAAATGCAAGAAAATATACCTACAACCATTCATTCAAGACGTTTTGCAAGAAAATTCACTTACATGACATGAAGAAAAGCACAAGCAAACCCTACTTGTAAACCTTCCTTGAGAGAAATGCCATAAATGCCAAAATTATCCTTCCAATAGCAAGTGCGCCTCACTTTAGACAACAAAACTACCCTAGTAGGGCGCAAAAAATCAGATCTCACAAGAGAGTGAGTTTTGTTATGTCAAAATGAGGGAAAACATCCTCAATTTATATCATCCAATGACCTTTAATTAAAATTTAGGTCATTAAAACAACCGACAAGGCTGATAACTAAAATCATACTATTTTACATTAAACTGCTAAATAAAAACCCTAAATGAGTAGTAAGTAGGATGTCTAGCCCTTTTGAGGGAGACGTTGGCCCTTTTTAGGGCAAATCTCAGCACTAGAAGACAAACGTTGGCCCTCTCTGGGCCTCCAAACTCTGCCACATGTGCCAAACTGCCCTGTAAAGATGCCACACGCTGGAGGTGACGTCAAGGATCTCTGGAGGACGTCCTGTGTCAACAGAGGGACACGTTCCACCTGCAGTGCGTCAACCCCCTAGGGTTGGGCTCAACCAAGGCATCCTGGATGAAAACATCTTTCTTCTTCTCTCGTGCAAAGGATCGACCAATCACTGTCCTGTCTCTGCCCCCGATGAGGTCCCAACAACCATCTGATGGGTTCTTCAGCCCCATGGAGGTCCGAACTAATCATCTCCCCATGTGTGCCGGTCCACCTGGTACCTGTCCGTCGGGCATGGTTCTGCACATCAAAAACTTCGCCCTCCATGGGCTCATTAGTCCTCGGGATCATAGCAATGTCAATCATATTTCATCATTAGTTTTATCAAATGCATGCATAAGAACCCCTAGCATATCATCTAATAGCTCAAAGACATTACAATGACCTACTATACAAAGCCGAAGAAAAAGACAAAGTGCCCTATTGGGCCAACATCCATAAGAAGAGGAAAGTTCCTGAAGGATATCATCCAAGCCATGTGACACGAGGTGGTATGGTCAAAGGATGTCCAGACATAGTGGAAGACAAGGGTGATATTATCTGTGGGTGCCTTTGTAGGAGGCGAGATGTACCTGTCATGGATGCAATTTTTTCCAAGCCCTTTATTGCCTTTTATTCTCTCTTTTATTTATTACTTTTTCTTTCTTTTTTATTTCAAGGTCTAACTAGAGGACACTGCCTTGGCGTGGTGACCAGAGCTGACAATGTTACCCACGAGTACATTCACAGAGATGATAAGGCTGGCTTGTGATGAGACCCCCTTTCCCTTGGCCATGCAACCAAAGGTCACTACCTTGGCATGGTAACCAGATAATGGCAATGTCATACTGCTAGGTACCTATGAACATAATGGGCTGGCTCGTGATGAGACCCCCCATCCTCTTGGCTAGGTCTTGTTTTGTACATTTTCTTAGGGTCCCTCTTGTTTCTTATTGAGAGGCTTTTTATTGCCTTCTCGGGGATCCCTGGGCGAGGCATCTCTAGGTTTATTTTCTATGGATTTTATCTTTTACCAGTTGCTTTTACCCCCTGGGCCTTTAGCCCCTTCTTCCCACAGGGTAAGGCGAAACCCCATAAATAGGTCATCCTAATGTTCGGACTAGGGGAATGGGATAGATGGATGGGAGATAAGATGTAAAATGATAATATGATGGGAGAGGACGATGGCTCTTCAAAATCCCCCCTGGTAGCTAACCAAAACCTATGGGTACAAGCTTGCCAGGGTACCTTGTCAATCCCCAAACCATGGTCAAGTGGGCTAGTGTAAGATCCAAGCAGTTGTCAGAAATGTAAGGAATCTGATGCATATATCTGAAAGTTATAATGATCAAACATGACACATACCATGATACCTAGACCAATTACCTCATGGAGCAAGAGTCTTATCTGATGCAAGTCCAAGCCAAAGGTGATGGATGTTGCTGCTGCTGATAGGACAGGTCTGATGAAGAAGAAGAAAGATGGGCCCTCCAGAGCCATGCTCAGGTCAATCTTGCTCTCGGTACTCCATGTCTAGGACCTGTGGGCCTCGAGACATGATCTCCTAGTTATCCCTAGAAATCGGGGATAACACTTCCATATCTAGATCAAATAGACCTGTCAACAACTTCCGAAGCCATATGGCTTCACAACTGGTGGAACATGCAGCAATGCATTCTGCTTTTGCCGTGATGAGAGTAATAGTGGATTCCATGAAGTCATGGCTGACCCCAGACTGAAACAACATTCTGAAGTGCTCTTTCTATCAGAAACACTCCTGGCTTAATCTGAATCTGTATAACCAGTCAATCTGAAGTCATGATCTCCAGTATAACAGAGACAAAATTCCAACATACCCTTAAGGTATCTCATCACATTGTTTGCAGCAACAAGGAGAACACGTTTGGGCTTTACCAGGTACTAACTCAAGGTGTTCACGGAAAAACATATATCTGGCCTGGTATTCGTCAGATACATCAATGAACCAATAATCTATCTGTACAGAGTAGCATCAACCAATTCTGACAAAGTATCAACCAAGAGCTTCAACTTTGTTTCTATGGATGTGTTCATGGCTTTACATTCCAACATATCAAACCTCTTTTGTATTTCAACTGCATACATCCTTGGTTAAGGGAGATCTTCTCTGGGCTCTGCCAAACTTCAAGACCTAAGAAATAATGCATTAGGTCTTTCATCTCAAACTCTGTAGCAAGCTTCTTCTTGAAATCTGTGATGAAATTTTCTTCATCTGTTAAAAATAAATCATTTACATAAAGTAGCAACATCACTGGCTCATCATTCATAACCTTGAAGTAAAGGTTAGAATAAGCTTTACTCTTGGTAAAGCCCAAGCTCGTCAGGAAACTATTAATTCTGCCATAACAAGCTCTAGGAGCTTGCTTCAACACATACAGAGCTTCCATCAACCTGTAGACATGAGTCTTTCTATCTTCATTCTTCAAATCAAATTTTTCACATCACATTGATTCATCCTGGTACGCTTGCTTCAACTCCAACTTAATATGCACAATCATGTGCTAGCTCTATGTGCTTTCTGCAAAGCACTATCTGTCTCATTACCTGAGAGTATGTCCTCTACTCTCTTTGCAACTGTTCCTCTAGAACTGGGACTCTACACCTGCAGTTGCTCTGAAGCTGAGAATGGTTGCTCCATTCTCACTGTGACTGCTGAAATCTGAGAGTAATTCCTCTACTCCATCACGACAACAACTTCATCTTGAACTGAGAGTGGCTCAATAACTGATACTGAAGATAGCTCTTCTCCTTTCATGGAGGTAACTCTATTTTCCATTGTAGTCATGTTTCCATGGCCCGACTAATGTACTGCACCAACTGCCACTCAATTTTAAATATGGGGATTGCTCCCCTTGCATCTCATACTGTATATGAATCATGGTTGTTCTGGTTTTCTTCATGAATACTGGAACTATTTCTTCAATTACTGGAGTAAGCGTCTCGTCATAGTCTCCTGCCTCTTGCTGGGAGAATCCTCTGGACACAATTCAGTCTTTGTACATCTGCAACATGCTTGATCTGTTAGATCAATCTTGGAAGTCAACACAGACTTCTCTTCTAGTCTCATGAGAAAATCCATATCTGAGTTTTTCTGACTGGCTTCCTTCTTTGTCATTGAAACAAGGGAATCTTCCCAAGAGATTTCATATCTCCTAGAAGTCTCTGAAGCTACAATCTAGTCTTCTCAACTCATGGCATCTGTCTCCCAGTCCTGGAAGATGTTTCTTCATCTGATCCTTTCTAAGATCAGGCTTACTCTGAGTCTACAAACACTTCATAGTCTTTGCAGGATATACCTGGTGTTGAATACCAAGTCTAAATATGAAAAGCTGAGTCAGACTTCAAACGAATTCTACTTCCTGTCAAGGTGGCTTCATTATCCTTTGAACAAGTCTACTGTGAGTTCTTTTTCTAATGTTCGGTCATCTTTGGAGCCTTATACTCCTTACAATCAATCTCCATATGAGATACTCTGGATCTCAAAAATAACTTTTCTTCATTTTCTTTGGTACACGAGTGTATATGGCCATGTACATAGTCTGCTTCATATTTCATCTAATTTGTTTCCTTCTGCAACCTTCACTATAGCTTCCTCAGGGTTATCACCTGTGTCCGGAAACAAAGGTCAACAAAACAACAAGCAAGAATAATACTTATTTTGATAATAGTAATAAAACAATAGCACGAATAATTGTCACAGTGGCTCCTTTAGAGCTATTACTTGTGACCTTCTTGAAACAAAGATCAAAAGTAAGAAATACAATACGAAATGAGATCAACACTCTTCTAGTGTTGTGATCAAACATTCCTCCATGGTAACTTGGAACCAACACAAGAAGTTTCTCCTAGAGGAGATGTTAGTTGTATCTGGTAATGTGCTCACATGCTACCAAGTATAATACTTTTCAAAGACTGCTAGCTCAACTATAGTGTTTACTTGTAATGAGGTAGTTATCAAACTTGTCAGGTGCAACTTTGAATCTTATCAACTTAATCAATCAAACCTGGAACCTGGAGTCTTATTCTCAAGAATGAGTGTGTTGCTTTTCTTTCAAGTCTCCTTCACTCAAGATGACAAGTGCTTTCTTCAACCTGTCCTCTGTACTAAGACAATATGCTATCTTGACAAAAGTCTAGTTTAGAGAATAAACTTCTAATCTCAATCTAATACCTTGACTTTAATTTTGACCAAGGGTTAGTATGATGGTCATAACTTCAACATACAATTTAGATGTCAAGATAATGTCATAACAAATAGATGTATATAAAACGATCAAACCTGAGGTGCATTATTCTTCTGAATATGCTAGATCTGAGATCCTTCTGGATCTATGAAAAAAGATCCCTTCTCCTATAAGTACCCTTTAGAATAATAACGCATTTTAAACATATGTAAGTACATACCTCTGATAGTATCTTGCTAGGGTAAGGTGCACTAGGACAAAAGTCCCAACACTTCACAAAAACTTTCACTGCAACTGGTGCTGTAATTAGCATGAAGGAACTGGCATTGCAACTGCAACTGATACTGCAATTGCAATTGCAACTAATACTACAATTGCAACTACTACTGCTACTGCAACTGCAACTTAGGGTTTTATGAGGAAACCCTAATTTTTCAAACTTCAAATTTTGGAATTCTGATCCAGGGACTAGATGCGCTGGGCTGAGGCGAGTTTGCTGGAACTATCAGATTTAAAAAATTTCAAGTTTTCCCCTTGAAACTTGACCTGCGAAAATCTGGACTGGTACTTCTGGTACTGGTTCTGGTTTCCTGGTTTTTTCTGTTTTTTTGGTACCAGTGAAAACTAGGGTTTCACTTTTCGGGAGTTCTGTCCACAGGAAAAGTGCGCTCAAGCTGCCAATGAGCTTTCTAGGCTAGGACACACTTCCTTGAGGAGTTTTACGTTGAAATTCTCTTTCAATTAAAAGCCCTAATTTTCTTGGATGACAACAATGGCGTTTTTTCTTATCCAATGAAAGGTGCTCTCTTCAGTATAGCTTTGATACCATGTTATGTTTTTGAGCTATTATTAAGCTTATTTTCAATTTACTAGATAACAATAGCATAGGTAGGATCACTGAGAGAAACACAATCACAAGATACACAACATTTATCCTGGGAAACATTCATGGGGGAGAAAACCCAACAAAATTATCCTTAATATAGATAGCCAATACAATACCAAGACAATAAACCAAAACACTAGAGAATATCCAACACTGAGTAATGTGCCTCTCTCTTCCTTCTTCCGACAACTGGCAACTGCAACTTCCTTTAAACTTGCGCACTAGATGAGTGAGCTGAGTGAGTGTACTAATGAGGCGCTAGCCTCTCTTATTTATATTGGCTGACCTCTTCACTTAGTCGCTAAAACCACTTTAATTAGGCCTGGGGGCCGACTTCTTAATTAACATGATATAATTAGGGTTTGACCAATCCACAAAAGGGTATTTGGTCATTTACAAAGCCCGACATGCTCAATCCACAAAAGGGGATTGATCTAATTAATAATAACTCAATAATAAATAGAATACTCTTTGCAGTTACAATATTTCAACAGAAGACACACTAGCAATGGGATTGGGAGAGGGTTATGGTAACATGTGAGTGGGAGTGGGGCGAGGGTTAGGGTTATAAGAAGAAGATAATTGAGCGTGTTTGTCTAGTTTGTGTTCCATAGCTAGGGTGCAAATCTAAGTCACATGACACGAGACATGGAAGACATGGAAATACGAGCATTCGACACAGGATACGTCGACCTTGGAAACAAGACATGAAGGACATGTTTTATATTATATATATATATATTAAAAAAATTATATATATTAAAAATATTTCAAATTACAAATACAAAAAATGAAATATAGACATCCATTTAAAAAAAATAAATAGAACATTTACAAAATATTTGGAATCCCTTCAAATCTCTATGTTACCCTTCACTTGCATAATGAGAGACCGTAAGAGCTCTTTCTATACAACTAAAAGTGAGAAAATAGCAGTGAAAACTGTTTTTTATAGTCAAACATGTAGGACATGGGTAGGGCACGTGTCTGACATGTATTTGGCACGTGTCCTGTGTTTAGGACACATGCCAAACATGTGTCCTATTGTGTCCGTGCCCATGTCTGACATGTGGGATATGTACATTGCACCCCTGGCAGCCATGTCCTATTACTTAGGTGCAAATAAAGGATTGGTCTAGAGTGGTGCTCTCAAATAATGCCACGTCATGTTGAAAAACAACTAACAAACCAGAATCAAATTTGAGAATGAGTACCTCTTCAGATTCTCTGATTTGGAGTTGGATTTAGAGCTTGGTGAAAAGCTCAATATACTGTTGGATGCTTTGACCTGGAGCTTGGCGAAGCTACAACCACTTGCACATCAAATTCTGTAGATATCAAGGAGGGTAAAAACACTGTCTAAGGGTTTGGTAGAGGGCATCCCAAGTGGTAATGTGCCTAGAAGTGAAACTGGTAGAGTGATCCTCATTGACTTTGATGTAGATCTCCGGAGAGGTAGATTGAGATTGCCAGCAAGCTTGGGGTATTCTAGATGGTAGTGTGTGAGGAACAGGTGTTGAGCTTCATTCATGTCAAGGCAAGTTTGGAAATAGGTAGTGAGATTGTGGACCCATGAATCTAGAAGTTTTCCTGCATTTGGCTGCCATATTTGGACAAGGAGATGCATGTATCAAGCTCGAAACAGGAGTGGGAGTCGTAGCTTGTATTGCATTTGTGAGGGTGCCTGGCAACTCTTGTACAATGCTAGAGATGTGATTTTGCATCATTTGAAGAGGAGTCTTTTCATGGATGCATCGTTGAAGAGATCCCTGAAAACAATTAGTGGTTGAGAGGAGAAAAAACCCTAGCCAATGGTGCCCTAGGGTGAGAGCTCTCTAGGGTGAGTGCCAAAAACGATTTGGGTGGGAAGGCGACGTCCAAGGAACCAGATCTAGGAGAGAGAGTGTCTGGGGTGAGAGAGGGCGGTCTCCAAGGAATCGAGATTGATGCTAAAGATGGTTGTTTTGGGTGGGTTTTGAACTAAATAGAACCATAACGAATTCCAAGACGAAGATCGTTATTCTGGGTGGGCACTAAGCCAAAGAGAACCAAAAAAAAATGCCAAGAGTAGTTGGGGTGGTGGGGAAAACCACAAGGGACCCAATGTTGGACTAATTCTGGGTGGGCACTGAGCCAAGGAATCAAATTCGTGTGAAAAGCAAGCATGAATTGTAGGCTCAGATGCGAAATGATGATGCTCAATGTTCAGATCTTGCAAGAAAACTCAAACTTAGGAGAAACTAGACAAAAGAAGAGATCAAAACAAATTGCTTATCCTCTATTCATCTGGCAAAAGTCTTTTATAGATTTATGAAGGATCCATTCAAGTTTATTGATTGATAGAGTCAACTTAAACTATTTATAGAATTAACTACACTACCACCTGCACTCAGCTCAAGGCTGAAGCTGCAGTTCTTTATTAGAAACTACTTAGAAAACCCTAGAGATGCGTCCTCATGGGAGGTGCACACCCTCATGTGCCATATCACCCTTCCTTATACCCACTCCTTTGTTCTATTAAAATATGTTCTTATCCAGTTTATGGGAGTAATGCATTTGTGTAATGTCCTCAATGCTTGATTGGCTAGATACTTGTTTGTTGTTTAATGATTTGGTGTTTTCCTTTTTTGTGATTTTTTCAAACACTTTGCATCATATGTTTCTAAGCATTCCAACTGATTGATAACTTACTACAAACAATTTGCAGATGATCTACTAATGGGCATTACATCAAACATGTTGCATGCAATTTTTATTACACACAGGATAATAGAGGCAACATTGACAATTTATTATGAATGGAATCTGGTACACAATAATAAAACTCTATTGGCTGCTACAACATCTGCAATACAACAGAAACACTACAAAAATCAAGTCAAAACCTAAGATAATGCCTTAGCTGCATCAATCGATGGTAGTTCCACCTCTTCTTTGCAGTAAAGTTGTTGTTCAACCTCAATCCAATTTGCTAAGAGGTAGCCCCACGACCCTCCCTCTTACCCACAACTTGCCAAATGCTCACGATCCCTCCAATCAACCTCCACACCACTGTTGCAATGAGAATCAACCCTCCAATGAGCCTCCATGACCCTACTGTTCTCACGACCAACAAGTAGAAGAGGGTTCAGCCCCTCTAGGAGACCCCACAAACACTCCAAGTGCCAATGAAACCCAAAATACGCTGTCGTGGACTTCTCTCCAACCCTATGGCCTGCACATGGGTTGAACTCGGCCCTCAAGGAGCCATACGAACCTCCAAAAACTCCTCTTAATGCTATGGACCTGTAAATAATGGGATCGGCCCTCAAGTAGACCCCATGATCTATCAAATGATGAATCGACCCCTTCCAATCCTGCAAGAGACAACTCAACTCCCCTAGGTAATTCGCCGCACCTCTAATTGGCCTCCTCCTAGGCAAATCAAAATACTTCCAAGCTGAAGACAAACAATAAGATGAAGCTCTAATAGAAATCTTGAATGGATCCCCCTCTCTGTCTAGCTAGGGTGGATATTACACCACCGAAACTAAATCAACAGTGGAAGGGTTTTGTCAAAAGAGATCAAATCATAATGAGGAAGGTGAAGTGCTACCCTTCCTTTATACTTCTTCGAATCCCTTCTAGATCATTCCTCCCTTTGACCAAATCCACATGAAGATTAAAATCACTTTATATTATATAATCCTTTTTTAAACCCCTTTTTATGCCAGAAAGTGATTAATTGGATCCTAACCTTTAGATCTTTTTGTCTCGGCTCCAACGAGCTATTACACAAAGGTATTCCCTCAGATAATATAATCCAAATAATACCCTCTGTGTATTTAATTAAAGTATGCCCAATAATAACCCAAAATTACGGAAATCGTCGAAATGCTACGAACCAAGAGAAAATTGTGCGGAAATGATCTTGATGATGGAAGATGGTGAATTGACTAGCTTGGGCCCCATATAACTTCGCCAAATTGCCTAAACTCACTATTATCCTCATTTTACTCCTCTGATCAGGTTGACATAAACTCGTAAGGTCACCTTAGACTGCAGAACAGGGTGTTAAAATGTAAAGCAGCTGCAAAGGATATTCCTCAAGCATCTTCAAGCTGCACCCTTAAGCTACCTCCTTAAGCTACACCCTTAAGCTACCCACTTAAAGCTGCCCCCTTGCCAGCTGTTCCTTGCCTTAGCCGCCCTCCTCTAAAGTAAGTCAGATACCTACTCTAGCTCCTATCCTAAGCTAAGGCAGCCCTAACCTAAAAGGTTATCCTAACTTAAACTCCTAACCTAGACTCTTTACTATTTAAAGAGAGGGAGGCACCCTCTTCTTATTCATTCTTAATATCGGTTTTTATATCAGTTTGTCTTAAGTGTTCTGTACTCAAGTTTCTGAGGGAGCAGCTAAGGTTATTCTGAGGGAGCAGCTAAGGATTGTTTCTGAAGGAGCAGCTAGCATATTCAGAGGCAACAACTAGACTATTTCTGAGCAGCAACTAGCAGCTGATAATCTATTCTGTAGCAACCTTCTTTCACTCTCTTCTATGAGATTTTCTGGATAACATCTAAGAGTCATTCTGGGCAGCAACTGAGACACTCCTGTAGCAACAAATTTACTCTGTTATGAAGGTATTCTAACAACAACTAAAGACTGTTCTGTACAACAACTAAAGGACCTTTTCTGAGGGTTGTAATACTCAATTCTGGGCAACATCTTTCACTTATTCTGAGGCAACCTTAAGAGCAATCCAGAGTCAGCCATTTAAGGGCAGATTTGAATTAACTCAGCTACAGTATAAGCTACAGGTTTGAGGGCAGTTTTGTAATAGAGATTTAGTGCTATTGCCTTGTAAATTTATTGTACTTGATTGACTGATCAATATATCACGGAAGTTTGCTGGGTTTTCTTCCCCTTGAGGGTTTCCCAGGATAAATATTTGTCTCTGTGAATGAGTGATCTTCCTATGATTCTTATGCTTATGTTTACCATTTAAAGAGGCAAAGAACAATACCGTTATCTTCTATCTCTGTTTATGCTTGAAAATTAACATGGTATCAAAGCTCTAGGGCGTGAAAGAGCTCAGTTCTGCAGTCTGCTAAGAGCCTACACAGATCCTTAAGAATTATTCAAGCACAATATTGCAGAGATGTCTTCCATTTCTGTAAGACCCGAGGACAAATTTGAAGGGGATTCAAACTTTAATGTTTGGAACGCCAGTGTCCTGAATATTCTGGAAGAATATGACTTGGACAACTTTGTGACCAGCACAATAGAAGAGCCCACCTCCATTGCAGGAAGGACAACCTTCAAGAAGAATCAGGCAAGGGCAAAGAGAATCCTATTTGATTCAGTCAAAGATAATATCATGCCTGTTCTAGCACCTCTGAAGACAACAAAGGAGTGTTTTGACACTCTATTCAATCTATATGAAAAGAAGGCACCCCATTAGAAGAGGGTTCTAAAGAATAAGCTTCAAACCCTCGAGATGGAGAAGGATGACTCTATAGCTTCATTCTTCACAAAGATGTCGTAGTTAAGGGATCAACTAGTAGTCATTGGTATAACAATAGATGATGATGATCTCGTCCAGATTGTTGTGGATGGTCTTCCATCTTCTTGGGAGACATTTTTGGCTAGGATAAATGCTCGTGAAAACCAACCAGATTTTGAAAGGCCGTGGCATGATTGTCTGCAAGAAGAAGGGAGAATTCAGAGTAGAAATGGTACTTCAAAGGAAGAGAACCTTGCTCTAGTAGCAAGGACAAGGAAAGGGAGAAGATTTACTCAGAAAAAGTTTCCTCAAAAGGAGAAAAACAAAAAGAGCTTCAAAGGGAAAGTGTTTGATA
>ML783371.1:1632339-1643983 GCA_009831015.1 Picea engelmannii | reverse complement strand
AAGTGACTTAGTGGTGTATCTGCACACCAACCTCTGTCTTATTTGTAGGCACTGGGCAGAGAGAAGAGTGGTTGAAGGGAAAGACAAAGATTCACATGGATGCACATGAATATGTATTTGTTTTTCAAAAAATTGAATATTTTGTGTATTTTTAGTGACCGGTTTTTTGATCCAGTTTTTTTCCGGTTCCGGTTCGGTTCCGGTTTTTGGGGTCGACCGGTTCGATGACCGGTTCGGTTCTTGTAACTATGGTTTGATATGTCAAAAGTAAAGTGCTTCAACTGTCAGCGAAAGGGGCACTTTGCTAGAGATTGCCCAAAGATCAGAAAAGGGAACAAAGGCAAATATTGTGCTTCTATTGTTGTAGAAGATGAGTCTCAAAGAACAAATACAAAAGAGGCTTCCAGTAATCAAGAGACCAGGAGGGAATACTATCTTATTTCAGCACTTTGGTTCTCTTACAAATGGTGTTGAATCCTGGTTGATAGATAGTGGAGCTTCCAGGCATATGATTGGAAATAAAGAAGTCCTTGCGAACTTCAAGGATAAGAAGTTCTCTGCTCAAGTAGAACTTGGAGATAATGCCAGCTATACAATCAAAGGACTTGGCTCAGCATCTTTTCAGCTTGAATCTGGAGGTGAGCTACACATTAAAGAAATTTTGTATGTTCCCGGTTTAAAGAAGAACCTTATGTACGTTGCAGTATTGGAAGATAAAGGTTATCGGGTAATCTTTATGGACAAGAAAGCTTTCCTATGGTCGAAGAATCAAGAACTAAGTTCAGCAATTGTGATTGGAGTTAGAGAGGGAGGCCTATACAAACTTCTAGGACATATCCAAGCTTTAGTTCATGCTTCAGTTAGTCCATCTGAGCTGTGGCATAGAAGGTTTGGACATCTTCACTTCAAAGCGCTCCCCGGACTTCAGAAAATGGTAAGAGGAATGCCTACCTTTTAGTTTGATCATGATGGTATCTGTAAAGGTTGTGTTCATGGTAAAAACATAAAGAAATCCTTTCCTAACAGTAACTGAAGGTCTAAAGGAATTTTGGATTTGATTCATTCAGACGTATGTAGGCCTATGTCATCTCCTTCCTTGAATGGATGTCTTTATCATGTGATTTTCATAGATGAATTCTCTAGAAAAACTTGGATCTATTTTCTAAAAGCAAAGAATGAAACTTTTAGTAAATTTCTAGAATTCAGAGCATTGATTGAAAATAAATTGAAAAACATATATGTACTTTGAGGACTGACAATGGTGGAGAATTTGATTCTCGTTAGTTTGATGATTTCTATAAAGAAGTAGGAATCAAGAGACAACTAACTATGCCCTATAACCCTCAACAAAATGGGTTTGCTGAGAGAAAGAACAGAACAATCTGTGAGGCAGCTAAAGCCATGATGTGTGATTAGGATCTTCCCTCATCACTTTGGGCATAAGCCACAAACACTGCAGTTTATAATCATAATAGAAGTCCTCATGCTGTTCTGGGAGAAAAGACTCCAGAAGAAGCGTTCATTGGCGAAAAGCCAGAAGTGGGACACCTAAGGATTTTCGGATGTCCAGTTTTCATTCATATACCAAAAGAGGAAAGAGCTAAGGTGGAGCCTTCTGGAAAGAAAGGAATTTTTGTTGGATACAATGAAACATCCAAGGCATACAGAATCTATGTTCCAAGCCAAAGATTTATTGAGGTAAGCAGGGATGTAACTTTTCATGAAGAAGCTGCATTCAAGGATTCTAAAGAATCACAACAAGATACAGAGATGGAGGAACCTGAAGAGCCATTGGGTCAAGTTGATACTATGAATCCAGAAGAACAGATAGAGAGACCTATGGAGGTACCTCCTGCTAAGAGGAAGCCTGACTGGTGTAGAGAAATTTTGCGAGAGACAGTATTTGTTTTAGATTTAACAAAGTATTTTTTTTTATCACTTGAATATGCTCACCCTTTCTCTTTTCTGTAGCATTGTTTCAAGGAGTTTGCAGGTCACCTAAGGGTTTTGAAGATAGATTTCAGATCTGAAAATCTTCCTTATCATCCACTAAAAACCTCTAATAATTTCTGTTCCAATTTTCTGTTCATCTCCATTTCAATTTGGGTAGTTTTGTGTTCTGAAATAAACCAAAATCGAATATATATATTGCTGGTTTTGTACTACAAATTTCTGGTTTTCACTAACAATTTTTTTTTACAGATTTTTTTGTCAATGCTGCAGCTTTTCTAGCAAGTTTTACTTGCTGGTTTTTTGCAGGTTTGTGACATAAACATGGAGGAACAACCCACTTGGGGCCATCTAAAGTCAAACAAACATCTCCCAAGTTGGGGTAACAAATACCCACTTCTTCCTCTCTCTTTTTCTCATTGTAAGCAAGCCCAAGGGAGTCCCAAGGCTTGCATTTCTCAAACTCTTGTAAATTTCTGTTTTTTTTTTTTTAGCTTGCCTACACCTAGGAAAGAGTTTGGCCAAGCCAACCATCATAAATCGTAAGTCTAGTTCATAAGCTTTATTTTTCAACATTGTCTTTTCATTTCTAGTTTGCCCCACTTGTCCTTAAAACAAGGTTGTGTGGCTAGGATTAATTTCTTTTCGAGCTCTTTAATTCTTTATTTGTTTGCCTACACCTAGGATAGTGTTTGGCCAAGCCAACCATCCTAAATCGTAAAGCTAGGTAATTAGTTGTGGTTTATTGCTTCTAGTGCTTGTGTTTATGGTTTATCTTTAGATCTTAGAAGCTCATTTCATTTCTTTGCTTAAGCTGTGGAGGCATAGTAACTTGTGTTTTTCAAACAATTCTTTTATTTCCAAGTATTTGCTTTGCTTTCAAGTTCAATCACTTAATTTCTTTCAAGTTTAAGCAATTTACTTCACTTTTACTTTCAAGCACTTGTATATTCAAGCATCTTTACTTCTTGTAATTTACTTTTGTCGAGCACTTTACATTGCAAACACTTACTCAACTTAACTTAACTAATTCTTTAGGCTCAATTTACCTTAGATCCATAGGGGTTCAATATCACTAGCTTAACTAGAGCACCTTTAAGTGTCCCAACTTTGCTGTCAAAAAAGGGACTTAAGGAAAGAGCTTGGGGTGCTAGATCAGGGATGGTCTCATGGCACTAGGTGTCCCCCTTGTTTGAGTACTTTTGTTCCTCGGATTGACCTGTGGAGCTAGGGTGGGGCCTTGTTTTCCTCACTTATTGAGCACCCAACAGTCTTTTTGGTATAAGCAGGGAGAGTTCTAGGGAAGTCACATAGTTTTAGGATTCACACTTTCACTTAATCAACTTAATCAATCCTAAAACTTATCCACCTCAACCTTGGTTTAATTTCATAAATCTTTTCATGGTTCATGCTCTTTATTTCTACAATTTACTTTCATTTCATGTTATCTTAAGGCAATTTATTGAGCATTGTGGATAATTAACTAGTAGTTGCGCATCTCTTGCCCATGGATGATTTTACTTGCTTTATCTTTAGCCCTTTGACGTTGCACACTTGCCCTTGGAGGCTCTTTATTTGATCTTGCATCTGTCTTTCGCTTGACCCCTTGAAGTTGTGCATCTTGTGGAGGCAACTTCACTGTTTGGGTGTGTAGTTGTGTTGAATGCCATTGAAGACAACCCCTTGAAGTTGTGCATCTTGTGGAGGCACTTCATTGTTTGGGTTGTTGACTTGTTGTGTTGTGGTGATCTTCTTTGAGTAATCTTTTCTTTCCCTGCACAAATAAGTCAAGTTAGTTCAAGTTAACTTCAAGTTAGTTTAGTGAATGCTTGTTTCCTTTATTGTCAATAGTTGTGTCTTATTATATCATTTCCTCATTTCTTGTATTCTTTGTATAGATAGTTGTTTATTTCATTTACTTGTATCTAATTCAATTGTAAATCTTGCAAAGTAATTCTTTTGTATCTAATTGTAATCTTTTGTAAAGTCTAATCTCTTTGTAACTTTAGTTGACCCTTTTTCCCAACCTTAGGCACTAGTCTTAGTCGATTTAGGGAAAGGGCTTGCCTTTGCATTGTTTTTCTTTCATATAGGCTAGATTCCCCCAACCTTTAACTAATTAAAATTAACTCCTAGAACACCTTTAATCACTCACATAATAACTAGGGTCTACCCCCCTTGGATTCCCTAGGAGTAAGCCTAGACGGAAGAAGTTCAAGTTGAGGTGATAGTGGGCTTGAACTTAGGCATTGTGCCTCCGAGGACACAATAAGTGGATTGAGACTTAGTCCACGTTTGCAAGTGTGTATAAGGATGACAACAGAGACATTACAGTCCTCCCTTCCCAAAGATTGCTTGTCCTCAAGCAATGCCATCACAACCTAACGTTCCATCGACTGAGCCAGGATGAAACTGATAATGATACTAGGGTCCCAAACCACCCTGGAAGATGTGATGCATCCTCCGCTAAACGCGGAATCCGACAATGTACGAATATAAGAGGCCTCTTTAAAACTGTTGCTAAGTAGAAAAACTCGGTCCCGCAACAACTCGATCAACCCCTCAAAGAATTGCTCTACTGGGGAACGAATCTCGTGGAAGCAAAAATTGGCTCTTGCCTCTGTGTCAGTTGCCGAGCTATCTAATATTGAAATCCCAGGGTCCTTAGCTAATCTTAGAAAGGAACCACCACCCTGTCGCTGTGCCACCTTGATCATAATCGTTCGACCGTCATGCCGAGTGTGCATCCTTCTCTCCTGGAACTCCAAGCTGAAATACCTGTAGGGGCTGAACCTACTACCAGGAACAGTAGCCTGTGCATACATCCATGTGAAGTCCCGTTCTGCAGATCCACTGCCATGCTCGATCTGGAATACCAAAAAATGAATTCTATCCCGATCGCTGGCAATGACTCCGAGCCGCTCATGGACTCTAAACATTTCTCCACTGGATAGTTATGTCACCTGTGCTGCCCCATCCTCCAAAGACATCACCGGAAAGTGCGTGAACTTTGATGACTGGTCAATCGCTGCACACATACTATCTTCTCCCTGCACCCTCGATAAACCTGTGATGCAATCAATCAACATGCTCTCCCACTCTCGCTTAGAAATGGGCAAGGGTTGTGTTATCCCCTAGCCTAGAGATAACTAAGGAGATTATGTCTCGAGGCCCACAGGTCCTAGACATGGAGTACCGAGAGCCATATTGACTGAGCCTGGCCCTGGCGGGCCCATCTTTCTTCTTCAACGCCTCCACCTTGTTAGCAGCAGCAACATCCATCCCTCTGCCTGGTCCTTCAGCAACAGTGGCCCTTGCTCCATGAGGTAATGAGTCCGAGTATCATGGTATGTGTCACTCTAATTCTCAAAACATTTGAAAATGTGCATTTAATTCTTTTTACTTTTGACATGTGCTTGGATCTTATGCCTTTCCACTTGTCCACACCTGGGGGGAATGACAGGATGCCCTAGCAAGTTGGTTCCCATAGGGTTTGAGTTGCCACTGGGTGGGTTAATGAAAGGTGATCGTTTGTTCCCACCATACTTACCACTTTTCATCTTTTTCCCTCTCATCCATCCCATACATTGGTTCGGGCATTTGGTTTTCCAAGCTAGCAAAGGGTTGTACCTTACCTTGTGGAAAGAAAGGGCTAAAGGCCCAGAGGGTAAAAGTAGCTGGCAAAAGAAAAAATCCAAAAGAACAAAACCTTCAGATGCTTCGCCTAGGGATCCCCGAGAAAGCAATAAAAGGCTTCTCAACAAGAAACAGAGGGACCCATAAAATAATAAAATCAAGACCTAGTTGGAGGATAGGGGGTCTCATCACGAGCCGGCCTATTAGGTCCATGGACATGTAGCAGTATGACACTACCTTTTAGCTGGTCACCACGCCAGGGTAGTGGCTCTTGGTGGCATAGCTAAGAGAAAGGGGGTCTCATCATGAGCCAACCTTTTCATCTCTGTGAAATGCTTGTGGGTAACATTGTCACAACGCCAGGGCAGTGTCCCCTAACTAGTCTCTTGAAAGAAAAATAAATGAGATAAAAGGCATTGAATGGGCTTGGAAACATTTGCATCCATGACAAGGTGCAACTCACCCTCTTTAGAGGCACCCACAGGTAAGCCATACATTCCCCTGTCATCATTGCACCCATTGCTCAAACATCCCTCACCACCTCATCCACTTACATGGCCTAGATTTGTCTTCATCTGGAAACATCCCACATCTAATGAGAATTAGCCCAATATGACCTCTTGACGTCCTCTCCAACTTGGCTTGTAGAATAATATAACGTCTTTGAGCACTTGTTTGGGAAAAGGGGTTTTATGCACATGTTTAAATAACTTGATTATTAGATGTGATTGATATTGCTATGATCCCTGTGACTTATGAGCCCATGGAGGGCGTACTTGTTGTTGTTGCAGGGCCACACCCGACGAATAGGTACACATGGGGATAAAAGCCCACCAGATGGATGCTGAGACCCCAACGAGAGGCAGAGACAGATTAGAGGTTTGCACCAGAGAGAGAGGAGGACGTTCCACCAAAGATAGCCTGATAGGCTTGGACCCAAGGGGGTCTTGCCCTCCCACTATGATGTAGGCCTTGGAAGGCCCATGAGGTCACCTCTGTGACCCTTGATGTCACTTAATGTTTGATGGACACTTTGGAGGCAGTTGTGTGCCAAGTGGCATGTGTGGCTTGATCCAGAGGCATTTGGAGGCCTAATGTTTTGCTCCTAGAGGCCAACATTGCACTAGAGAGGCCTAACGTCACCCTAAAAGGGCATGACGTCACCTTTTCTGCTTGATTTAGGGTTTTAATTTGTCATTTAATGTAAAAACTGGATATTACATGTAAATTGGCCATGTCGGCCTTTTTGACCTAATTCTGGTCATTGTAACTCTATAAATAAGGGATTTTCCCGTGTATTTTTTTATCATATTTCACTCACACAAGTGTGAGGTTTGAAATTTGTGCCTTAATTAGGGTTACTTGGCTGAAATTTGGTGTGCACTTCTTGAAGGAGACTTATTTTGGACTATTTTGGCATGTTCCTTGGTGGAAGTGTTCAACTGGGCTATTTGCTAGATGATTCTTGGTGAATGTAAGTAAATTTCCTGCAATTCTTCTTCATTGAATGGTTATAGTTACATTTATTTTGCATTTATACTAAGATTATGAAATTGCTAGCTTAAAACCCTAGGAGGCTAAAGAACATGTTATTGTCCTTGCCTTAATAAATTTCACCTACTAGATTATGCTAGAAAAGCAATTTTCTTGAAGCTTTTGCTAAGGGCCTTGCCAATGCAACACCCTAGCACATTTTGCTTCATGTAAGCCATCATCTACTTCATCTTTGAGTTAAAGAAGGACGAAAACTACCAAGGCCTAGGGTTACCTACTTCCTAGTAGCCATTTTCCCCCTAGGGTTTGGTGATTGAAGCCTTGGGCTACCAACATTTCAATTATTGACCCCTCTTGTCTTTAGTTTTCTCATTATCATTTGTTCCTTCAAGATTTGATGCTGCCTAAAAGGACACCATTTACCCTAAAAAATCACTGATCTAAGCCTTGCTATTGAGTGATTGACAAAAACTACTATCAAAACCTTTACCTTGAGCTCTTTACTAACTACTCCTAACCTTAGAATAGGCTAATTTACTATCCTATTTGTTGTTGTTACTAAAGTAAGCTACTACCATCTATTGCAACACTAAAAGCACCTAAAAGCAATTGAAAAAATTGATTAATACATTGCCTTATTTGCTTCTAACAAATGCTAGTAGTTTGGTATTGATGAGTAATTATTCTTGGTAATTTTGAAGCCATTTTAAAGGCATTTATTGTGAATCTACTGTCTTATAAACAGTGCTGTTATAAATTTCTGTTTGCTTCACCATATATCAACTATTGCTTTATTTGATAAAGTCCATGGTTTTATGAAGTACTAACAAGAAGTTGTACTCGCAAAAGATATATTTTCTTGTTGCTTTGTTCTGGGCAGGTACATCTTAATTCTTCATTACTTCATTGGTTAAAACCTTGGGACTTTTTGATCAGTGTGACTTGTGAGACGGGACATTTTCATAGAAACTTTAACCTTTGCCTTCTCAAACCCTAGGTCACTGGGGACGTCTCCCCTAGGTTATCAACCCTAAATAGAAAGAGGTATCTCGTTGAGGTGACAGTGATAGGATAACCTCCTGTTACACCAATTTGCCTTCCCTAAACCTTATCCTTTGGAGTAAGTACAAATTGTGCAATAACAGGCTGCATCAACCTTGCTAGATGAGTGTGCCCCGACCTGTACTGCTGACGAGTCGTACACTTCTCCACAACGTCCCTCATGCGAACCCTTCTCGGTCCTGCGTGCAAGTGACAAAGTTACTAGGGTCCCAAACTGGCCTGTATGATGTGAAACACCTACTCATAGCACCGATCTGTAAGGTGCTAACACAAGAATCTATCTGACTGCCCCTGATAAGCCAGGCAATCATAAGCAGCGTAAACTCGATCAACTCCCTAAAAAACCACTCCTTCAAGAAACCAATCCTAAGCATCCCAAGAGTAAACTCTAGAAGTCGAAAACTGACCATCTCATCTGTACCGGCTGTCGAGATGTCAAGCACTGCAGTCCCAGGGTCCCAAGCTAATCTTCGAGAGGAACCATCATGCTGGCACTGCACCCACCTGATCATCACTTTCTGATCACCATACTTAGACTATGTTCTCCTCTCATGGACCCCTAAGCTGAAATCCCTGAAAGGATTGAACTCACTACCCTTGATCATGCCTTGCCAAAACATCTTAGTGAAGCCAAAGTCTTCCAATCTGCAGATCGACTTGATCCTGGGTATCGTGAGGGAAAATCTATCTCGCCAAAGCTTAGCAACTCCTCTCACAACATCCCCATAATGACGTAGTCCAATCACTGACACGATCCTGTCGATCATCCTCATCATCTGAAGCAGTATATCACTCCGAAGAATGCCAGGATCCCAACAAATTGGAAGTCTGCCACTCCTAATGCTTGCTGAAGTCTTTGTGAATCGATCCAACAGAGTCTGGATCTCCTCCCGTGCACTCTGCACACTGGTCACAATGCCCCCTGTCTCATCCAACTGACTCCAATGATCTTCTCATGTCCTGCTGTATAGTCTGAGGGCATCAAATAACAACACTAGATGCCACTGCCATTTCCTGCAAGACTGGAAAGCGACTAGTGCATTGGTCAACTTTGAAGGTACAACCAAGAGATCATAATGAAGTCTGGAAGCAGACATGTGCCTATCCTGCTTCCTATTCCTAATTTGATGATATCCCATATGAAGGTTTATCATCAAGGGATATGCTTCCCCCTAAGGCTCACCCATCCACTCACTGATCCTGGGCAACCTTAGCTCAATGGTTTGCTCGAGGACTTTGTCAGGAGGTCTCCCTGGCAGAAACACCCCACAACTCCACTATACACTACCACATGCCAAGGAATACCCCTGCACTCTATTGGCTATCACTGAATTGTCCTGTATCATCCTATATCTTGTAGGCGCTACTGTATCCATCAATCTGCTGATGTCGCTTGAACCTGTATCTTAGAGCATACCCAAGTCTGTTATATACCTGTCCACCCAATCCATGGATGTATATACTTCCTTGTGGGTTGGTCCACAAGGGATGTGCTCAACTATCTCCTCTGTAGCTAAGCCTTGAGCCTTTAGTGGGCTCTCCAATAGAAGTGGCTCATGATCCCCACAATGCAAAACAGGCACATGGTCAAAACCCTCTGCATCAAACCTCTCCTCAAGCACTTGTAATTTTGAGTGCTCCTCGTGCTGGATCGTTGCAAGAAGCTCCTCCCTCGAATCATCTGTGCCACTAACGTCCTCATGTGTCACGACTGTCAATGATGAAGAGCGTGCCCAACTCAATTGGTAACAAAGCTTCTTAACCTCCCTTTCCTTGTCTTCAACGAACTTAAGAGCAATGTCCCTATCCATGAATAGCTGCAGGTAATCGAATTTCATCTGTTCTTGTGTTTCTTTGATGATGCACAATTTGGTACTAGTGACTCCATCTGCCACTCCCCTTTGTCTCTCCTCCAACTGGGTTCTCCACATAAGGTCTTCAATAAACTTATGGGCACCATCTGCCCTTGTCAACACCTGCACATTTTGCTCCTATGTGACCAATAATCGGTTCTCCAAATCTTGCAATGCTAAGGGTCTTTGTTCAATTTCATCATCATGTTGAGGTACAGTCACATCCTCATCATCATCGATTTCATACATGAAATAGGGTGCTGAATCCTCATCATGCTTGAACTACCCTCATTATAAGCATCATACTCAGTGAATGATGTTGGATCCTCAACATCGGCTGATTGGAACATTTTCTTAGTCATCATAAGATGTTGCATCCTCATCTTTCCCTAATTCATTAGAGGTATACCCATCCAATGCATTAGTGTCATCGGCCTCATCGGTTAGCTCCGATGATGTATATAGGTTGTTGTTTGGTCTTCCTCTATGCATACATCCTCCTCATGGTTAGATGCATGTTCCTCCACCTGCTCACCTCTCATCAATTTTTTCCCTGTGCCTTTAAAGGAATCCTCGTCCACATTCTTGGCCTAGCATCTGTACTTGAGGGTGAAATAGATTTTAAAAGGAAAAGCTGCACAAATCTCCACACCCAATGCTAGATACTCTTGGTAGTGGTAAGGCATGTTTTTAATTACTGGTAGCCTCCTCGAGATTTCAGCCATAGGCTCCAGATCTTTCTCCATCTCGCTTAACCACATGAGTGCAAAGCTTGCTACCATCCTTTCTTACACATGTATGTACACAATCTGATTTCCTTCCCACTGTTTTCCCTCAAGCTGGCAAGATCTCCATCTCTGATACCACTGTAATGTCCCCAATGCTTGATTGTCTAGATACTTGTCTGTTGTTTAATGATTGGTGTTTTCCTTTGTGTGATTTTGTCAAACACTTTGCATCATATGTTTCTAAGCATTTCCACTGATTGACAACTTTCTACAAACAGTTTGCACATGATCTACTAATGGGCATTTCATCAAACATGTTGCATGCAGTCTTTATTACACATAGGATAGTAGAGGCAACATTGACAATTTATTATGAATGAAATCTGGTACACAAAATAATAAAACTCTACTGACTGCTACAATAGCTGCAATACAACAGAAACACTACAGAAATCAAGTCAAAAGCTGAGATAATGCCTTAGCTGCCTCAATCGATGGTAGTTCCACCTCTTCTTTGCAATAAAGCTGTTGTTCAACCTCAATCCAGTCTGCTAAGAGGTAGCCCCATGACCCTCCCTCTTACCCACGACCTGCCAAATGCTCACGATCCCTCCAATCAACCTCCGCGCTGCTGTTACAATGAGAATCGACCCTCCAATGAGCCTCCACAACCAATGCTATATATGTCGTTTTGGGGAAAGTGTCGGCGAGGGTCTGGAATGTAACTTCTCGGCGACATCGGCGGAAAATGTCAGAATATGTCGGAAAATGTCGCAAGACCTCAAAAAAATACAAAAACACTCATTTTTTGAATTTTTTTAAACTTGTAAAGCAACAACAACATCAAATAAACACTTTGCTACATAAATATGAAAATACAACCAATAAATAAGATGCATAAGATGTCAAGTGGTCACATAT
>ML783371.1:1614812-1627751 GCA_009831015.1 Picea engelmannii | reverse complement strand
AAACCCTAGCCTAACTCTAAAAATTTAAAAAACAAAGTTCAAATCTTCAAGTTCAAACTTCAAACAAATGAAAGAAAAACGTTTTTGATCATACCTGGAAATCTTGATCTCTCCGTTGGCGCTAATGGAAGCAAGATCCTTGGTTTTCTCATCCTTTGATAGATGCACAATGACTTCCCTCACACCTCTCTAGCTCTCTCACACTTCACAAATGAAACAATGACAAAAAAAAGGACCCGCGGCCTCTAAAACCCCACACGCACACTTTTTTTCCACGGGTATTCTCAGCAAGGCAACACTTTGCATTGACCCGCGACACATTGGCAATTTCTCGCGACACAATGAAAGTATCACGACACTTTCATTGTGTTGGATGTGTCGCGACATTTTGTGATGAAAATTTCGGGAGGGTGAAAATGTCGTCGACATTTGCGACATTTCCGAAATATCGGAGATATATTCAACAGTGTCCACAACCCTCCTGTTCTCACGACTAGCAAGTAGAAGAGGGTCCATTCCTCTAGGACAACCCATGAACACTCCAATTGCCAACGAAACTCCAAATAAGCTGCCGGACCTTCTCTCCAACCCTATCGTCTGCACATGGGATGAACTTGGCTCTCAAGGAGCCATACGAACCTCCCAAAACTCCTCTTAATGCCACAGACCTGTAAACAATGGGATTGGCTCTCAAGTAGACCCCGTGATCTATCAAATGATGAATCGGCCCCTTCCATTCCTGCAAGAGACAACACGGCTCCCTTGGGTAATTCGCCGCACCTCTAATTGGCCTCCTCCTAGGCAAATCAAATTTTTTCCAAGCTGAAGACAAACAATAAGATGAAGCTCTAATAGAAGTCTTGAATGGATCCCCCTCTCTGTCTAGCTAGGGTGGATATTACACCACCGAAACTAAACCAACAGTGGAAGGGTTTTGTCAAAACTCCAATGAAAACCTTGGCTCTAAGAGCACTCCAAAATAAGAGATCAAATCATAACGAGGAAGGTGAAGTGCTACCCTTCCTTTATACTTCTCCGAACCCCTTCTAGATCTTTCCTCCCTTTGACCAAATCCACATGAAGATTAAAATCACTTTATAACCCTTTTGTAAACCCCTTTTTATGCCGGAAAGTGATTAATTGGATCCTAACCTTTAGATCTTTTTGTCCCGGATCCAATGAGCTATTACACAAAGGTATTCCCTCAAATAATATGATCCAAATAATATCTTCTGTGTATTTAATTAAAGTATGCTCAATAATAACCCAAAATTACGGAAATCGTCAAACTGTGCGGAAATGATCATGATGATGGAAGATGGTGAATGGACTAGCCTGGGCCCCATATAACTCCGCCAAATTGTCCGAACCCACTGTTATTCTTGTTTTACTCCTCTGGTCAGGTTGATATAAACTCGTAAGGTCACCTCTTACTGCAGAACAGGAGAATCCAAAAATGGGGACATTACAATTTGACATCTATGGCACTGTTTTAGTTTCTCCATCAGGCCACTATTCTCCTTCCATTCTTTTATTTGGACAGTGCCCATCTTGAAATGTATTCACCATGATTTCAAAGTTGGTGGAGTTGTTTTTTAATTTTGTATTCATGTAGTTTTAATGTTGTGATTCCATGATGGTTTTGCTTCCTGAGTCTAACTTTTCATTTATTTTTTTTTAAATTATAAAAATCTGTTTTTGTTTTTGTACTTGCTGTTTCTCCACTGTATTCGAGTCCTGGCTTTTCAGAAATCTGGTGGATCCATATATGTATCCCTGTCACTTAGTTTAATACCTATTGCACATTGAATTTTTGTAAATTGAAGGCACTTCGCAAAGTGATTTATGCTTTTTTTTTCACGCAGGATCATGCCCTCACAGGGTTCTCTGATACCGGGCCAGACCTTTTCAGGCATTGCCAAGGTTCTGCTATTGGAGCTACTATCAAGGGACCAAATCTTGCCATCTCTGCAGGAAAATATCTTTCAGGTTGGGGTGCTCACCCATCCGGATCAGCCAGTCCTGTTTGTTCAGGCACTCTCGGACAAGTATTGTTCCAACCCTTAGAAAGCACAATATTTGCAATTTCTGCTTTGAATGGATATTTGCAAACTCCTCCCAATTCCTCTTCAAAAGCTCTACATTGGAGTGAAATTGGCCCACTTATTTTTTCCAATGTCTGCTTGAAAGGTACCAATAGCTTTGGTGCATCATCTAGTATATCATCTGCTCAATATCTCAGCCTACCATCCTTGAATTCCAACTCCAAGGGGATTTCCACACAGTCAGTTGCTTTTTCAGCAGAGGCAGAGTTCAATGAGAGTATGCAAATTGGCGGGTGGCTGCAGGCAGACAGGGAGGATTGGTTTTGCAGATCAGGTAGAAAGCCCTTGCAATGGGCTCTTTGCCTTTCAAAATTTCCTGAGAATGGTTTTGGTTGGGGTTTAAGTATAGGCCAATCAAGACAAGATCCATTTAGCATGCAAAGGAGCCAGGCGATGCATCCTCCTGATGCCAAACATCCAGTTTCACAAATCCAACTGGAGGCTTTTGCCAAGATCCATTGTGGAAAAGGATTTACGCTGCAACCGGGCTTATTATATGCGACAAATGGCAGTGCCCGTATTCCTGCATTAATGCTTAGGGCGAGCTGGTCATTGTGATGCTCATTCCAATTTTATGTTTGCATTATAGTTGCTACTCATGCCACAAATTGTGGTAAAGCTGTATAAAATCAAGAATGCGCTCAGTTGGAAAAAGTATTATTTACCCCAATTGCGGGTCCTAACTAGAGTCTATACTCAGATAAATACTCTATTAATAGATTTGATAAGTTCCAAATTGCTTAGGTGTCTGCTTGAGCTATGGTTTTGGCACCATGCGCTCTACTCGCCAATTCTCAATGAGTCAATGCAATCTTTGTTGCTGTCTACTTCTATCAGCAAAGGATGAAATTTATGCAAATATTTATTTTCACTGGGATGTTGCAAACCATAGTTACTGCACTCGGACTTGGCTTGGACTCTGCAAGGTAGGGGACTTGCAATCTTCAGCACACTTGGTAGTACAGTACACTTCGAACAGAGAAAATTTAATGAAGGGAAACTTATTGACGAGAATGAAGAAGTATTGACTCACGATACTAGGCATACTACTCCAGAGTACTTGCCAATACTCGGGAATATGGCAAGTGTTGAGCAGTCAATACTTGGTCAACGGGAATTAGAGGAGTATTGTGCCAAGTACTTGTCCCAAGGCCATAGCTTCCATATTCGGGAATAATTGGTTGTCATACTTGACTGTATCACAACTATGTTGCTAACCTTGAACACGGAATAATCAAAATACTTCATTTGTCCATATTTCCTCAATAATTTTGGGGGCTTTTTTGTTTTTTTATCTGAGTTATCATTGTGTTATAATGTTTCTTGTTAGCCTTTGGTTATGTGTTTAATTCTTTTTCTTTCTTTGACGAGTATGACAAGTATTGACTTATGATACTCGGCATACTCAAGAGTACTTGCCAATACTTTGGTGTTTGGCAAGTATTGATCAATGGATACTTGGTCAAGGGGATGAAGGGAGTACTTGCCAATACTTTGGCAACACCAAAGTATTGGCAAGTATTGATCAATGAATACTTGGTCAATGGGGATGAGGGGAGTACTGAGCCATGCACTTGTCCCTAGGCCATACCTTTCATACTCCAGAATAGTTGGTTGTCAAGTATTGATAAGTGAATACTTTGTCAATAAGGATGAGTGGAGTATTGAGCCAAGTACTCATCCCAAGGCCATACCTTCCATGCTCTGGAATAGTCAGTAGTCATACTCGGGAGTGTCACAACTATGTTACAAACCTTCAGTACAAAATAGTCAAAATAATTCATTTGTCCATGTCGTCAATATATTATTATTTTATGGCTCTTTTGTTTTTCTATTTGATGTTAATATTGTGCTATAATGTTTCTTGTTTGCATTTGGTTATATATTTAACTCTTTTTTTCCTTTGACGAGTATGACAAGTATTGACTCGTGATACTTGGCATACTCGAGTATTTGCCAATACTTGGGGGTATGGGAAGTATTAATTAGTGAATACTTTGTCAATGGGGATTAAATGAGTATTGAGTCAAATACTCGTCCCAAGGCCATACCTTCCAGATAGTCGGTAGTCATACTAAGGAGCATCACAACTATGTTGCAAACCTTGAGCAAAAAATAGTCAAAATAATCCATTTGTCCATATTTCCTCAATATATTTGCAAGGCTCTTTTGTTTTTATTTATTTGATGTTAGCATTGTGCTATAATGTTATAATGTTCCTAATTGCATTTGGTTATCTTTAATTCTTTTTCTTTGATAGGTAATCACTTTTGAGTGATTTGCAGTGGGCTTTGAACTCCAATTCCACATTAACATGGTACAAACCCACTTTAACATGGGGGGAGAGATTTTAGGATATTTGAACCTTTGATCTCTACGTCGCATGATCAGTGCCTTCAACCACTGTGCATGGAGTATCGCCAAAAAAACAATTGACTCCTTTTTATTGTCTATTGCTCTATTACTATTTTTAACAATGATTTACTTTATTGTATTTAAATTCTTGCCTTGTAGTCCATCATGGGATGATCATGGGTATCCTAATTCCTAGTCTAACATGATATGATCAACATATGCATATCTTGTTTACCCTAAATATGGAAACATCATGAGTATGAACTAAGCTTACCTACATTCAAAGGATTTTGCGACATTGATTTGGAATGGAAAATCGATCTTGCTAGAGGATTGAAGAAACACACATTCTATTGTGTAGGAGATGAATGGTAGGCTATGACCATTGTCTTGTATGAACCAAAGAAAAGTTGTAAAGGAGGTCTATAGAAAGAGACCAAAGATTTGGGAAAATAACAGACATCAATTAGCATCAAAGATGGAGAATTATAGGTGGATGGATGTAATTTATGAAAATGTTAGAGAAAATATTATAAAGAAGATAAATCATGTCTTCACTTGGAGTTCCACCAAAGTGGTTGAGGAGAACCTTACACTTCTAAGATTAAAAGAAGACTTATAAAAAAATTACCAAGGAGAAAGTCCGACCCAACACCTAATGCTTGTGGCAACACCCTGTGTAACATTTCAAGTACTAGTGATTGAGAAATCACAAGCACCATATAACATGAAGAAAGATCCATTCTTCAATGTTGATTGTTCATCATGTTGGCTACAACCTATCACCTAAAAATGGTGATCAATGGGACAACTTCCCAATCCATTCCATTTATATAATGGTTTCTGAGATTGCTTACTTGACACACTTTTTAACAAATAACATACTTTGCCACATCATTGATGATAATCAGATTAAATGCAATTACTTCCTTAGCAAAGCATGCCACATTATTGATGCACATGAGTTCAAATGCAATTATTTTCTTTAGAAACAATGTATAGTAAGTTTATTATGGTACAACTTTGGGATACAATTCAAGTTAAAAAATTGGCAATGGCATTGCAGAAACAACTGAAAAATAGACAAGGTGGTTTAAGTTTTGGGAACATGGTATTTAAGAAAAAGCTCCCTACCACTAAAACAAATTTAAGTAATGTAAAAGAATGCAAACACAGATTTAAACAAAATCATTCATCAAGGTACACAAACAACCAAGAAATACAAATGTTTACATGTTTACACATAATAAATATAAGATGATAAAAATGTCAACATGTGTCTGGTTTACACAAAATTAAATTATCAACAAAAGCTACTCATAATAAATATGAGAATCTAAAAAGTCTTAAATTCATTAATATATATATTAGTACTACACAAAAACACAAAAATGATCCATCATTAAACTCAAAATAAGTTTCATTTATGAAACCATTAATAATATAATATTCTTAATTCAATAATATGGAGTAAATATAGCAATCATCAATAATCTACATGAAAGACACATTAATAATTGGTCTTACATTGGTCATGGCCTTCTTAGGAAAAGGTTTTTATTCATAATTTTTGCTAGGGACTTGATTATGAGACATGCCTCAAGAAACATACAATACTATCAATTAACATTATATTATTTTTTAAGTGACATGCAATATTATTGTGTTTAGATGATATTGAGAAATTAATATACTCTTCTATGCAATGTATAAATTTCCTTTCTAATCCAAAATTTACTGTAATCCCAAATATATATAACGGACCTTAGGTAGAGAAACTAGACTTTATTATTTTGCCTTTTTTTCTAAATATTTTTATATTAAACATTGAAATATCAGGGAATAAATTTACTAAAATATATAGATGTTCAAAAACATACTATGAAACAAGGCATAAGGCTTACTGCAAGGTCTTAGGGTTTGGTCCTCATCACTTCAATGTGTTAGCTCCTTTTGATGCGACCCACTTATTGAGGATATTTGGAAAACAAGATATATATTGAGTGTATGAAATAACAATATGTTTTTAGATAAGTGTGAATGTGGTCTAATTGACAATCTGTCTAAAAGATAATTTAGGAACAAAAACACTCTTTTGATATTTTGATTTCAAAAAAGGGTTTAAAAATGAAGCAAGATAAATATATGGAACTTAGGGTGTAACTCAAATAGTTAATGAGATGGAACTTGATTGGAGGATAAAACAAGGATAGGGCTTGGAGCCAACATCCAAGTCCAATTTAATTGAATTTTAATATACTTTATAATAGTAAGAAAATAATGACAACCTACATGCCATGAGAGTGATGAAATCCTCAAGTTTCCATTAAAGGGATCTCAATTGTTAAGTAATGAAACCTAAAGTTTATATGGTTTTTATAGCTCAAACTATTTCCTTGAATGCATCACTTACCATATGGTTGCTTGTGCATGTCAAGATACATCGATGAACTTCGAGCGAGTATTTCTCCAAAACTTGCTATGGTCCATCTCCCTTCATTCCGTCCTTGGATAGCTTCCAACCAAAAGGCTTCTTCATGAATACATGTCTAAGTTTTCAAAACATTGTGTTCGACATATTTTTCTTTCATTAAGTCTCTAACTACATTATATCCTAGGGGAATATTTCAAAATGCAAGAGTCATCTTTTTGAGCTTTATTTTATTTTATTTTCTGGTGAGATGATGTTATGGCAATTGCTGTTTCTATTACAAAATGAGATAGATCACTAAGTGAGGAAACCCTAGATAGGGTTGAGTCACATAACTAAGCTCAAAGAAAGATACTCACAATAACACCATATGATGTTATCAACTGGTGGACTTATTACAAAGGAGTTTACCTCCTTATATATCATTGTTCATTAAGCAAATCATTTCCACTTATGAATGTGGGATAGATTGCTTTACACAAAAAATGAATATTAACATATTCTAAAGTCATAAAATGACTTTATTACATAGTAAGCCTTATATCTCTAACGCCCCCCCCCCTCCCAAATAAAATGTACAGTGCTGAAACAAACTGAAATCAAATACATATACTAAATGTAAAACACATAAATTGAACACGAAACATCTGTAACATCCTTTAGAAGCTTCTTCTTTGAATATAGTTCCTAGACTAGTTTGAGTTCCATTAAGTTGCCTCATAACTATCATTATTATGTAGCTGCTGAGTTGAATTCTCGAGTTCTTGGATCCACTTTCCTGAACTCCCGAATCATGAATCTCCTGAAATCAATTACTGGACAACAATCCACATGCATGTCTCTCCAACTAATGAGGGATATTTCCCTAGATCCACAACTTTCGAACTAATTGGGAAACAATCCATTTTGAGTTGTTAACTGATCCCTTTCTGTCTTCAAAGCACGAGCTTCCTAAAATGTATAAAATCCATTTTCTTCAATAGTTTCTTCACCATCGTTAGCATCCGGTGGATCTTCAATCATGGATACACTCTTTATATGTTGTCTATCTTTCACCTTTCCCTTAAGAACATCATTGGCTCGTTGCCTACAATTCCAAGATGTATGACCTAACTTCTTGCAATAACAACAATCTATTCGCTAATTTATTGTGATTGTTTCTTGCATAGAATGCAAGTTTTGATTGGTTATCACCTTCAATGGTTCTCTTTTCTTCTTCTAGCAATTTCGTAATCATTTCATCTAGACTTTGTGAAGGTAGCGGACTCAGGGTAAAGATAGTACTACTGTATTTAGGTGGTAAACTGTTAAGTATAATAGCCTTGACATCCTCCTCATCAACTACTGCCTTGACTTCTGCAAGCTGTCTGATAATATATATTAGATTATTGACGTGACTTGACATGGTGGCTTCAACTGACATCTTAAAGCTGAATAACTGTAATTTCAAGGAAAATTTCAGATTCACTGCTTGTGCCCCAAATAACTTTTTGAGGTTCTCCCAGATCTCCTTGGATGATTTGTCCAGATCTACGTGATGTAGTTCTGAATTTAAGAAGGCAAGGCCAATAATGGATTTTTCCTTATCATCTCTGCTCTTTCATTCTATCAACTTGTTCATATTTGCAGGTGTTGCCTCGGTTCCTTGGACAATTCCCCAAAGTTTTTTATTAATTAATTTCATCTAGATCTTCACTTTCCACATATGGAAATTGAAACCAAAGTACTTCTCTAACGACATCTCCATGAGTGATCAGATCTAATCTTTTTCACTGCTAAAAAATAATTATCGACATATGCAAAAAAAGGTTACACAAACCAGAGTTGTAGCAAATCTGAGAGAGATCGGCTATAGAACTGCACTAAAACCCGTGTTGCCTCTGTTGAGAAAATTAAAAAGGATCCTACATTAAATTGTGGCTAAAAAAACAAAACATAGATCTGAGTGAACTCGCTCCTAAACACCCTTGAGTTGTGGCACTTCATGGCTCTCAAAACTATTGAAGTCACAAGAGTGGAAACCTTGTTTTTCAAAGGCTCGAGACTCTTGATAGAACTTCTTGCTTTGATACCATATTACAAAATGAGCTAGATCACTAAATGAGGAAACCCTAGATAGGGTTGAGTCACATAACGAAGCTCAAAGAAAGATACTCACAATAACACCATATGATATTATCAATGAATAACAAGTGCACTTATTATAAAAGAGTTTACCTCCTTATATATCATTGTTCATTAAGCAAATCATTTCCACTTATGAATGTGGGATAGATTGCTTTACAGAAAAAATGAACATTAACATATTCTAAATTCATAAAGTGACTTTATTACATAGTAAGCCTTATATCTCTAATATCCCCTCCATAAAGCGTAAAATGCTGAAACAAACTAAAATCAAATACATATACTGAATGTAAAACACATAAGCTGAACACTAATCATCAGTAACATCCTTTAGAAGCTTCTTCTTTGAATATAGTTCCTGGACTAGTTTGAGCTCCATTAAGTTGCCTCATAACTATCATAATTGTGTAGCTGTTGAGTTGAATTCTCGAGTTCCCAGATTCCACCTTCCCAAACTCTCGAATCATGAATCTCCTAAAGTCAATTATTGGAAAACAATCTAGATGCATGTCGTGTAACCTCATTAGTAGACTACAATACACATGCATGTCTCTCCAATTAATGAGGGATCTTTCCCTAGATCCACAACTTCTGAACTAATTGGGCAACAATCCATTTTGATTTGTTAATTGATCCCTTCCCGTCTTCAAAGCGTGGGATTCCTAAAATGTATAAATTCCCTTTTCTTCAATAGTTTCTTCACCATCGTCAACATCCATTGGAACTTCAATCATGGATACACTCTCTATTTGTTGTTTATCTTTGACCTTTCCCTTAAGAATGTCATTGGCTCGTTGTCTACAATACCAAGATGTATGACCCAACTTCTTGCAATAACAACATTCTATTTCCTCTTTGTCTTTTGTTGATTTATTGCAGTTGCTTCTTGCATAGAACACAAGTTCCGATTGGTTATCACCTTCACTGGTTCTCTTTTCTTCTGCTAGCAATGTTGTAATAATTTCATCTAGACTTTGTGAAGGTAGCAGACTTAGGGTAAACATAACACTACTGTGTTTAGGTGGTAAATTGTTAAGGAGAATAACATTGACATCCTTCTCATCAACTACTACCTTGAATTCTGCAAGATGTCTGATAATATATATTAGATTGTTGACATGAATTAACATGGTGGCTTCAACTGGCATCTTAAAGCTGAATAACTGTAATTTCAGGGAAAATTTTGCATTCACTACTTGTGCCCCAAACAACTTGTTGAGATTCTCCCAGGTCTCCTTGGATGATTTATCTAGATCTACGTGATATAGTTTTGAATATGAGAAGGCAAGGCCAATAATGGACTTTTCCTTATCATCTCAGCTCTCTCATTCTATCAACTTCTTCAGATCTGCAGGTTTTGCCTCGGTTCCTTGGATAATTCCCCAAAGGCTTTTATTAATTAATCACATCTAGATCTTCACTTTCCATGCATGGAAATTAAAACCTGAGTACTTGTCTAACAACATCTCCATGACTGATCAACGCTGATCTTTTTCACTAGTAAAATATAATTATTGATGGATGCAAAAAAATGTTACGCAAACCAGAGCTGTAGATACTACAAATTTGAGAGAGATCAACTATAGAACTGCAATAAAATTCTTGTTGCATATGTTGAGAAAATTAAAAAGGATCCTGCATTAAATTGCGGATAAAAAAAAACAAAACTTAGATCTGAGTGAACTCACTGCTAAGCACCCTTGAGTCATGGCACTTCATGGCTCTCAGATTATTGAAGCCACAAGAGTGGAAACCTTGTTTTTCAAAGGCCTGAGACTCTTGATACAAATTCTTGCTCTGATCCCATATTACAAAATGAGCTAGAGCACTAAATGAGAAAACCTTGATACAATTGAGTCACATAATTAAGCTCAAAGGAAGGTACTCACAATAACACCATATGATATTATCAATGAATAATTGGTGCACTTATTACAAAGGAGTTTACCTCCTTATATTTCATTGTTCATTAAGCAAATCATTTCCACTTATGAATGTGGAATAAATTGCTTTACACAAAAAATTAACATTAACATATTCTAAAGTCATAAAGTGACTTTATTACATAATAAGCCTTACGTCTCTAATTGTTTCATTGCA
This sequence comes from Picea engelmannii, assembly GCA_009831015.1. Taxonomy (NCBI): domain Eukaryota; kingdom Viridiplantae; phylum Streptophyta; class Pinopsida; order Pinales; family Pinaceae; genus Picea; species Picea engelmannii. Next base: position 1,616,633 of record ML783371.1, on the reverse strand, counting down.
TAACATATTCAATCTCTACCATTTATTGCCTTTAAACAATTATGGGGGGTAACAATTATTGAAGACCCCCCAAATTGCACATGTTCTATTGCCTAACATATGATTTCCTTGCTAGGTGAAAATCTACCAACGAGCATTGTAGGACGAAGTTCCACCCTCTGACATGGATCTCATTCTTATGGTTTGTGAAAATTTGACCTGACAATAAGGCACTACCATACACGTTGGAATTTTGATCTATACAACTCAAGTATAAAAACTTCACAACTTTAGAACATGTTTGATAATATGATCATTTCCTCAATTATTAGTAAACTAAAAACATTATGACACCAACTAATGTTTTAATTTACATGTGATAGAGTTCATTAATGCAAAACACAAACACAAGACTAGCGAGAAGAAGATTCCATTACAAGAAATCATAATAAGTTCATGATCACTGAAAAATGTTATAAACACAAATATTTACATAAGGGGTGTTAGAGACTTGAACAATAATAACTATAGATTTTGCACCATGTGATATATTAAATGTTGCAAACGAGAAAATGAAATTTTCTTTAAATTTGAACCCTCATAAAGTGTGGGCCTATTTTAATAAATGAATTCACTTAAGTTGACCGCACATGCCATAATAAAGGGTGCTCTATTAACCACAATAGAGCCACATCTGAGGGACCATAGTGACTAATAAATTTTATATCACCGACATCCCCCTTTAAAGGTTAGAGGAGGCACAAGAGAAAGACCATCATTACACTTTAAGAAGTAATCACTAGATGATAATCATCACTTGAAAAAGATCCATATAGAGGAATTGGCATTACACATCAAGCACTCTCACCTTTCTTCCAATTTTTTCAAATCTAACATCCCATGAAGCTCCATCCCCAATTTGACTTCCTCTTTCACTCATGAAAAGAGAAATGTTATAGCAAAGAAAAACCTCCTCTTGAAAACCTCCACTCGAGTTCTCTTGGTTTACCAAGAAAAAGTAGAAACTAACAAAACCTTCTCTTGCACTGAAAAAAAGGGTTCTCACTGACCAATGCACTTCAAAGAAGTCCTCTTTTGTAATTATGCTTATGCATCAACAAATGCTAGAACCAATTCATGGATTAGGAAATAGATAGTCTCCACCAAATCACCCTGAAAGGGATTTGTCATCATAAACATATGGAGTCATCAATGGGGAGTCAATCCAATAGTCAATTCTATAAGTTGAATAAAACAATCATGGATTCACCAAAAAAACACCTCAATGATAGGTAACATATACAATAACAAAGATCTCAAAGTCTATTAGATCTCACTATTATGCCACAATATTCAAAGATCACAATTGATTATGAATTCTTAAAAGGTGAAGCAACCAATTTCCATGCATTATGATCCATCCAACTAAGATAAACTTGAAATGGTGTCATACCAATAGGACTAGAATGTCTCATTGATCTAAACATTATGCTATTTTTCAATTTTCAACACATCAAAAATGTTGTTGTTGTTATTATTATTATTTATAATGGAAGTTCTTCCATAAATATGCTTGATGGGGTGCACCATATAACATAGACTTCCTTGAGCTTAAATGCTATGTTTGAGAGATATATATTCTAGCAAATTCACCTAGGATTTGAACCTGACCTCGTCACTTTTTTACATGCCATTTAGGTGGGGCTAAACCATAGCCATTGCAATCCTAGTGGATCACTAAAAATTCCATCAACCTCATCAATGAATCAAGGACCTATTGGCAATGATTAAAACCACAATATTCACATGGATGTAAATTCCAACATCTACTTCAATCACGAC
>ML783371.1:1554683-1566184 GCA_009831015.1 Picea engelmannii | reverse complement strand
TCTTTGTCATCGTGTCAAGTGACTTAGTGGTGTATCTGCACACCAACCTCTGTCTTATTTGTAGGCACTGGGCAGAGAGAAGAGTGGTTGAAGGGAAAGACAAAGATTCACATGGATGCACATGAATATGTATTTGTTTTTCAAAAAATTGAATATTTTGTGTATTTTTAGTGACCGGTTTTTTGATCCAGTTTTTTTCCGGTTCCGGTTCGGTTCCGGTTTTTGGGGTCGACCGGTTCGATGACCGGTTCGGTTCTTGTAACTATGGTTTGATATGTCAAAAGTAAAGTGCTTCAACTGTCAGCGAAAGGGGCACTTTGCTAGAGATTGCCCAAAGATCAGAAAAGGGAACAAAGGCAAATATTGTGCTTCTATTGTTGTAGAAGATGAGTCTCAAAGAACAAATACAAAAGAGGCTTCCAGTAATCAAGAGACCAGGAGGGAATACTATCTTATTTCAGCACTTTGGTTCTCTTACAAATGGTGTTGAATCCTGGTTGATAGATAGTGGAGCTTCCAGGCATATGATTGGAAATAAAGAAGTCCTTGCGAACTTCAAGGATAAGAAGTTCTCTGCTCAAGTAGAACTTGGAGATAATGCCAGCTATACAATCAAAGGACTTGGCTCAGCATCTTTTCAGCTTGAATCTGGAGGTGAGCTACACATTAAAGAAATTTTGTATGTTCCCGGTTTAAAGAAGAACCTTATGTACGTTGCAGTATTGGAAGATAAAGGTTATCGGGTAATCTTTATGGACAAGAAAGCTTTCCTATGGTCGAAGAATCAAGAACTAAGTTCAGCAATTGTGATTGGAGTTAGAGAGGGAGGCCTATACAAACTTCTAGGACATATCCAAGCTTTAGTTCATGCTTCAGTTAGTCCATCTGAGCTGTGGCATAGAAGGTTTGGACATCTTCACTTCAAAGCGCTCCCCGGACTTCAGAAAATGGTAAGAGGAATGCCTACCTTTTAGTTTGATCATGATGGTATCTGTAAAGGTTGTGTTCATGGTAAAAACATAAAGAAATCCTTTCCTAACAGTAACTGAAGGTCTAAAGGAATTTTGGATTTGATTCATTCAGACGTATGTAGGCCTATGTCATCTCCTTCCTTGAATGGATGTCTTTATCATGTGATTTTCATAGATGAATTCTCTAGAAAAACTTGGATCTATTTTCTAAAAGCAAAGAATGAAACTTTTAGTAAATTTCTAGAATTCAGAGCATTGATTGAAAATAAATTGAAAAACATATATGTACTTTGAGGACTGACAATGGTGGAGAATTTGATTCTCGTCAGTTTGATGATTTCTATAAAGAAGTAGGAATCAAGAGACAACTAACTATGCCCTATAACCCTCAACAAAATGGGATTGCTGAGAGAAAGAACAGAACAATCTGTGAGGCAGCTAAAGCCATGATGTGTGATCAGGATCTTCCCTCATCACTTTGGGCATAAGCCACAAACACTGCAGTTTATAATCATAATAGAAGTCCTCATGCTGTTCTGGGAGAAAAGACTCCAGAAGAAGCGTTCATTGGCGAAAAGCCAGAAGTGGGACACCTAAGGATTTTCGGATGTCCAGTTTTCATTCATATACCAAAAGAGGAAAGAGCTAAGGTGGAGCCTTCTGGAAAGAAAGGAATTTTTGTTGGATACAATGAAACATCCAAGGCATACAGAATCTATGTTCCAAGCCAAAGATTTATTGAGGTAAGCAGGGATGTAACTTTTCATGAAGAAGCTGCATTCAAGGATTCTAAAGAATCACAACAAGATACAGAGATGGAGGAACCTGAAGAGCCATTGGGTCAAGTTGATACTATGAATCCAGAAGAACAGATAGAGAGACCTATGGAGGTACCTCCTGCTAAGAGGAAGCCTGACTGGTGTAGAGAAATTTTGCGAGAGACAGTATTTGTTTTAGATTTAACAAAGTATTTTTTTTTATCACTTGAATATGCTCACCCTTTCTCTTTTCTGTAGCATTGTTTCAAGGAGTTTGCAGGTCACCTAAGGGTTTTGAAGATAGATTTCAGATCTGAAAATCTTCCTTATCATCCACTAAAAACCTCTAATAATTTCTGTTCCAATTTTCTGTTCATCTCCATTTCAATTTGGGTAGTTTTGTGTTCTGAAATAAACCAAAATCGAATATATATATTGCTGGTTTTGTACTACAAATTTCTGGTTTTCACTAACAATTTTTTTTTACAGATTTTTTTGTCAATGCTGCAGCTTTTCTAGCAAGTTTTACTTGCTGGTTTTTTGCAGGTTTGTGACATAAACATGGAGGAACAACCCACTTGGGGCCATCTAAAGTCAAACAAACATCTCCCAAGTTGGGGTAACAAATACCCACTTCTTCCTCTCTCTTTTTCTCATTGTAAGCAAGCCCAAGGGAGTCCCAAGGCTTGCATTTCTCAAACTCTTGTAAATTTCTGTTTTTTTTTTTTTAGCTTGCCTACACCTAGGAAAGAGTTTGGCCAAGCCAACCATCATAAATCGTAAGTCTAGTTCATAAGCTTTATTTTTCAACATTGTCTTTTCATTTCTAGTTTGCCCCACTTGTCCTTAAAACAAGGTTGTGTGGCTAGGATTAATTTCTTTTCGAGCTCTTTAATTCTTTATTTGTTTGCCTACACCTAGGATAGTGTTTGGCCAAGCCAACCATCCTAAATCGTAAAGCTAGGTAATTAGTTGTGGTTTATTGCTTCTAGTGCTTGTGTTTATGGTTTATCTTTAGATCTTAGAAGCTCATTTCATTTCTTTGCTTAAGCTGTGGAGGCATAGTAACTTGTGTTTTTCAAACAATTCTTTTATTTCCAAGTATTTGCTTTGCTTTCAAGTTCAATCACTTAATTTCTTTCAAGTTTAAGCAATTTACTTCACTTTTACTTTCAAGCACTTGTATATTCAAGCATCTTTACTTCTTGTAATTTACTTTTGTCGAGCACTTTACATTGCAAACACTTACTCAACTTAACTTAACTAATTCTTTAGGCTCAATTTACCTTAGATCCATAGGGGTTCAATATCACTAGCTTAACTAGAGCACCTTTAAGTGTCCCAACTTTGCTGTCAAAAAAGGGACTTAAGGAAAGAGCTTGGGGTGCTAGATCAGGGATGGTCTCATGGCACTAGGTGTCCCCCTTGTTTGAGTACTTTTGTTCCTCGGATTGACCTGTGGAGCTAGGGTGGGGCCTTGTTTTCCTCACTTATTGAGCACCCAACAGTCTTTTTGGTATAAGCAGGGAGAGTTCTAGGGAAGTCACATAGTTTTAGGATTCACACTTTCACTTAATCAACTTAATCAATCCTAAAACTTATCCACCTCAACCTTGGTTTAATTTCATAAATCTTTTCATGGTTCATGCTCTTTATTTCTACAATTTACTTTCATTTCATGTTATCTTAAGGCAATTTATTGAGCATTGTGGATAATTAACTAGTAGTTGCGCATCTCTTGCCCATGGATGATTTTACTTGCTTTATCTTTAGCCCTTTGACGTTGCACACTTGCCCTTGGAGGCTCTTTATTTGATCTTGCATCTGTCTTTCGCTTGACCCCTTGAAGTTGTGCATCTTGTGGAGGCAACTTCACTGTTTGGGTGTGTAGTTGTGTTGAATGCCATTGAAGACAACCCCTTGAAGTTGTGCATCTTGTGGAGGCACTTCATTGTTTGGGTTGTTGACTTGTTGTGTTGTGGTGATCTTCTTTGAGTAATCTTTTCTTTCCCTGCACAAATAAGTCAAGTTAGTTCAAGTTAACTTCAAGTTAGTTTAGTGAATGCTTGTTTCCTTTATTGTCAATAGTTGTGTCTTATTATATCATTTCCTCATTTCTTGTATTCTTTGTATAGATAGTTGTTTATTTCATTTACTTGTATCTAATTCAATTGTAAATCTTGCAAAGTAATTCTTTTGTATCTAATTGTAATCTTTTGTAAAGTCTAATCTCTTTGTAACTTTAGTTGACCCTTTTTCCCAACCTTAGGCACTAGTCTTAGTCGATTTAGGGAAAGGGCTTGCCTTTGCATTGTTTTTCTTTCATATAGGCTAGATTCCCCCAACCTTTAACTAATTAAAATTAACTCCTAGAACACCTTTAATCACTCACATAATAACTAGGGTCTACCCCCCTTGGATTCCCTAGGAGTAAGCCTAGACGGAAGAAGTTCAAGTTGAGGTGATAGTGGGCTTGAACTTAGGCATTGTGCCTCCGAGGACACAATAAGTGGATTGAGACTTAGTCCACGTTTGCAAGTGTGTATAAGGATGACAACAGAGACATTACAGTCCTCCCTTCCCAAAGATTGCTTGTCCTCAAGCAATGCCATCACAACCTAACGTTCCATCGACTGAGCCAGGATGAAACTGATAATGATACTAGGGTCCCAAACCACCCTGGAAGATGTGATGCATCCTCCGCTAAACGCGGAATCCGACAATGTACGAATATAAGAGGCCTCTTTAAAACTGTTGCTAAGTAGAAAAACTCGGTCCCGCAACAACTCGATCAACCCCTCAAAGAATTGCTCTACTGGGGAACGAATCTCGTGGAAGCAAAAATTGGCTCTTGCCTCTGTGTCAGTTGCCGAGCTATCTAATATTGAAATCCCAGGGTCCTTAGCTAATCTTAGAAAGGAACCACCACCCTGTCGCTGTGCCACCTTGATCATAATCGTTCGACCGTCATGCCGAGTGTGCATCCTTCTCTCCTGGAACTCCAAGCTGAAATACCTGTAGGGGCTGAACCTACTACCAGGAACAGTAGCCTGTGCATACATCCATGTGAAGTCCCGTTCTGCAGATCCACTGCCATGCTCGATCTGGAATACCAAAAAATGAATTCTATCCCGATCGCTGGCAATGACTCCGAGCCGCTCATGGACTCTAAACATTTCTCCACTGGATAGTTATGTCACCTGTGCTGCCCCATCCTCCAAAGACATCACCGGAAAGTGCGTGAACTTTGATGACTGGTCAATCGCTGCACACATACTATCTTCTCCCTGCACCCTCGATAAACCTGTGATGCAATCAATCAACATGCTCTCCCACTCTCGCTTAGAAATGGGCAAGGGTTGTGTTATCCCCTAGCCTAGAGATAACTAAGGAGATTATGTCTCGAGGCCCACAGGTCCTAGACATGGAGTACCGAGAGCCATATTGACTGAGCCTGGCCCTGGCGGGCCCATCTTTCTTCTTCAACGCCTCCACCTTGTTAGCAGCAGCAACATCCATCCCTCTGCCTGGTCCTTCAGCAACAGTGGCCCTTGCTCCATGAGGTAATGAGTCCGAGTATCATGGTATGTGTCACTCTAATTCTCAAAACATTTGAAAATGTGCATTTAATTCTTTTTACTTTTGACATGTGCTTGGATCTTATGCCTTTCCACTTGTCCACACCTGGGGGGAATGACAGGATGCCCTAGCAAGTTGGTTCCCATAGGGTTTGAGTTGCCACTGGGTGGGTTAATGAAAGGTGATCGTTTGTTCCCACCATACTTACCACTTTTCATCTTTTTCCCTCTCATCCATCCCATACATTGGTTCGGGCATTTGGTTTTCCAAGCTAGCAAAGGGTTGTACCTTACCTTGTGGAAAGAAAGGGCTAAAGGCCCAGAGGGTAAAAGTAGCTGGCAAAAGAAAAAATCCAAAAGAACAAAACCTTCAGATGCTTCGCCTAGGGATCCCCGAGAAAGCAATAAAAGGCTTCTCAACAAGAAACAGAGGGACCCATAAAATAATAAAATCAAGACCTAGTTGGAGGATAGGGGGTCTCATCACGAGCCGGCCTATTAGGTCCATGGACATGTAGCAGTATGACACTACCTTTTAGCTGGTCACCACGCCAGGGTAGTGGCTCTTGGTGGCATAGCTAAGAGAAAGGGGGTCTCATCATGAGCCAACCTTTTCATCTCTGTGAAATGCTTGTGGGTAACATTGTCACAACGCCAGGGCAGTGTCCCCTAACTAGTCTCTTGAAAGAAAAATAAATGAGATAAAAGGCATTGAATGGGCTTGGAAACATTTGCATCCATGACAAGGTGCAACTCACCCTCTTTAGAGGCACCCACAGGTAAGCCATACATTCCCCTGTCATCATTGCACCCATTGCTCAAACATCCCTCACCACCTCATCCACTTACATGGCCTAGATTTGTCTTCATCTGGAAACATCCCACATCTAATGAGAATTAGCCCAATATGACCTCTTGACGTCCTCTCCAACTTGGCTTGTAGAATAATATAACGTCTTTGAGCACTTGTTTGGGAAAAGGGGTTTTATGCACATGTTTAAATAACTTGATTATTAGATGTGATTGATATTGCTATGATCCCTGTGACTTATGAGCCCATGGAGGGCGTACTTGTTGTTGTTGCAGGGCCACACCCGACGAATAGGTACACATGGGGATAAAAGCCCACCAGATGGATGCTGAGACCCCAACGAGAGGCAGAGACAGATTAGAGGTTTGCACCAGAGAGAGAGGAGGACGTTCCACCAAAGATAGCCTGATAGGCTTGGACCCAAGGGGGTCTTGCCCTCCCACTATGATGTAGGCCTTGGAAGGCCCATGAGGTCACCTCTGTGACCCTTGATGTCACTTAATGTTTGATGGACACTTTGGAGGCAGTTGTGTGCCAAGTGGCATGTGTGGCTTGATCCAGAGGCATTTGGAGGCCTAATGTTTTGCTCCTAGAGGCCAACATTGCACTAGAGAGGCCTAACGTCACCCTAAAAGGGCATGACGTCACCTTTTCTGCTTGATTTAGGGTTTTAATTTGTCATTTAATGTAAAAACTGGATATTACATGTAAATTGGCCATGTCGGCCTTTTTGACCTAATTCTGGTCATTGTAACTCTATAAATAAGGGATTTTCCCGTGTATTTTTTTATCATATTTCACTCACACAAGTGTGAGGTTTGAAATTTGTGCCTTAATTAGGGTTACTTGGCTGAAATTTGGTGTGCACTTCTTGAAGGAGACTTATTTTGGACTATTTTGGCATGTTCCTTGGTGGAAGTGTTCAACTGGGCTATTTGCTAGATGATTCTTGGTGAATGTAAGTAAATTTCCTGCAATTCTTCTTCATTGAATGGTTATAGTTACATTTATTTTGCATTTATACTAAGATTATGAAATTGCTAGCTTAAAACCCTAGGAGGCTAAAGAACATGTTATTGTCCTTGCCTTAATAAATTTCACCTACTAGATTATGCTAGAAAAGCAATTTTCTTGAAGCTTTTGCTAAGGGCCTTGCCAATGCAACACCCTAGCACATTTTTCTTCATGTAAGCCATCATCTACTTCATCTTTGAGTTAAAGAAGGACGAAAACTACCAAGGCCTAGGGTTACCTACTTCCTAGTAGCCATTTTCCCCCTAGGGTTTGGTGATTGAAGCCTTGGGCTACCAACATTTCAATTATTGACCCCTCTTGTCTTTAGTTTTCTCATTATCATTTGTTCCTTCAAGATTTGATGCTGCCTAAAAGGACACCATTTACCCTAAAAAATCACTGATCTAAGCCTTGCTATTGAGTGATTGACAAAAACTACTATCAAAACCTTTACCTTGAGCTCTTTACTAACTACTCCTAACCTTAGAATAGGCTAATTTACTATCCTATTTGTTGTTGTTACTAAAGTAAGCTACTACCATCTATTGCAACACTAAAAGCACCTAAAAGCAATTGAAAAAATTGATTAATACATTGCCTTATTTGCTTCTAACAAATGCTAGTAGTTTGGTATTGATGAGTAATTATTCTTGGTAATTTTGAAGCCATTTTAAAGGCATTTATTGTGAATCTACTGTCTTATAAACAGTGCTGTTATAAATTTCTGTTTGCTTCACCATATATCAACTATTGCTTTATTTGATAAAGTCCATGGTTTTATGAAGTACTAACAAGAAGTTGTACTCGCAAAAGATATATTTTCTTGTTGCTTTGTTCTGGGCAGGTACATCTTAATTCTTCATTACTTCATTGGTTAAAACCTTGGGACTTTTTGATCAGTGTGACTTGTGAGACGGGACATTTTCATAGAAACTTTAACCTTTGCCTTCTCAAACCCTAGGTCACTGGGGACGTCTCCCCTAGGTTATCAACCCTAAATAGAAAGAGGTATCTCGTTGAGGTGACAGTGATAGGATAACCTCCTGTTACACCAATTTGCCTTCCCTAAACCTTATCCTTTGGAGTAAGTACAAATTGTGCAATAACAGGCTGCATCAACCTTGCTAGATGAGTGTGCCCCGACCTGTACTGCTGACGAGTCGTACACTTCTCCACAACGTCCCTCATGCGAACCCTTCTCGGTCCTGCGTGCAAGTGACAAAGTTACTAGGGTCCCAAACTGGCCTGTATGATGTGAAACACCTACTCATAGCACCGATCTGTAAGGTGCTAACACAAGAATCTATCTGACTGCCCCTGATAAGCCAGGCAATCATAAGCAGCGTAAACTCGATCAACTCCCTAAAAAACCACTCCTTCAAGAAACCAATCCTAAGCATCCCAAGAGTAAACTCTAGAAGTCGAAAACTGACCATCTCATCTGTACCGGCTGTCGAGATGTCAAGCACTGCAGTCCCAGGGTCCCAAGCTAATCTTCGAGAGGAACCATCATGCTGGCACTGCACCCACCTGATCATCACTTTCTGATCACCATACTTAGACTATGTTCTCCTCTCATGGACCCCTAAGCTGAAATCCCTGAAAGGATTGAACTCACTACCCTTGATCATGCCTTGCCAAAACATCTTAGTGAAGCCAAAGTCTTCCAATCTGCAGATCGACTTGATCCTGGGTATCGTGAGGGAAAATCTATCTCGCCAAAGCTTAGCAACTCCTCTCACAACATCCCCATAATGACGTAGTCCAATCACTGACACGATCCTGTCGATCATCCTCATCATCTGAAGCAGTATATCACTCCGAAGAATGCCAGGATCCCAACAAATTGGAAGTCTGCCACTCCTAATGCTTGCTGAAGTCTTTGTGAATCGATCCAACAGAGTCTGGATCTCCTCCCGTGCACTCTGCACACTGGTCACAATGCCCCCTGTCTCATCCAACTGACTCCAATGATCTTCTCATGTCCTGCTGTATAGTCTGAGGGCATCAAATAACAACACTAGATGCCACTGCCATTTCCTGCAAGACTGGAAAGCGACTAGTGCATTGGTCAACTTTGAAGGTACAACCAAGAGATCATAATGAAGTCTGGAAGCAGACATGTGCCTATCCTGCTTCCTATTCCTAATTTGATGATATCCCATATGAAGGTTTATCATCAAGGGATATGCTTCCCCCTAAGGCTCACCCATCCACTCACTGATCCTGGGCAACCTTAGCTCAATGGTTTGCTCGAGGACTTTGTCAGGAGGTCTCCCTGGCAGAAACACCCCACAACTCCACTATACACTACCACATGCCAAGGAATACCCCTGCACTCTATTGGCTATCACTGAATTGTCCTGTATCATCCTATATCTTGTAGGCGCTACTGTATCCATCAATCTGCTGATGTCGCTTGAACCTGTATCTTAGAGCATACCCAAGTCTGTTATATACCTGTCCACCCAATCCATGGATGTATATACTTCCTTGTGGGTTGGTCCACAAGGGATGTGCTCAACTATCTCCTCTGTAGCTAAGCCTTGAGCCTTTAGTGGGCTCTCCAATAGAAGTGGCTCATGATCCCCACAATGCAAAACAGGCACATGGTCAAAACCCTCTGCATCAAACCTCTCCTCAAGCACTTGTAATTTTGAGTGCTCCTCGTGCTGGATCGTTGCAAGAAGCTCCTCCCTCGAATCATCTGTGCCACTAACGTCCTCATGTGTCACGACTGTCAATGATGAAGAGCGTGCCCAACTCAATTGGTAACAAAGCTTCTTAACCTCCCTTTCCTTGTCTTCAACGAACTTAAGAGCAATGTCCCTATCCATGAATAGCTGCAGGTAATCGAATTTCATCTGTTCTTGTGTTTCTTTGATGATGCACAATTTGGTACTAGTGACTCCATCTGCCACTCCCCTTTGTCTCTCCTCCAACTGGGTTCTCCACATAAGGTCTTCAATAAACTTATGGGCACCATCTGCCCTTGTCAACACCTGCACATTTTGCTCCTATGTGACCAATAATCGGTTCTCCAAATCTTGCAATGCTAAGGGTCTTTGTTCAATTTCATCATCATGTTGAGGTACAGTCACATCCTCATCATCATCGATTTCATACATGAAATAGGGTGCTGAATCCTCATCATGCTTGAACTACCCTCATTATAAGCATCATACTCAGTGAATGATGTTGGATCCTCAACATCGGCTGATTGGAACATTTTCTTAGTCATCATAAGATGTTGCATCCTCATCTTTCCCTAATTCATTAGAGGTATACCCATCCAATGCATTAGTGTCATCGGCCTCATCGGTTAGCTCCGATGATGTATATAGGTTGTTGTTTGGTCTTCCTCTATGCATACATCCTCCTCATGGTTAGATGCATGTTCCTCCACCTGCTCACCTCTCATCAATTTTTTCCCTGTGCCTTTAAAGGAATCCTCGTCCACATTCTTGGCCTAGCATCTGTACTTGAGGGTGAAATAGATTTTAAAAGGAAAAGCTGCACAAATCTCCACACCCAATGCTAGATACTCTTGGTAGTGGTAAGGCATGTTTTTAATTACTGGTAGCCTCCTCGAGATTTCAGCCATAGGCTCCAGATCTTTCTCCATCTCGCTTAACCACATGAGTGCAAAGCTTGCTACCATCCTTTCTTACACATGTATGTACACAATCTGATTTCCTTCCCACTGTTTTCCCTCAAGCTGGCAAGATCTCCATCTCTGATACCACTGTAATGTCCCCAATGCTTGATTGTCTAGATACTTGTCTGTTGTTTAATGATTGGTGTTTTCCTTTGTGTGATTTTGTCAAACACTTTGCATCATATGTTTCTAAGCATTTCCACTGATTGACAACTTTCTACAAACAGTTTGCACATGATCTACTAATGGGCATTTCATCAAACATGTTGCATGCAGTCTTTATTACACATAGGATAGTAGAGGCAACATTGACAATTTATTATGAATGAAATCTGGTACACAAAATAATAAAACTCTACTGACTGCTACAATAGCTGCAATACAACAGAAACACTACAGAAATCAAGTCAAAAGCTGAGATAATGCCTTAGCTGCCTCAATCGATGGTAGTTCCACCTCTTCTTTGCAATAAAGCTGTTGTTCAACCTCAATCCAGTCTGCTAAGAGGTAGCCCCATGACCCTCCCTCTTACCCACGACCTGCCAAATGCTCACGATCCCTCCAATCAACCTCCGCGCTGCTGTTACAATGAGAATCGACCCTCCAATGAGCCTCCACAACCAATGCTATATATGTCGTTTTGGGGAAAGTGTCGGCGAGGGTCTGGAATGTAACTTCTCGGCGACATCGGCGGAAAATGTCAGAATATGT
>ML783371.1:1522172-1549205 GCA_009831015.1 Picea engelmannii | reverse complement strand
CCTATCTCTCGGATAAAGCCATCCAACAATTCACATAATAATTGTGCATCTTTTGTATATGCACTTGCATCAACACTTTTGATAAACATTGTCCCCTTGGGACAATTAACCAAGAAGTTTAGAATTGATCTGCCCTTCCCATCAGTCCACCCATTCGACGTCACGGTGCATCCGGTGGTCTTCCATGTTTCCCTGAGCTGAGCTAATCTTTCTGTGCAGTCGGCCTTTTCCCCTTGAAGGAGATGCCCTCTCAAATCCTGATAGGAAGGGCCCCTATACCCCAGGCCAACAATTGCAGCAGCTTCAAACATGGGATGGTAGAAGGGGTTGTTGGCAATGTTAAAAGGTATATCACTCCAAAGAAAACATTTGGCCACAAGCTTGTCGGCCTCCTCCGTCTCGTTTTTTTTAATCAATGACCGAATAGAAGGTTGCCCCCCAGGTGTTGACCTCATCACAAAGTAAGAGGAGGTTGATGAGGGGGCTGCAGAAGCTGAGGGCCCTGTGGCTGAGGAGTGGGATTGTGGTACTACTGGTCCCCCCTTAGAGGCACTTGTTCCATTGTATCTATTTGCAGTGGAACGTGCAAGTTCTTTTTTGCGAGCCTTGGTCGCATCCCTCTTATTAGCCATATCAATGAGTGATTGGTTTGCAATATGCACAATTTCTGGGGTACTGTTTGGACAAGGATCCACATCAAGCCCAGGGATTTTGGCAAGGTGGTATTTCAAGCGGCTATTTCCTGCAAAAATCTTTTTGCCGCAAATATTGCATGTCAATACTTGTCTATTGGGAAGTTGCACTGGTTCACCATACACCCACATTGGATCCAATGCCTTCGACATTTTGTTTAGATGAAAATATTAAACCTATGGCACAAAAAAAAAACAAAATAAACACACGATAATGCAAAGGTTAAATAATAAGAGATAGATGAATTAGAATGATTGAATCTTCCATTCAAAAACAACAAGAAGATGCACATTGCAAACCCTAGCCTAACTCTAAAAATTTAAAAAACAAAGTTCAAATCTTCAAGTTCAAACTTCAAACAAATGAAAGAAAAACGTTTTTGATCATACCTGGAAATCTTGATCTCTCCGTTGGCGCTAATGGAAGCAAGATCCTTGGTTTTCTCATCCTTTGATAGATGCACAATGACTTCCCTCACACCTCTCTAGCTCTCTCACACTTCACAAATGAAACAATGACAAAAAAAAGGACCCGCGGCCTCTAAAACCCCACACGCACACTTTTTTTCCACGGGTATTCTCAGCAAGGCAACACTTTGCATTGACCCGCGACACATTGGCAATTTCTCGCGACACAATGAAAGTATCACGACACTTTCATTGTGTTGGATGTGTCGCGACATTTTGTGATGAAAATTTCGGGAGGGTGAAAATGTCGTCGACATTTGCGACATTTCCGAAATATCGGAGATATATTCAACAGTGTCCACAACCCTCCTGTTCTCACGACTAGCAAGTAGAAGAGGGTCCATTCCTCTAGGACAACCCATGAACACTCCAATTGCCAACGAAACTCCAAATAAGCTGCCGGACCTTCTCTCCAACCCTATCGTCTGCACATGGGATGAACTTGGCTCTCAAGGAGCCATACGAACCTCCCAAAACTCCTCTTAATGCCACAGACCTGTAAACAATGGGATTGGCTCTCAAGTAGACCCCGTGATCTATCAAATGATGAATCGGCCCCTTCCATTCCTGCAAGAGACAACACGGCTCCCTTGGGTAATTCGCCGCACCTCTAATTGGCCTCCTCCTAGGCAAATCAAATTTTTTCCAAGCTGAAGACAAACAATAAGATGAAGCTCTAATAGAAGTCTTGAATGGATCCCCCTCTCTGTCTAGCTAGGGTGGATATTACACCACCGAAACTAAACCAACAGTGGAAGGGTTTTGTCAAAACTCCAATGAAAACCTTGGCTCTAAGAGCACTCCAAAATAAGAGATCAAATCATAACGAGGAAGGTGAAGTGCTACCCTTCCTTTATACTTCTCCGAACCCCTTCTAGATCTTTCCTCCCTTTGACCAAATCCACATGAAGATTAAAATCACTTTATAACCCTTTTGTAAACCCCTTTTTATGCCGGAAAGTGATTAATTGGATCCTAACCTTTAGATCTTTTTGTCCCGGATCCAATGAGCTATTACACAAAGGTATTCCCTCAAATAATATGATCCAAATAATATCTTCTGTGTATTTAATTAAAGTATGCTCAATAATAACCCAAAATTACGGAAATCGTCAAACTGTGCGGAAATGATCATGATGATGGAAGATGGTGAATGGACTAGCCTGGGCCCCATATAACTCCGCCAAATTGTCCGAACCCACTGTTATTCTTGTTTTACTCCTCTGGTCAGGTTGATATAAACTCGTAAGGTCACCTCTTACTGCAGAACAGGAGAATCCAAAAATGGGGACATTACAATTTGACATCTATGGCACTGTTTTAGTTTCTCCATCAGGCCACTATTCTCCTTCCATTCTTTTATTTGGACAGTGCCCATCTTGAAATGTATTCACCATGATTTCAAAGTTGGTGGAGTTGTTTTTTAATTTTGTATTCATGTAGTTTTAATGTTGTGATTCCATGATGGTTTTGCTTCCTGAGTCTAACTTTTCATTTATTTTTTTTTAAATTATAAAAATCTGTTTTTGTTTTTGTACTTGCTGTTTCTCCACTGTATTCGAGTCCTGGCTTTTCAGAAATCTGGTGGATCCATATATGTATCCCTGTCACTTAGTTTAATACCTATTGCACATTGAATTTTTGTAAATTGAAGGCACTTCGCAAAGTGATTTATGCTTTTTTTTTCACGCAGGATCATGCCCTCACAGGGTTCTCTGATACCGGGCCAGACCTTTTCAGGCATTGCCAAGGTTCTGCTATTGGAGCTACTATCAAGGGACCAAATCTTGCCATCTCTGCAGGAAAATATCTTTCAGGTTGGGGTGCTCACCCATCCGGATCAGCCAGTCCTGTTTGTTCAGGCACTCTCGGACAAGTATTGTTCCAACCCTTAGAAAGCACAATATTTGCAATTTCTGCTTTGAATGGATATTTGCAAACTCCTCCCAATTCCTCTTCAAAAGCTCTACATTGGAGTGAAATTGGCCCACTTATTTTTTCCAATGTCTGCTTGAAAGGTACCAATAGCTTTGGTGCATCATCTAGTATATCATCTGCTCAATATCTCAGCCTACCATCCTTGAATTCCAACTCCAAGGGGATTTCCACACAGTCAGTTGCTTTTTCAGCAGAGGCAGAGTTCAATGAGAGTATGCAAATTGGCGGGTGGCTGCAGGCAGACAGGGAGGATTGGTTTTGCAGATCAGGTAGAAAGCCCTTGCAATGGGCTCTTTGCCTTTCAAAATTTCCTGAGAATGGTTTTGGTTGGGGTTTAAGTATAGGCCAATCAAGACAAGATCCATTTAGCATGCAAAGGAGCCAGGCGATGCATCCTCCTGATGCCAAACATCCAGTTTCACAAATCCAACTGGAGGCTTTTGCCAAGATCCATTGTGGAAAAGGATTTACGCTGCAACCGGGCTTATTATATGCGACAAATGGCAGTGCCCGTATTCCTGCATTAATGCTTAGGGCGAGCTGGTCATTGTGATGCTCATTCCAATTTTATGTTTGCATTATAGTTGCTACTCATGCCACAAATTGTGGTAAAGCTGTATAAAATCAAGAATGCGCTCAGTTGGAAAAAGTATTATTTACCCCAATTGCGGGTCCTAACTAGAGTCTATACTCAGATAAATACTCTATTAATAGATTTGATAAGTTCCAAATTGCTTAGGTGTCTGCTTGAGCTATGGTTTTGGCACCATGCGCTCTACTCGCCAATTCTCAATGAGTCAATGCAATCTTTGTTGCTGTCTACTTCTATCAGCAAAGGATGAAATTTATGCAAATATTTATTTTCACTGGGATGTTGCAAACCATAGTTACTGCACTCGGACTTGGCTTGGACTCTGCAAGGTAGGGGACTTGCAATCTTCAGCACACTTGGTAGTACAGTACACTTCGAACAGAGAAAATTTAATGAAGGGAAACTTATTGACGAGAATGAAGAAGTATTGACTCACGATACTAGGCATACTACTCCAGAGTACTTGCCAATACTCGGGAATATGGCAAGTGTTGAGCAGTCAATACTTGGTCAACGGGAATTAGAGGAGTATTGTGCCAAGTACTTGTCCCAAGGCCATAGCTTCCATATTCGGGAATAATTGGTTGTCATACTTGACTGTATCACAACTATGTTGCTAACCTTGAACACGGAATAATCAAAATACTTCATTTGTCCATATTTCCTCAATAATTTTGGGGGCTTTTTTGTTTTTTTATCTGAGTTATCATTGTGTTATAATGTTTCTTGTTAGCCTTTGGTTATGTGTTTAATTCTTTTTCTTTCTTTGACGAGTATGACAAGTATTGACTTATGATACTCGGCATACTCAAGAGTACTTGCCAATACTTTGGTGTTTGGCAAGTATTGATCAATGGATACTTGGTCAAGGGGATGAAGGGAGTACTTGCCAATACTTTGGCAACACCAAAGTATTGGCAAGTATTGATCAATGAATACTTGGTCAATGGGGATGAGGGGAGTACTGAGCCATGCACTTGTCCCTAGGCCATACCTTTCATACTCCAGAATAGTTGGTTGTCAAGTATTGATAAGTGAATACTTTGTCAATAAGGATGAGTGGAGTATTGAGCCAAGTACTCATCCCAAGGCCATACCTTCCATGCTCTGGAATAGTCAGTAGTCATACTCGGGAGTGTCACAACTATGTTACAAACCTTCAGTACAAAATAGTCAAAATAATTCATTTGTCCATGTCGTCAATATATTATTATTTTATGGCTCTTTTGTTTTTCTATTTGATGTTAATATTGTGCTATAATGTTTCTTGTTTGCATTTGGTTATATATTTAACTCTTTTTTTCCTTTGACGAGTATGACAAGTATTGACTCGTGATACTTGGCATACTCGAGTATTTGCCAATACTTGGGGGTATGGGAAGTATTAATTAGTGAATACTTTGTCAATGGGGATTAAATGAGTATTGAGTCAAATACTCGTCCCAAGGCCATACCTTCCAGATAGTCGGTAGTCATACTAAGGAGCATCACAACTATGTTGCAAACCTTGAGCAAAAAATAGTCAAAATAATCCATTTGTCCATATTTCCTCAATATATTTGCAAGGCTCTTTTGTTTTTATTTATTTGATGTTAGCATTGTGCTATAATGTTATAATGTTCCTAATTGCATTTGGTTATCTTTAATTCTTTTTCTTTGATAGGTAATCACTTTTGAGTGATTTGCAGTGGGCTTTGAACTCCAATTCCACATTAACATGGTACAAACCCACTTTAACATGGGGGGAGAGATTTTAGGATATTTGAACCTTTGATCTCTACGTCGCATGATCAGTGCCTTCAACCACTGTGCATGGAGTATCGCCAAAAAAACAATTGACTCCTTTTTATTGTCTATTGCTCTATTACTATTTTTAACAATGATTTACTTTATTGTATTTAAATTCTTGCCTTGTAGTCCATCATGGGATGATCATGGGTATCCTAATTCCTAGTCTAACATGATATGATCAACATATGCATATCTTGTTTACCCTAAATATGGAAACATCATGAGTATGAACTAAGCTTACCTACATTCAAAGGATTTTGCGACATTGATTTGGAATGGAAAATCGATCTTGCTAGAGGATTGAAGAAACACACATTCTATTGTGTAGGAGATGAATGGTAGGCTATGACCATTGTCTTGTATGAACCAAAGAAAAGTTGTAAAGGAGGTCTATAGAAAGAGACCAAAGATTTGGGAAAATAACAGACATCAATTAGCATCAAAGATGGAGAATTATAGGTGGATGGATGTAATTTATGAAAATGTTAGAGAAAATATTATAAAGAAGATAAATCATGTCTTCACTTGGAGTTCCACCAAAGTGGTTGAGGAGAACCTTACACTTCTAAAATTAAAAGAAGACTTATAAAAAAATTACCAAGGAGAAAGTCCGACCCAACACCTAATGCTTGTGGCAACACCCAGTGTAACATTTCAAGTACTAGTGATTGAGAAATCACAAGCACCATATAACATGAAGAAAGATCCATTCTTCAATGTTGATTGTTCATCATGTTGGCTACAACCTATCACCTAAAAATGGTGATCAATGGGACAACTTCCCAATCCATTCCATTTATATAATGGTTTCTGAGATTGCTTACTTGACACACTTTTTAACAAATAACATACTTTGCCACATCATTGATGATAATCAGATTAAATGCAATTACTTCCTTAGCAAAGCATGCCACATTATTGATGCACATGAGTTCAAATGCAATTATTTTCTTTAGAAACAATGTATAGTAAGTTTATTATGGTACAACTTTGGGATACAATTCAAGTTAAAAAATTGGCAATGGCATTGCAGAAACAACTGAAAAATAGACAAGGTGGTTTAAGTTTTGGGAACATGGTATTTAAGAAAAAGCTCCCTACCACTAAAACAAATTTAAGTAATGTAAAAGAATGCAAACACAGATTTAAACAAAATCATTCATCAAGGTACACAAACAACCAAGAAATACAAATGTTTACATGTTTACACATAATAAATATAAGATGATAAAAATGTCAACATGTGTCTGGTTTACACAAAATTAAATTATCAACAAAAGCTACTCATAATAAATATGAGAATCTAAAAAGTCTTAAATTCATTAATATATATATTAGTACTACACAAAAACACAAAAATGATCCATCATTAAACTCAAAATAAGTTTCATTTATGAAACCATTAATAATATAATATTCTTAATTCAATAATATGGAGTAAATATAGCAATCATCAATAATCTACATGAAAGACACATTAATAATTGGTCTTACATTGGTCATGGCCTTCTTAGGAAAAGGTTTTTATTCATAATTTTTGCTAGGGACTTGATTATGAGACATGCCTCAAGAAACATACAATACTATCAATTAACATTATATTATTTTTTAAGTGACATGCAATATTATTGTGTTTAGATGATATTGAGAAATTAATATACTCTTCTATGCAATGTATAAATTTCCTTTCTAATCCAAAATTTACTGTAATCCCAAATATATATAACGGACCTTAGGTAGAGAAACTAGACTTTATTATTTTGCCTTTTTTTCTAAATATTTTTATATTAAACATTGAAATATCAGGGAATAAATTTACTAAAATATATAGATGTTCAAAAACATACTATGAAACAAGGCATAAGGCTTACTGCAAGGTCTTAGGGTTTGGTCCTCATCACTTCAATGTGTTAGCTCCTTTTGATGCGACCCACTTATTGAGGATATTTGGAAAACAAGATATATATTGAGTGTATGAAATAACAATATGTTTTTAGATAAGTGTGAATGTGGTCTAATTGACAATCTGTCTAAAAGATAATTTAGGAACAAAAACACTCTTTTGATATTTTGATTTCAAAAAAGGGTTTAAAAATGAAGCAAGATAAATATATGGAACTTAGGGTGTAACTCAAATAGTTAATGAGATGGAACTTGATTGGAGGATAAAACAAGGATAGGGCTTGGAGCCAACATCCAAGTCCAATTTAATTGAATTTTAATATACTTTATAATAGTAAGAAAATAATGACAACCTACATGCCATGAGAGTGATGAAATCCTCAAGTTTCCATTAAAGGGATCTCAATTGTTAAGTAATGAAACCTAAAGTTTATATGGTTTTTATAGCTCAAACTATTTCCTTGAATGCATCACTTACCATATGGTTGCTTGTGCATGTCAAGATACATCGATGAACTTCGAGCGAGTATTTCTCCAAAACTTGCTATGGTCCATCTCCCTTCATTCCGTCCTTGGATAGCTTCCAACCAAAAGGCTTCTTCATGAATACATGTCTAAGTTTTCAAAACATTGTGTTCGACATATTTTTCTTTCATTAAGTCTCTAACTACATTATATCCTAGGGGAATATTTCAAAATGCAAGAGTCATCTTTTTGAGCTTTATTTTATTTTATTTTCTGGTGAGATGATGTTATGGCAATTGCTGTTTCTATTACAAAATGAGATAGATCACTAAGTGAGGAAACCCTAGATAGGGTTGAGTCACATAACTAAGCTCAAAGAAAGATACTCACAATAACACCATATGATGTTATCAACTGGTGGACTTATTACAAAGGAGTTTACCTCCTTATATATCATTGTTCATTAAGCAAATCATTTCCACTTATGAATGTGGGATAGATTGCTTTACACAAAAAATGAATATTAACATATTCTAAAGTCATAAAATGACTTTATTACATAGTAAGCCTTATATCTCTAACGCCCCCCCCCCTCCCAAATAAAATGTACAGTGCTGAAACAAACTGAAATCAAATACATATACTAAATGTAAAACACATAAATTGAACACGAAACATCTGTAACATCCTTTAGAAGCTTCTTCTTTGAATATAGTTCCTAGACTAGTTTGAGTTCCATTAAGTTGCCTCATAACTATCATTATTATGTAGCTGCTGAGTTGAATTCTCGAGTTCTTGGATCCACTTTCCTGAACTCCCGAATCATGAATCTCCTGAAATCAATTACTGGACAACAATCCACATGCATGTCTCTCCAACTAATGAGGGATATTTCCCTAGATCCACAACTTTCGAACTAATTGGGAAACAATCCATTTTGAGTTGTTAACTGATCCCTTTCTGTCTTCAAAGCACGAGCTTCCTAAAATGTATAAAATCCATTTTCTTCAATAGTTTCTTCACCATCGTTAGCATCCGGTGGATCTTCAATCATGGATACACTCTTTATATGTTGTCTATCTTTCACCTTTCCCTTAAGAACATCATTGGCTCGTTGCCTACAATTCCAAGATGTATGACCTAACTTCTTGCAATAACAACAATCTATTCGCTAATTTATTGTGATTGTTTCTTGCATAGAATGCAAGTTTTGATTGGTTATCACCTTCAATGGTTCTCTTTTCTTCTTCTAGCAATTTCGTAATCATTTCATCTAGACTTTGTGAAGGTAGCGGACTCAGGGTAAAGATAGTACTACTGTATTTAGGTGGTAAACTGTTAAGTATAATAGCCTTGACATCCTCCTCATCAACTACTGCCTTGACTTCTGCAAGCTGTCTGATAATATATATTAGATTATTGACGTGACTTGACATGGTGGCTTCAACTGACATCTTAAAGCTGAATAACTGTAATTTCAAGGAAAATTTCAGATTCACTGCTTGTGCCCCAAATAACTTTTTGAGGTTCTCCCAGATCTCCTTGGATGATTTGTCCAGATCTACGTGATGTAGTTCTGAATTTAAGAAGGCAAGGCCAATAATGGATTTTTCCTTATCATCTCTGCTCTTTCATTCTATCAACTTGTTCATATTTGCAGGTGTTGCCTCGGTTCCTTGGACAATTCCCCAAAGTTTTTTATTAATTAATTTCATCTAGATCTTCACTTTCCACATATGGAAATTGAAACCAAAGTACTTCTCTAACGACATCTCCATGAGTGATCAGATCTAATCTTTTTCACTGCTAAAAAATAATTATCGACATATGCAAAAAAAGGTTACACAAACCAGAGTTGTAGCAAATCTGAGAGAGATCGGCTATAGAACTGCACTAAAACCCGTGTTGCCTCTGTTGAGAAAATTAAAAAGGATCCTACATTAAATTGTGGCTAAAAAAACAAAACATAGATCTGAGTGAACTCGCTCCTAAACACCCTTGAGTTGTGGCACTTCATGGCTCTCAAAACTATTGAAGTCACAAGAGTGGAAACCTTGTTTTTCAAAGGCTCGAGACTCTTGATAGAACTTCTTGCTTTGATACCATATTACAAAATGAGCTAGATCACTAAATGAGGAAACCCTAGATAGGGTTGAGTCACATAACGAAGCTCAAAGAAAGATACTCACAATAACACCATATGATATTATCAATGAATAACAAGTGCACTTATTATAAAAGAGTTTACCTCCTTATATATCATTGTTCATTAAGCAAATCATTTCCACTTATGAATGTGGGATAGATTGCTTTACAGAAAAAATGAACATTAACATATTCTAAATTCATAAAGTGACTTTATTACATAGTAAGCCTTATATCTCTAATATCCCCTCCATAAAGCGTAAAATGCTGAAACAAACTAAAATCAAATACATATACTGAATGTAAAACACATAAGCTGAACACTAATCATCAGTAACATCCTTTAGAAGCTTCTTCTTTGAATATAGTTCCTGGACTAGTTTGAGCTCCATTAAGTTGCCTCATAACTATCATAATTGTGTAGCTGTTGAGTTGAATTCTCGAGTTCCCAGATTCCACCTTCCCAAACTCTCGAATCATGAATCTCCTAAAGTCAATTATTGGAAAACAATCTAGATGCATGTCGTGTAACCTCATTAGTAGACTACAATACACATGCATGTCTCTCCAATTAATGAGGGATCTTTCCCTAGATCCACAACTTCTGAACTAATTGGGCAACAATCCATTTTGATTTGTTAATTGATCCCTTCCCGTCTTCAAAGCGTGGGATTCCTAAAATGTATAAATTCCCTTTTCTTCAATAGTTTCTTCACCATCGTCAACATCCATTGGAACTTCAATCATGGATACACTCTCTATTTGTTGTTTATCTTTGACCTTTCCCTTAAGAATGTCATTGGCTCGTTGTCTACAATACCAAGATGTATGACCCAACTTCTTGCAATAACAACATTCTATTTCCTCTTTGTCTTTTGTTGATTTATTGCAGTTGCTTCTTGCATAGAATGCAAGTTCCGATTGGTTATCACCTTCACCGGTTCTCTTTTCTTATGCTAGCAATGTTGTAATAATTTCATCTAAACTGTGTGAAGGTAGCAGACTTAGGGTAAACATAACACTCCTGTGTTTAGGTGGTAAATTGTTAAGGAGAATAACATTGACATCCTTCTCATCAACTACTACCTTGAATTCTGCAAGATGTCTGATAATATATATTAGATTGTTGACATGAATTAACATGGTGGCTTCAACTGGCATCTTAAAGCTGAATAACTGTAATTTCAGGGAAAATTTTGCATTCACTACTTGTGCCCCAAACAACTTGTTGAGATTCTCCCAGGTCTCCTTGGATGATTTATCTAGATCTACGTGATATAGTTTTGAATATGAGAAGGCAAGGCCAATAATGGACTTTTCCTTATCATCTCAGCTCTCTCATTCTATCAACTTCTTCAGATCTGCAGGTTTTGCCTCGGTTCCTTGGATAATTCCCCAAAGGCTTTTATTAATTAATCACATCTAGATCTTCACTTTCCATGCATGGAAATTAAAACCTGAGTACTTGTCTAACAACATCTCCATGACTGATCAACGCTGATCTTTTTCACTAGTAAAATATAATTATTGATGGATGCAAAAAAATGTTACGCAAACCAGAGCTGTAGATACTACAAATTTGAGAGAGATCAACTATAGAACTGCAATAAAATTCTTGTTGCATATGTTGAGAAAATTAAAAAGGATCCTGCATTAAATTGCGGATAAAAAAAAACAAAACTTAGATCTGAGTGAACTCACTGCTAAGCACCCTTGAGTCATGGCACTTCATGGCTCTCAGATTATTGAAGCCACAAGAGTGGAAACCTTGTTTTTCAAAGGCCTGAGACTCTTGATACAAATTCTTGCTCTGATCCCATATTACAAAATGAGCTAGAGCACTAAATGAGAAAACCTTGATACAATTGAGTCACATAATTAAGCTCAAAGGAAGGTACTCACAATAACACCATATGATATTATCAATGAATAATTGGTGCACTTATTACAAAGGAGTTTACCTCCTTATATTTCATTGTTCATTAAGCAAATCATTTCCACTTATGAATGTGGAATAAATTGCTTTACACAAAAAATTAACATTAACATATTCTAAAGTCATAAAGTGACTTTATTACATAATAAGCCTTACGTCTCTAATTGTTTCATTGCATAACATATTCAATCTCTACCATTTATTGCCTTTAAACAATTATGGGGGGTAACAATTATTGAAGACCCCCCAAATTGCACATGTTCTATTGCCTAACATATGATTTCCTTGCTAGGTGAAAATCTACCAACGAGCATTGTAGGACGAAGTTCCACCCTCTGACATGGATCTCATTCTTATGGTTTGTGAAAATTTGACCTGACAATAAGGCACTACCATACACGTTGGAATTTTGATCTATACAACTCAAGTATAAAAACTTCACAACTTTAGAACATGTTTGATAATATGATCATTTCCTCAATTATTAGTAAACTAAAAACATTATGACACCAACTAATGTTTTAATTTACATGTGATAGAGTTCATTAATGCAAAACACAAACACAAGACTAGCGAGAAGAAGATTCCATTACAAGAAATCATAATAAGTTCATGATCACTGAAAAATGTTATAAACACAAATATTTACATAAGGGGTGTTAGAGACTTGAACAATAATAACTATAGATTTTGCACCATGTGATATATTAAATGTTGCAAACGAGAAAATGAAATTTTCTTTAAATTTGAACCCTCATAAAGTGTGGGCCTATTTTAATAAATGAATTCACTTAAGTTGACCGCACATGCCATAATAAAGGGTGCTCTATTAACCACAATAGAGCCACATCTGAGGGACCATAGTGACTAATAAATTTTATATCACCGACATCCCCCTTTAAAGGTTAGAGGAGGCACAAGAGAAAGACCATCATTACACTTTAAGAAGTAATCACTAGATGATAATCATCACTTGAAAAAGATCCATATAGAGGAATTGGCATTACACATCAAGCACTCTCACCTTTCTTCCAATTTTTTCAAATCTAACATCCCATGAAGCTCCATCCCCAATTTGACTCCCTCTTTCACTCATGAAAAGAGAAATGTTATAGCAAAGAAAAACCTCCTCTTGAAAACCTCCACTCGAGTTCTCTTGGTTCACCAAGAAAAAGTAGAAACTAACAAAACCTTCTCTTGCACTAAAAAAAAGGGTTCTCACTGACCAATGCACTGCAAAGAAGTCCTCTTTTGTAATTATGCTTATGCATCAACAAATGCTAGAACCAATTCATGGATTAGGAAATAGATAGTCTCCACCAAATCACCCTGAAAGGGATTTGTCATCATAAACATATGGAGTCATCAATGGGGAGTCAATCCAATAGTCAATTCTATAAGTTGAATAAAACAATCATGGATTCACCAAAAAAACACCTCAATGATAGGTAACATATACAATAACAAAGATCTCAAAGTCTATTAGATCTCACTATTATGCCACAATATTCAAAGATCACAATTGATTATGAATTCTTAAAAGGTGAAGCAACCAATTTCCATGCATTATGATCCATCCAACTAAGATAAACTTGAAATGGTGTCATACCAATAGGACTAGAATGTCTCATTGATCTAAACATTATGCTATTTTTCAATTTTCAACACATCAAAAATGTTGTTGTTGTTATTATTATTATTTATAATGGAAGTTCTTCCATAAATATGCTTGATGGGGTGCACCATATAACATAGACTTCCTTGAGCTTAAATGCTATGTTTGAGAGATATATATTCTAGCAAATTCACCTAGGATTTGAACCTGACCTCGTCACTTTTTTACATGCCATTTAGGTGGGGCTAAACCATAGCCATTGCAATCCTAGTGGATCACTAAAAATTCCATCAACCTCATCAATGAATCAAGGACCTATTGGCAATGATTAAAACCACAATATTCACATGGATGTAAATTCCAACATCTACTTCAATCACGACCATTGCTTCAACAATGATTGCATGAATCATACATTTTTGTTGGTGCCTCTATTTATTTTGGAATATTTTACTTCATTTGTTACTAATTATTTGCTCAACATGGACACGTCTTTGTTCAACATCAACGCTTAGTCATTCCACTAGTATAGAGCTTCCACTTTCCCAAGGTTTTCCTTCTTGTTACTTTCCCTTGTCATTACTTGCATTGTAACTAGGACCTATATACAGTGCCCTCATTTCTACCTTGACTAAAGTATATATACCTTGCTCATTATTTCCAAGCCCCTTGTTGTGCCAACACAACACCCTCCCTAATTTATTCTTCCTCTTCTCTACGAGAAGAAATCCCCCCCCNTCAGACTCTCTCATTTAATGGAAAATACCAAGTATCTCTTCTCACTTTCCATACTTTACCATTTGCAACATTTTCTTCAAATCACTTTGACCTATCGATACACAATATCAACGAGTTCCCTTTTTCTTCGCCACTACATAGTGTGTCGATGAACGTCCTTCTTCCATCGCCAAGACAACCAATATCAGTGGATTAGTGATTTACCCACCAATACACCAACGATTGATCTTTTGTCATTCGCTGATACATGGTGTATCGACAAGGTTCTCCTCATCTTCGTCGATACACAGTGTATCAACGAAGTTCATCTTTCTTCCGCCAATAAATCATGTATCGACAATCATCCTTTCTTTCCCTTTGATGCACAATGTTTGTTGTTGAGTATCCCTCTTCCACTATCGATGTGCCAACAAAAATATGTCGGCCCCTCATCGACGATGAGCGTATCGACAATGATCTTCTTTCTCTTCCTGACACAGAGCTTGTTAGCAAGACACACTTTCATCTTGAGGCCTCTCCTATTCTCCTCTATCTCAAATCCTTCTCGTTATGCCCGCCAGTCAAGTTCCTATCATTTCCAATGATTAATCTTTCCATGCATGACTAGATAACTGATGACTGCTTGCCTACCTCGCTTAATCTACATTATGTTGCAATCATAATTAAGTCTGTCTGTGTCACCAACAACTTTCATTGTGTATACCATACCAACTTGTGTACGTTTTGTTTCTTTATTTTATGACTAACCATGATCATGAAAGTGTTTTCTATCGTCAGGTGGGTCAACTGCAACATCAATAAGACTAATGCTAGCTATGAATTGCATATTAGAAGAAAATTGATCCTCCTTGCTGCTAAACAATGTTAAGCACTTTAAACGTCAGTTGGTTGTTTTCACAGACTTATATTTTTGAGCCACTGACAGATGACATCATATCCTATGGATGAATCAAGGGCCTATAAAACACATATAACACAGGAACCGACATAAATGAATTTGGGAAAAGTAGTAGCAAGAAGGAGACCCGAACTTTCATTAAAAAACACCTTTGCTCACAATTATTGGGCATTCATAAAAGTGTGTTTTTCATCCCCGAAGTAGACCAAATGTTTGATTTATGCGATTACGATTCCAACATAACTGACAAAATCAAAATTCGAGGCCCAAAAGTGTCAAAACGATCCTGAGGGATTTCTCGCACAAGCCAGCCTCGTCAGCCGTGACAACGATGAAATATTTGAATGGCATGGTAAGTTATCTCACACAAAGCATCTCCTCGTGCTCTTCATGTCGCAAAAAATGGTACTCCAATCGGATGTCGTATGAGTAAGTTATGAGCCTTTGAAATCTCTCTCAATAAGGTAATTGGTCAGTGCCCTTCGTTTTGCATTTGTGCACAAAATTAATTTGGGTTTAACACAAATTATTATGAAAAAAGGTTTACATATTTTAAATTTTAATAATTTTAATTAAATTATAATTATTTGAATTTAAAGTTTGTTTAACAAATAGGGAGATGGATTTAAAAGGGGATGGTTTTAGTTTTAATTAATCCTTGGAGTGTTACATGGAGGGGAGGGCCCATAGCCCATGCACCCCCCTCCACGTTATCCCTATCGAAACTTTGATCCCTTTTTGAATTGCATGCGCCCCCTAAAACCCACGTAGAATATGTTAACTTAAACATAAATACATACTAGAGGTTATGAGAGCATGAAGGTAGGTACTACCGGGACCATTGAGAGCTTGAAGGCCGATACATACCGGGACCAATGAAAGCATGAAGGTTGGTACATATTGCGACCAATGAGAGCATGAAGGCTGGTACATACAGGGACCAATGGGAACATGAAGGTCGGTACATAGGTAGGTTCGAACATTTGATAAGTTATGCACACATTGATTGGTGAGGTGGAGGAGGGGAGTGGGGCATGGCCCACGACTCCCCCCCACATTATTGGTTCGTCGAGTGTGGTGGGGAGGGGGTGTGACATGCCACCTCCTTGCCCCTTTACATATTTTAAAATATCTCTAAAATGATGCCTACATTTCCCCCTTATACCTATGTTAAATTCTTTGAAACCATGTCATATGATTTAAGTGGGTGAGGTGGAATGAAAGGGTGGGGACCACAACCTTTTTTTTAAAATATTTTTTTAACTTTTAACTATTTAAAATCAAAATTTTCACCCCCCTCCAAAGCTGAAACCAAATTAGATTCCACCACTTGAAACTATACCCTCACACAATAGCTCGATTGGTTTCATATCTTAGGCCATAACCAATTCTACCTTGTAAGTATCTCAATACGTGTTTTGCAGCTATCTAGTGTGTTTGTTTTTGTTGGCTCATAAATTGGCTAAGCACATTTACTACATAGAAAATGTCTGGTCCGGTGTTAACCAGATACATCAAAGATCCAATAAGTTGTTGGTATAAATGTGGATCTATGTCACCTGAATCAGTGTCATTCATCTTCTTTAAGTCCACCATTGGAGTAGGCATGGATTTACAATCTGTCATTTTGAATCTTTTCAATATCTCCAAAGTATATTTTCCTTGACGTAGGAAAATCTCATCTGATCTCTACCATACTTCGAGTCCCAAGAAATAATGCAATTGGCCCAAATCCTTCATTTCAAATTTGGCAGTTAATGCCTACTTGCATTCAACAATGAGTCTCTCTGAAACGATGATGAAAAGATCATCCACATATAGAACTAGAAGCAAACACTCATTGCCATTAATGTGATAATATAGGTTTGGGTCGGTTGTGCTTTTGTTGAAACCCAAACTCATCAGGAAACCATCCATTTTCTCGTACCAAAAACATGGTGCTTGTTTTAGACCGTATATGGATTTATTCAATCTGCATACATGAGATTTTCCGTTGTGTATAACAAAACCTTCTAATTGTTCAATATAGACTTCTTCCTCAATTTCACCATTGAGAAAAGCAGTCTTTACATCCATCTGATGTAGCTTCCAACCCATGGAAGCAACTAGTGCAATGATAGATCGAATGGACGTATATCTAGCTACTGGTGCAAATGTCTTGTCATAGTCGATTCCCTCTATTTGTGAGAACCCTCTGGCCACAAATCTTGCTTTATATTTTTCAATGCTTCCATCAACAACATGTTTGATTTTGTAAATCCATTTGGAAGTCACTACAAACTTTCCCTCTGGTCTTGGGACAACATCCCATACATCATTCTTTAGTATAGATTGGTATTCTTCAGTCATGGCATCTTTCCATACTTGCTCACCTGAGGCTTCTCCATGACAAGTTGGCTCTGAATCAATAATGCGAGTCAAGGTTGAAAGGTAGCTTGAGAATCTCTTAGGCCTCTTGCTTTCTCTGGTTTCTCCTTGTGGGGATTTATGCCCTTCTGCTTCTTCTAAAGTTTGTCAAGCCCAAGCAAGTATTTTATGTTCAATTGTGATGTCTCTGGGTATATTACTTGGGGTAACCGAATATCCTGGAGTAACTGGGTCAAATGGCACTATTGGCTCATCTGGAACAATATTTGTCTCCCTCTGAACTGCTGAATGAGGATGAGGTACTGTTTCACCATCTATTTCCATATGATCTTATCTGGATTTCTGGAAGGTTACTTCTTCTTCAAAAGTAACATCTCTGCTTACTTCAATTTGTCTCTGACTTGGGATGTAGATTCGATATGATTTTGATGATTCACTATATCCTACAAATGTACCCTTTCTTCATGAAGGTTCTAGTTTGGATCTCTTTTCTTTGGGTACATGAAGGTAAACTGGACATCCAAATATTCTGAAGTGTCCGATCTCAGGCTTCACTTTGGTGAATGCTTCTTCTGGAGTAATGTTCTTCAGGCTCTGATGAGGACTATGGTTTTGAACATATACTGTTGTCATACATGCTTTTGGCCATAGAGTCATGGGTAGACTCTGATCATGTATCATTGCCTTAGTTTCCTCAATGATAGTTTTGTTCTCCTTTCAACAACCTCATTTTGTTGAGGATTGTACGGAACTGCGAGCTCCCTCTTGATCCCTACTTCAATACAAAAATTGATGAATTCTTTTGAGGTGTATTCTCCTCCATTGTCTAATCTCAATACTTTGATTTTTCTTTTGGTCAAGTTTTCAACCTGAGCTTTGAATTCCTGGAACTTGACAATGACTCCATCCTTGTTCTTCAGGAAGTAAATACAAGTTTTCCTAGAGTGATCATCTATGAAGAGTACATAGTACAAGTACCCATTTAAGGATGCAACAATCATTGGCCCACATACATATGAATGTATCAAGTCCAATATTTCCTTGGATCTGTTGTCACTGCTAGGAAAGGATCCTTTAACATTTTTTCCAAGGGCACAACCTTTACAAACACCTTCATGCTGGATATGGATCTCTGGTAGACCTGTTACCATTTTCCTTAGAGTTGGAAGAGCTCTATAATGAATGTGAGCAAGTCTTCTATGCCATAACTCACTCAAGATGATAGTGTCATGTGATAAGGCTTGAATTGGTTTGATGGTCAATTTGTACAAGTTGTTTTCTCTAACACCAATTACTTTGGAAGAGATGATATGAGAGTCTTTGTGCCATGCAAGGAATCTTCCTTCTGAGAAGGTAACTTTGTAACCTTTGTCTTCAAGGGTCGAAATAGAGACAAGATTTCTCTTCATTCCGAGTACATATAGAACTTCTTCTAGTTTAAGCTGCATTTCTGAATCTAGTTGGAAGGTAGAAGTTCCAACCCCTCTCACATTATATCTAGCATCATCTCCAAGGACAACATGTAGATGTGTCTCTTTCTCAATGAAGTGTGATAGATGATTTCTAATACTGGTCATGTGCCTGGAGGCATCACTGTCAATTAGACAGGTATTTTCATTGATAGGAACCATACCTGAGAGTGTTGAGATGTTGATGTCGTCATTGCTTTGGAGTTTTGTACTGAGCTTGTTTCCCATCATGAATTTGCTCATCTTCACAAACCCTTGTCAACTAGGCTAGAAAACCTAATGGCTAGGCTAGGCTAGCACTTTTAGGTTTTGTTGGGCTTATGACTGCCAACAATAAGCCTTTAAATAAATATGATAGCCTTGGTAAGTTGAGGATATTCTTCAAGAAATTCTCAGAAATACAATTCAGAATTTTCTGCAGAAATTTGATGAAACCCTAGAAACTCTTAGGGTCAAATTTTGAAAATGCTCAGAATTTAAATATGAGACATGCTAGAGGTACGCTGAAGGATGTCATACCCTTCTATGTATTTTTCAGCCCAAGCTTCCAAGTTTTGAGTGGTGAAATCTCTCAGAAAAGGAGGTCGTACAGATTTTCTGGAAACCCTAGGAGGGTCGTACGGTTTCTGCAAATGAGAGAGAGAAGGAGCTGGAAAATGCTTTTGCAATGGGATCTTCAGGACCTATGCTCTGATACCATGTTGATTTTTCAATAATCTAGGTTAAGCATGTAGTTCATTTCAATTTCATCATGTCTTAACCATAAACAAGAATGTTGCAGCAATCAAGATCACAAGAAGAAACACCATGCACAAGAACACAAGAAGTATCCTGGGAAACCCTTCTCAACAAGGGAAGAAAACTCATCCAAAACCTTTTCTATATTCTTCAAGAGAAATAAATTTTACCACCAAGAATGACTTAGCACACAAGAGGGTGCTTAAGCTCTAAAAGACTAGCACCCAAGAGAGGTGCGCACCTTTTCCCAAGTAGAAGTGTTTGCTAAAATTTTCAAACTCACAAGAAAGATATGATTCCACAATGGAGAATCATCCCTTACTTATATTAGACTTGTCCGATCAACAAATGCATCTATTGGCTCAACAAGGCCGACCTCTCTAAGTCACTATATAATTAATTATTATTATTATAATAATTAATATTAATATTAATATTAATTATCTTTTACATTTATTATTAAACATATTAAGGTGGGGCTGACCTGTACCCTTTACATAACATTTAGGGTTATAGGTAGGTCTGACTCTTGAACAATATATACCAAAGGATCTGATACACCCACTAGTGCTCATCCACTAGGGGCACATCCATAGCGATGTTATAGCTCTGATTCACTGCATTACACAGAAGAACCAGGTCTTCACACGTTCACCTATTCTCGTCCACAGGCACGTCCACTCTACAGATCTTCTTTCCCACTGCCATCGACAAGAGAATCATCTGGAGTCTTCTCATCAACCCTGCTGCTCAGAGGAGGCTATCACATGATCTTCATTTCTATTCACATGACGATGTGCCCAACACTTTTGGGATTTAACACGTTCACCTTGTGCTCAGTCACGGACACGTCCTAACTCAACAGGTCCATTTTCCACCGGATAATCATCTAGAGTTCTTCTCACTCTCTGAATGGAGGAGGTCATCTCTACGTTCCTAAATTTGTCTCAGGAAGGAACCGTGTACCCTTCTTAGGGGCTTTCTCTCAGGTTTGTAAGCTGAGAGAAAGACTTCACATAGCTGCAATGATCCACACCTCACAGGTTTGTAAGCTGGAGAATGTCTCACATAACTGCATTCATCAACACTTATTACAAGCAAGAGTGACTTCGTATTTGCAAACTTTTTGTTCTGTTGTACTTTTGTTGTGAGTTTCTGTCACAACGTTTTATATAATATCAAATCCACCAGTTTTAGTTAAAATAAAATAAAATAATGGTTTCCTGGCATGAAATTATTCCTTAGAGTTCCATCTAATCTTGTGGTAGTCACACCAATTTCTAGTGTTATTTGCAGAAGGATTTCACTAGTTAATCTATGGTAGGGTATCTTTTCCATCCCTTTTGTTATGAAATTTATGGCCATGTTTACCCTTATTTAGTCATGGTAAATTCCCTAAAAAAACTCTTTCTTATTCTTGTGCCAATTTTTTTTCTCAAACTTGACTACATAATGGTAAGCCTCTCCCAACGATGAGATGTACAAGAACTCCATTTGTATTTGGATGTAATTGTGTAGGTTGATACACTGTTTGAGAACTCTATTCCACTTAGAGTCCTTGATATCCAATTTTGTAGATAGGCTATGAAATACATTAATGTACTCCTACATATATCGACCTTGTTGATGGGGCAAAGTTATCCATATGGTGCTTTGGTCATCTGGGGCCTAAAAAAAACCATTCTTAGCTTTTAAGGTATCATTTTATCATTGCATATCTCAATTTCATCTTTCATGCTACTTTCATACTAACAATTTCTTTATTCAAAATATCAATTTGGGATTGGTAGTTTTTGTTTGCTCATTTATCCTAGCCATTGTTCTCATACTATTTAGACATATTTGAAAATTGAGATTGCATTCCAAGGAAGAAATTTTGTAGAAACCAATGCCACTAGACTTTACTCGAAAAAATATGGAAAATCACAAAAGTAATCACTCAATTTCAATACATGGAGAGATATATAATTATCTATAGTTAAGAGTCATTACTTACTCTTTTGTCCACATTAATTGATTTTCCTTGTAATAAGTACACCCAAAATGATTTTTTTTTCAAAAACTCAATGGGAAAACTACAACTGTTTGAAAAACTAACCTATTATTTTTTTTTAAGAGGAGTTTGCATACCTAAGATATGCCATAAACAAAATAATGTGTGCTATTGTTATAAAACCACAAAAAACATAAGCATAAAAAACGCATTAGCCCCAAACACACAACTATGATCACTTAT
The DNA here is from genome assembly GCA_009831015.1 of Picea engelmannii. Taxonomy (NCBI): domain Eukaryota; kingdom Viridiplantae; phylum Streptophyta; class Pinopsida; order Pinales; family Pinaceae; genus Picea; species Picea engelmannii. The sequence continues at coordinate 1,527,215 of ML783371.1, read as the reverse complement.
GTGATCAACCATAAATTCATATACTCAAAATTTTAGACATAAGGAATTGAACCCGTAACTTATCCCATAATCCAAGTGACTTAATAATTATACCATCTCTCTTTGTTATGATGGGTTATGTACATGATAATGAAAATCTAGTTTAAAAACCTTAGCAAAACAAAAAAACAAAAAATACACTCATGGTGGTCGAAAATTGAAGGGGCTAAATTTAGCCCATGTGATACTATTTCATCTTTTTATCTAAAAAGAATTTCTCAATTTTCATTTTTTTCTGAACTTATTTTCCCTAATTCTATAGGATAAAGATAAAAATCACCAAAATTTTCTAGAAACTATATAAAATCTTTAGAAATTTGAATGTTTGACAAAATATCTCCAAATATTTTCAAGTTGGAATTTTAAAAATTAGTGAAAATTGCCAAGTTTTCTACACTTTAACATGAGTATGGATCCTTAAAATTTTCCTGACGATGGAGAAATTAAAATATTCTTGCCACATTAACAAATTAGGGGCAACATTGTGAAGTGCCTCTTAGGATTCTTGAACACAAGAAAGATAGACCACCACATAGGTGACCTTCACCTTCCTTTATGATAGGAATTTTGTCAGAACATGATACCCAATGGGAAATCTTAGCCTCCCTCCATGCTAGGCCTCATTTCCAAATAGGCTATGATACAATGGTCTATGACAACCTTAGTTGTTGATGACACAAACCATTCTTATGGCATATATTAATCATGTCATCAACGGAAATCAAAGTTGTGGGGATATTCGACCCTCATGTGGTTTGCGACCTCCCTTATGGGAGGCCCACATGGGTTGCATAGGCTTCCAACATAGCCAAAATGATATGAGTCCCATAATACCTAAACCATAATTTTACAAAGGGGAAGTAAGTTTTTTTTATAAAACAAAACATAAGCACTATTACCTACTTACTGATAACTATTATCTCAAAACAAGAAGTTTTTTTATAAAACAAAACATAAGCACACTAAGGTAAAAACCTCTTAATTTTGGTTTTTAAAAAAACAAAAATATAATCTTGAGAAAAAATAATAATATGAATATCATTTTTTTAATTATTATTATTTAGTCATTTTCTTAAAAGATGGTGATACTAGCATTACCATTTTTTTTTTCAAAGGCTATTTTTTTATTTTTTCAATATCAATGCAATAAAACTTAGTGATACCATTTTTTTTGAAAGGTTATTTTTTTATTTTTTCAATGTCAATGCAATAAAACCATTTTGTTTTCTTTCTTCAAATTTCCTCCCCTTCATTTTATAAGTGATATAATAGTGCCACTTTACTTTTATTCATCAACTATTTTTTATGTTTTTGTTTTCTTGGTCAAACTTGTAGCACTATTTTCTTTTTTTAGTGTTTATATGTTTATGTTTATATATATATATATAAAAGAAATTACTCAACTCTTTCCATAATTTCCTTAATTCTAAAATTTTTTAAGAACAATTTCCATAATTTTACAAAACTTAAGGATAATTTTTTTTAATATTACAAAATTTTGAAAAATTAAGAAAACAAATTCTTTTTATTTAACATGTGAAGGAGCTTCACGATATTGGACATCACTCCGCCATGCTAAAGCAATGAAACACATGCATGAGAGGGGATGGTGTTGCCCAACATCAACCTCTCCCTCCATGCTGAACATTTTAGCATGTAGGGGGGAGGAGACCTAGTTTTTTTTATGATAATAAACATTTCAAACATCTAGGGAAGCTTCAAATGTACTGGTTAGGACCATTCATAGTTGCATAAATAAAGGAAACACAAATAGTTGCGTTTGAGAATTTCCCCTCCCCTTCGCACACGATGTTTGTTCTAAAATGTGCGCATGAAAAGAGAGTGGTGTTGATTGACATTTGCTCCCCCTTTTTCAATGCTAAAAAAGCCTTTAGCGTGGAGGGAAGAGGGTGATGTTATGCACTTCCTCACCCCTCCCACACATGCATTTCAACACCCTCCCACACATGCATTTCAACATGAATTATGTGTAGTAGAAGAGGGGAAATTCCTAACGTTACCCCCTCCCTCTCATACTAAATAAAAATGAAATTAAGATCTTTCTAAATTTTCAAAGGTTTTGTAAGTTGAATTAAAAATTTAGTTTAGTTTTTCTATGATTAAGGTAAAGTTTCCCTTCAATTTTGTAGAATTAAGGAATTAAGGGAGGATATAAGCAAATGTTCGTCCTTTTTATAATAAATAATCCAAAATATATCAATCCAAAATATACCACTAAAAAAAGGTAATATTAATATCACTAGCACAACCACATAATTGTGGCTGATGAATGCTGAAAGACATATCTCATTTGCAAATAAACCCTATTTCTCTTCTACCTTATATTATTTACAATCAAACTTTAATTAAGATATTAAAGTACAAACAAACCCTAATTTTTGCACAAACCCTAATTAGAGTTTTAAAATGAAATAGTATGATACAAAACTGAGCTGCCACATAATCCATGCAGATATGCAAATGGTGAGGTGGTCTCCCATTGCACAGACTTTACCAAGAAGGTCAGAGAACGACATAAAAAATTATTGGAGAAGTGATAGTACAAAAAAGATTAATCTACAAGCTATGAGTGGCAGTTGGGCCATTGATACAAAAAACCGAGTACATTTTGAACGTTCAATTTCAGGATAAACAGTTTGATTGCAACAAATTCTGTGATCATCGACAAGCCCTTGAACATTCGTCTAAATATGCACACGATCTACGCGAACTCCCAAGGGTTCTTTTCATTACAGGGTATTTTGAATCTGATTCTTCCAATGGTGGAGTTTTATGAAGAAATTTTTGTAATGCAACTTTTGCATTTTGATCAAAGTTGGCCTTTATTTTCTCTTTGTGGGCTCAATGGTTTTGCACATTTTCTATAGATGGCGAAAGTAATTGATAGCTTCCAACGCTTTATCTCCACTGTATGTTTACCTTGCAAACACAAACATCCAATTTTTTTTTATTAAAACTGTAAAAAGTACTCTTGATGTCTCGAAACCCTAGATATTTTACAAATAAAAAACGTACCCTAACAATGATTTGAACATTGATTGATTTTTTTTACACTGTAAAGAGTACTCTTGATGTCTCGAAACCCTAGATGTTTTGCAAATAAAAAACGTACCCTAGCAATAATTTGAAGGTTGAAAATAAGTCTTACCATACACCCAAGAAGGCTGCAATAGCGAGCCAGCGATACGCAAGCGATAGATGAAGAACTATGATCCAACCCGAGGTGAGCGATCCCACAATCAGACTATCCAAGGTTCATCAATCCAAACGATTTAGTCTGATCCAGTGACATGCCAACGATAGATGAAGAACTATGATCCAACCAGAGGTGAGCGATCCCGCAATCAGACTATCCAAAGTTCATCAATCCAAACGATCTAGTCTGATCTAGTGACATGCCTACGATCGAGAAACAGGACTATCCAAGGTTTAGAAATCCAGAAAATCCAGGGTTTAGGGAAGCGACAGATTTGAAATGCAGAGGGATTAGGGAATTTCGTAAAGAGAGATCTATGCAGCAAAGTGTAAAGTGAAACCGCTATTTGATGGAGTGGAGATAAACCGCGAGCTGAGGGAGTGGAAATGTCACTATAGAGCACACCATCCAAAGGAAGCGCACATGACACCTGGCCATGTCGATCGTATTCTATGCCTGCTGGGTAAAGTATTAAATGCAGTAAAAGAACTTAATTGCAGTAAAAAAACGTGGCCTATATCATAAATTAAAATTGCAATATAAATTTAAACTACAAATTGCAAAGCGTGGCGTGTATATCATAAATTAAAATTGCAAAATGGCTTAGGTATATGAGGCGCCGGTCTCCCATAAATTTAAACGTGTCCCCCATAAAATTTAATCTGCATCCAAACATGGCATATATCATAAATTAAAATTGCAAAAAGGTAATTTCTTAATATTGTGGCATATAGTGTTACAGTAATTTCTTAATATAATTAGGTAAATGTTAAAAAGTAAACAGGTTAACCGATGTATTCAAAAATACAAGAAAGTTATGAAGAGTAAATCACATTCATTGATTTGGAAGGACGACTAAGAATATGCCAACATCTTCAATTTTTAGCCATCAGATTACAATTTTAGATTAAAAGGTAATTAATTGTGCCCATTGTCAATAGGTGTATGCCTTTCGGCGTAATTATAAAACAACGAAATTTTTTTGATGAATAACGCCCATCATAAAACAACAAAAACAAATTGATGAAAAAAGTGGCACTTCCATATCATTTTTAAAAGAGAAAATCGCTTGATAAATGAAAACAAAAGAGAGTTACTACAATGGTATTGATTTAAAACAAACAAAAATAAAACTTTGAAAAAAGTGGTGAATCGGTGATGCTATTGCCACTTATTACGAAGAGAAATAAAAATTGAGATTATATTTGGAATTTATTTTGAAGTTGAAACTCCTTTTTGTTATAATATTTTGGTTTTTTCGTGACCTATAGATTGAATAAGCATAAAGAATAAAATAATTTTTCAAAATAAATATTATCACATCTAAAATGATGCTCTCCATAATGAGCATCATAAGATCTATATGTATATGCAAAATTCATGTTTAGAGTTCAATAAATTATTGTGTCTATAGCTTATTATAATTTCAGAAATACGTCACAACAAACAAGCGGCGACTCACATCTTAATGTTGAGGGAGATAATGTTGAAGACCAAATTGAACATCATGAAATCGAGTAATATGTGAACTTGGAAATTCATGTTTAAAATTCAATAAGTTATTATGTTTATAGTTGATTGTAACTTTTTATGTTTTAAAATTCAATAAATTATTATGAATATGGTTGATTTTTTGAAGTTTTAGAATTTAGTAATTTTTTTGTTTATATTTTGATTATAAGTTTTTTAATCTAAATATATGTCTATAGTTGATTTTAAGTTTTTAAGATTTTATATTTAAAATTTACTAAATGCGATATGATTTTTTATGTTTATAATTCAATAAA
>ML783371.1:1495518-1509455 GCA_009831015.1 Picea engelmannii | reverse complement strand
AAGTGAGATAAATATGAAAGTACACATATAAAAAGATAAACATGCAAGTATATGGAAAAATTACCATATCAAAATGACAACAAAATTTACCATTCATTATTTTATTTATATCAAAACAAAATTTCATTCCTAACCCTTCTCTATATGATACAAGTTAGCATAGGATCTTCTTCCTCTAGAGAAGCCTACCACTGAAAGACAAACCCACATTTGATTCCCAAGTTATAGTTTAGTGGTAGAGTAGCAAGCATGTTTAGGACAAATCTGGGTTCAATTATTATCCGACCATTGTTTAAGCGAAAACATTATAATGCTAGTTTATCTTCCATAGTTAATTTGTATGATATAATGATTATATGATTTTGACTTAGTTTGTGTGTAAACATATTTTAGGAATAGATCAAACATTATTTACAAGTTGTTGTTTGAGCATATGTTCCTTTGACTATTAATAAAATCACATACAAACATTTTCATCCAAAATTGTTGGTGGCCTAGTAGCAACCACAAGCTAGATATTGTTAGGTTTTTATCTTCTTTGCAGTGAAAGAAAAATCATCCGACTGTCTAGTTGAGGTGGATTGACTGGGTGATAATTCGATCGACAAGTTAAGTTGAGTCTATGGTTAAGCCGAAGGTCAAAGGGATCGACCGAGAAATTGAAGTTCGAAGTGATCGATCAGGAAGTTAAAGTCGAAAGGTCAACCGACATGAGGTCGATTGGCAACCGATTGAAGATTGAATGGGTAGTCAACTGGTAAACCGACTGATATTCGACTGTAATAGAATCTCGATATTCGTGGGATTGCATCCAATCATCTACATGGATATGTAATCATTTTTGGGTGCCATGATTTAGGTTTTTGCATGTTGTAAATCCTATAAATAAGATGCATTGTAATAGTAATAAGTTGATGTTCATGTTGGTGTTACGAGCATGTAGATGTAAGCCAATTTGGTTGTAGGGTTGTTCTTGTGTAAAGCAATAGAGTATGATGGCGATTTTGTCTTAGGTGTAGACTAAGGTTAGTCATGTAACTCTTTATTCAATGAATGAATGCGACACCAAGAGAGAAAGACTCTCAAGGAATACTAATTTTCTCGGTTAAGGGTTTCCAAGGTAAAATATCTGTGTACTGTGTGTTTGTCATTTATTTTATTCTTAAATCTGTCTTCTATTTCTTGGTTGGTTTATGTGAGGGTCATATTATCCCAAAATTTGGTATTAGAGTGAATTTGGGTAGATTTGATACATTTGGTATCAGAGAAAGGTTAAATAGATCTTGGATATGAGATAAAGCTAGGTACAATAGGAGTTGTAAGCCAATGATCTAGAAATTTGTGCTTGAAAGAATGGCAAGTCGTTTGAGAATAAAGAACGAAAAATCCAATGGAAACAATTTTGAGCTTTGGAAGCTTAATATGGAAGATCTCCTTATAGATCAAGAACAATGGGTAGTTGTAAGCCCCAAAACCATTCCGATGGATATGTCGAGGGAAGAATGGTAGAAACTTGAGATAAGGGAAAGGAGTACGATTCAAATTTGTCTTGTAGATTCGATATTGCTAGATGTCTCAGGTGAAGACTCTGCAAAGAAACTATGGCACAAGTTGGGAAGTTTGTACTAGTCAAAATCCCTGGTAAATAAGTTGTTTCTACAAAAAGAAACTGTATCTTCTGAGGATGAGTGATGGAAGGTTAGTAATAGAGCACATGAATGCATTCAATACTATAATAAGTTAGTTATTGTTCGTGGATATTAAAATCACAAAGGAGGAGAAATGTATTAGCCTGTTGTTTTCTTTGCCATAATCTTGGGATAACTTAGTCATGGCTATAGGGAGTAATAAAACCACATTAAATCTTGAATTTTTGGTTACATCTCTATTGTCAGAAGAAATGAGATGGAAGAACATGGAAGGATCGACCAAGGATGCCTTAATGGTGAGAGGTCGATCGATCGACAAAGATACATGAAAATTCTCTAGTATAAAGTTTAAGTCAAAGGGTAAATCTAAATCCCCGGTTTAGTTGATGAGGAGATGTTGGAAATGCAGTAAATATAGGAATTACAAGAAATACACAGGTCAAAGGTGACCGAGATTAGTCCAAGATCTGATTAGAAGTAGTCGACAAAGAAAAATACTATTCCAAATAAGTGAGGCAATGTGTATCGGGCATTGACTAGTACACAATAGGATCACGATGTTTGGTTGATCAACTCAGGTGAATCCTTTCACATGACACCCCATAAATAATGGTTCTGTGAATATGAAAGATGTTAAGGGGAAGATTTATTCTTTGGGCATGAATCAGAAACCAAAATTGTTGGACCAGGAAGAGTTCAATTAATACTACAAGATGGGAGGAGTAGGACCATTCCAGGTGTGCTACATATTTTGGGTTTGACAAGAAATATGATATATGTTAGAAAAATTAGTGATGCAGGTGCGCACACTCTATTTCAGAAGGATACATGCAAAATGGTCAGGGGGGAAATGGTCTTAATGAAAGGAGTTTGGATTGGAACCCTATACAATTTGTTAGGGAATGTTGACTCTACTAGATGATGTTAGCTCCCAAAATGAATCAGTCACTTGGTTTCATTTTGTAGGTGATAGCATGGTCATCTGTAGGATTCTCTTTTTGTTTTTAGATTCTTCTAGTGTCAAAACTTAGGTTTTAAATTCATGCCTTAGAAACAAGTTGATCCATAAAGGTTATTTTTATAAAATTTCGTGAAAAGCTTTTCAACAGCTAACGCATGTTGCAAGGTTGATGTTAGTTGGTGAAAGCAGCGGGTATCAATGGTTAAGGAGTACTTTCCCGCAGACAGGATAGCTAGTGAAAGCACGAAACACGTGTTTTTCTTCCAGGATTTCAGAAATTGACAAGAAGACACGCTCGACACATGTCACATAATTATTATGATGTGTTGGTCGAAGCGAATGATGATGAGGATACTGTTATGCACGTTTTAATCAGATATTATGGTGGATCGTGTTTGTGAATGCATGCTACAACAATGATGGCATTGGAGATGACGAATTCACATTCATCATCATAGGTAAAGGAGCAGTACCACTTACCCGACGACATCAAATCGACACTTCATATTTTGAACACGCACTGTTCACAGGTAATATGGTATGGTTCCATATTTGAATTGGCAACACCGATACTTTTCATCAGTGCCAAACCTTGGATCAATCAGGAAATTACCGTGACATTGTCTGCCAATTGTCCAAGGTTCGAGTCACAGATGGAAAGGAAACGAAGTGGTTTATTGTTGAGGAAAGAATTGGATAGTCTGTCATTCTTACAGTCGCATCCATATGTGCAAAAACGTTTCTCAGATGCAGGCTGCATGAGTTATGTTGAAAGGTTACAAAATGGTTGCCACCAAATAATAGCTGAAGCATTTGCTAAATTATATGATGGAAACAAAGCTAGTGTGGGTTCTGTAGAAATGATAGTTGATGAAGCCGCCATTGCCATAGCAACCAGCTTACCCAGATCGGGCCAGAGATGGTTTAAGACAACAACAACCAAGAATTTGAATTTCAGGACATACCTTAAGGCAGAATTCAGAGATATCACCTGGAAGAAAAGCATGCTAGTTTCTCATCTAGAATATGAATGGCAAGACCTATTTAAAGGAATTCAACTCTATATCACCTCAAAAGGCAGGTATGACAAGCTAATGCTATATCATTTCAAACTTTTAGATCATTTCACAGGGAAGACTCTCCTGAATTTACCTTTCTTCTTTCACAAAAGCCTAACTAAAGTATGTAAAAAGATTAGAGCTAAACCTCTAAGTATGAAAAACACCCTTTGTCATTTTGGCTTGATCAAATTGATAATTCTAGAATAACTAAGACAAAGAGGAAGGACTTGGCAACATTTTCTTTTTTGGGAAGTCTTTGAGACCCAAACTTGGCCCATGAATGAGCAAAAGAAAGCTGGGAAAAAGCAGTTAACTCCTCAGAGCAGTTCACAGAGGAGGAGAGCTCTTCCAGGACCACCAGAGGACAGGATTTCCAGCATAAAGTCTAAAAGAGAAAAGAAAAAATTAGACTTTGAAACCAATTCAGAGCAGCCTACAGTAAAAAAGACAAATATTCTCAATTTTCCATACACAGACTCGGAAACAGAGCTAGAGAAAGAAGATGAAAGTCCAGCCATTAAAAGCCTTGAACATTCCATGGAAATTGCACAAGACTGTGAGACTTTTACTCCCATTGATGAAGGTGAAACATCAAAGAGCAAAGGGTCAAAGAAATAAAAAAAAATTAAGCAATTGAAAGAAGTGATTGCACAACAGGAGGTTTTGGAAAGAGTAATCAAGGCAAGATACAAATCCCTATCTGACAATTTTGCAAAGACAAATGAAACATTTGAGAAGTTGGCTCGTGAAAGTGTCAAAGACAAAAAGAGAAAGAAGAAAATCACCAAAGACTATAACAGTTTGTGGTGGTTAGCAAAACACCTTAAGAGGAAAATTAAGAAATTGAAGCAGAAGAGTAAGTCACATCCAGATCTACAGGTATTGGCCCAGGTTGTTGTCAATATGCAGGGAGATAAAACAAAGGCACACTGAGTTTTTGGTAAAACAATAGTTTTGGAGATGAAGGTTCCTTTTTGGCCAAAGACAGAACTTTCACCAACGAAAAGGGTAAATTTACAACCAGTTAGCTGGTGAAAGGCAGAACTTTCACCAGCTAACCAGCAGATCGCGAGGTGAATTAGCTGGTGAAAGTACAGAAATATTTTTTTGGAAAGCTAAGACGGAGCAAAGCAATTTTGAAGTATTTTAAAAGGATTTGAGAGCATCAAAGGATTAACCACCTAATCAAGAAACACTCAACATCAAATATTCGTGGAGATTTTGAGACCAAATGCTAAATTGGTCAACTAAAGTTTCGGTTATGGTTATTAAAAGAGTCCAGCTACAGAAGACAGGTGCCTTACCCTTCCACGACACAACAGAGTCCTAAAGGAGATGAAGTACAGATGTCGAGATCAACATAGAAGACACTTCGAGTTCTAGGAACTAGTTTTTGCTTATCAATTGTATTTAGTTAGTTTTATTTTCTATATTTAGATACAGATCCAAGTTTTCAGGATCTTAAAAACTGATTGTAAAAGGCTATAAATGTCTATCTTTTCTAAGAGATAAGGGTTCAAACTGGGAAGACATTTTTGGCTATTGTTATAGACTCTTATTGGATAATAGAATTACAGTCTCCTTTTGCTTTCAATATCAGATTGCTCACGTATCTTGTTCCTGTACTTTATTTTAGTTTGTTTTAGCTTTTAAAGACTGTCATCTCTTTATTAAGCTCATAAACTTGAAGTGAAGGATTTCTTACTACCTTGTATCAGCCCTACACCTAGTTGTATTTGGCAATCAAGATTAGTATTCTTCATCCCCTCTTTAAAATATCTTGTCTGATTATTGTTTTCTAAAAGCGTTTCATTTGAATGTATGATGAGTTGTCTATTACATTAATCATTGAGTTATCCCATTGTTCCAAGCACACCTACATATCATATTCTTAAGTTACCAAGCACCTTTGGTCTACAATCACAAAGGGTTTCTTGGAGTGATAACAGATGCAACAACATTGATGCTCCTAAAGTCGACTCAAATTCAACTCGAATCAACTTAAATCAAGTTGATTATATACAAAATGACTCGAATTTTCTTCGTCAAGTTGACCCAACCATGATATGGAACCAAATATATGGGACATATTGGTGAAAAAGGACTTTGAACTATGCACAACAAAGGTATGGTCAAAGGTTTTCCTAATTTTAATTTGGAAGACAATTTTTGTGAACATTACATATATGTAACACAAAATCTGGTGAGATTCCCATCTGGAGCTACAAGGGAAAAATAGATTATGGAATTGATACATAATGATTTGTTTGGGACTGTATTAGTCCCTTCACTAGGAGGATCTATGTATTATGTTTCCTTCATAGATGATTTTTGCAAGAATACATGACTATATTTCCTGAGAAAGAAATAAGAGGTTTTCAATAAATTCAAAGAGTTAAAATCTCTTGTGGAAAACCATAAAGATAATAAGATCAAGGTGTTGAGAACTAATAATGGAGGTGAATTATGTGGAAAGGATTTTGAACAGGTTTTTAAAAAGTGTGGTATAACATGCCAAAATACCACACCATATACCCAAAAAAAAATGGAGTTGCTGAAAAAATGAACATGACATTGATGGATAAGGGAAGGAACATGCTTAGTGGTGTTGGGCTCATAGAATAATTCTGGGCAGAGGTAGTTGACAATGCAAAATATTTGGTAAATAGGTCTCCTTCATCAACACTAGTTGATATGACTCCAGATGAGGTATGGTTTGGTAAGAATCCTTTTCTTTCACATCTCAGAGTCTTTGTATGTAATGCATTTGTGCATGTTCCCAAGGAGAATAGGAACAAGTTGGACAACAAGGAAATCATGTGTATTTTCATTGGCTATAAGGATGGAACGAAATGATATAAGCTTTGGGATTTTTTGTTGAGGAAAACAATGTATAGTTGAGATGTGATATTTAGGGAAGTCAAAGGAACTTGTAAGGCAGAAGGGGTTCAAACGGAGAAAGAACCAGAGAAACTAGTGTTTAAACTGAGGAATAAAGAATATGATTCAGATGAGCCGAGTGAATCAGATGAAAAGGTGGAACAACCAAATCTAGTTGTAAGGAGATTTGAATGAGTAAGGAAACCAACTAAAAGGCATAGTCCACTTGATTTCTATCATGCATTTGTGTTATATTCCACTTACGAGGAGCCCAAGTTGGTCAGGGAGGTAGTTGAATCAACATAGGGTAAACTCTAGAAGAACACCATGGTCGAAGAAATGGAATCCTTGCACAAGAATGAGACATAGTATTTGGTCAAGATACCTAATGGAAGAAAACTCATCGGTATAAAGTTGGTTTTCAAGAAAAATTTGAACACATTAGGTCAAGTTGAGAAATTCAAAGCTTGTCTAGTAGAAAAAGGGTATTCCCAAGTCGAGGGAGTTTACTTCGGTGATATTTTTTTCTTGTTGCAAAATTAAATTCCATTAGAGTACTAATGTCTCTGGATGCAACATTTTATCTTGAGATAGAACAAATGGATGTGAAGACAACGTTCCTACATGGGGACCTGGAAGAAAAAATCTACATGAAATAGCCTGAAGGATTTGGAATAAAGGGAAAGTAAGAGCTGGTGTGCAAATTGAAGAGATTCATTTATGGTCTAAAGAAATAAACAAGCATGTGGTACCAGACGTTTGACATATACATACTTAGTTTAGGATTTGTGAGAATCAAAGTTGATCATTGTGTATATTCCAAGGAAGAAGGTGGTCGTTTCATATAAGTAGATTTGTATGTCGACGACATGTTGCTTGTAGAAAGAAACATGGACGCAATAAAGGAGGTGAAGATGCAATTTTCCTCCAAGTTCAACATGAGGGATATTGGTGTAGTGAACTTCATTTCAGGAATGTAGATCAAAATAATCAAGTAGTTAGAAAGATTTGGTTAAATAAGAGAAAGTACATTGAAACAATCTTCAAGGATTTCAACATGTATGATTGCAAATTGGTCAAGATGCCAATTGCCTTGGGAGTAAAACTAACTGTTGAATAGTATACAAAGAAACAAGATTAAATAGAGGACATGGGAAATGTTCCCTATACTAGTGTCATTGGTAGTCTGATGTACGCGATGGTATACACTCAACTAGATATTTCTCATGTAGTGGGAGTATTGAGCAGATACATGTCGATACTTGGGAAAGAGCATTGTAGTGATATCAAAAGAGTGTTTAGGTATTTTCATGGCACAACATAATATGATATATACTACTAAGAGAAACCTAAAACTAACAGGGAAGTAAATGTACATGGCTTTGTCAATGCCAACTGGGCTAGAGATCTGGATCAACAAAGGTCGACCAATGGATATGTGTTCAATATGTTAGGTGGAACAATCAACTAGAAGAGTAAGTGATAGGTGGTCGTATCATTGTTGACAATAGAAGCTTAATACATGGCAACTTCTCACGCAATAAAATAAGTTGTATGGTTGCATTGATTGTGTTCAGGGATTAGATTTGAGAAGAGAGATATGAATATAAATTGCAACAATCAAAGCACAATATAAATTGCAAAGAACCTAGCTTACCATTCCAGGATGGATAATATTGATGTACAATACTATTTCGCAAGAGACATGGTGGAAATCAAGAAGGTGTTGTCGGAGAAAGTAGACACTTTGGAAAACACAACAGACTCTTTGACCAAGTCTATGAGTGATGTGAAGTTCTATTGGTGTAGAGAGGAAATGGGAATTGTTGCCCTGGGTATGTGAACAAAAGTTAATGTTACCCTATATCAACAAAGAAGAAAACAAGTGGGAGAATGTTGGGTTGTTATATTGTTTGTAGTGAAAGAACAATCATTCGATTGTCTAGTCAAGGTGAATCGACTGGGTGATAAGTTGACCAATAACTTAATTTGAGTCAATGRTTAAGTTGAAKCTCGAAGAGATTGACCGAGAAGTCAAAGTTTGAAGTAATCAAACGAGAATTCAAATTCGAAAGGTCAACTATCAAGAGGTCRAGTGGCAACTGACTAAAGACTAACTGGAGGTCGACTGGTAAACTAGATAGTAGTCAACTATAACAAAATYTYGAGATTAGTGGGATTGGAACCAATCTTCTACATAKAACTGTAATCATTTTTGTGCACCATGATTTAGGGTTTTATATGCTRTAAATCCTATAAATAAGGCACRTTGTAATAATAATAAGTTGATGTTCATGTYGGTGTTGCGGGTCCTATAGATGAAATCCGATTTGGCTACATGGTTGTTCTTGTGTAAATAATGAGAGTGTGATGGAGATTGTGTATTAGTTCTAGACCAAGGTTATTCAGATAACTCTTTATTYAATGAATGAATAAGATAACAAGAGAGAAATACACTCAAGGRATGTTGGTTTTCTTGGTTAAAGGTTTCCAGGRTAAAATCTCTATGTACTGTGTTTGTTTGTCATTTATTTTATGCTTAAATATGTCTTATCTTTCYTARATGGTTTAGTGTGAGGGTTAGTTTATCCCAACATGTATTCCCAAGTAATAAAATCCATATATACTATRMAAACTGTTCAAATATAACTGATCAAAATTGCTACTTGATTATAAAATAAAGACAATCTTTATCAACTGCTTRACATAAAAATATAAAATCTAAAAATTMTTTTTATTGGGCATAATAAATAATCACATAAATCCATAATCATTAATTAAATATTGTGATTGGAGCACAATAGTAAGCACACAAACACATAATCATTATTTAAGTATTTGTTGGTGAGAACAACATTAAGARGAGGATCATTTTCCAATGGRTAAGTTCCCCATCCATAATTTGGTGGCACGACATTTAGRATACTCTACTAATTTTACACATTAGTGTTTATTTACTAGTTTTACACTAGGAGGATCATTTTCAACATCTATGCTGCGGGTTCAATTCCCGTCGTTCGCCCATAAAATAAGAGCTGAATCTGACCTTCGTCCAAGAGTTCGGGCTTCTGCGCGAGGAACGTGCTTTCTGACATCGAGTTTCAGGCGGGTGAGGGTTTGAACGCGAAACCCATCCGTGGAGCTTAACCAGCGACCCCAAGGAGGAGGACCAGGAGAGCAATGTTACCAGGGTTATTCCAATGCTCGACCGGAAGGTGGGAGGGTGGGTAAAAGAAAGAACTTAGGGGTGAAGTCTGAGGGAGCTCGGAGCTAATGAGTTGGGCGGAACTGAGTCACTTAAGGGTTTGCCGCATGAGGAAAGGATGGATCATTTACCATTTCTACACTTCAATATTGATTTTGTAAAGACTTAATTTCTTTAAGACGTATTGTAGAATATTTCTRTGTCAATATATTGATGTTAAATATGTGTTACAACATTTCATAACCCCTTTTTCTTASAATCCAAATAGATCCTTCTTTGAGAAAAAAACTTCCAATACAACCCTTTGAGGCCCCTCTATAACTCAACTTAAAACTCAAGGATGTGCAAAAGGTTACTCCCACCCTTTTCCAGAACTTTCTAAAAAAAATCTAAAAACATAGAAAAAGTACAAATACAAAAAAATCTGTCATCTATCATAGAGTCCAATATTAACATATCACTACTCCCTTTTAGATGGATCTAATAAAAGGTATTGCAATAAAATTATGTGGAATGACCCTCCACTTCTACCAAGCAAGTAACCTATACATGGAAAAAGTAGATAAAAAGCTAATCATACACTATACATGCAAGCAAGCAGATTGTAAAAGTTCCTTATTAAATTGAAATAAAAATTACTCTTCATTATTTGTTTAAATTGCTAAATCCCTCATTTTTTCTGTGGAAAAATGAAAATTTTAATCTATACATGCAATTGAGATAAACATGAGAAAGTAACCCATACATACAAGTAAGTAGATAGTAAGATAAACATGCAAGTATACTATGAGAAAATTTATCAAAGACATGGACCTTACAAGTGTGCAAACCATCAAACGTTTTTTCAACGTGAATGTATGGAAGAAGCTTCAATATCAATTCCTCAAGGTTTCTTCATAAACAAATTTGTGTTGGTGTGCATTGAAACCACAATGAAATAGCTACTGTAGAAGGCCAAGGATAGACTTACCAATGAATACATTCACTCCATAATTAATTATTTGGATGATAAGATCCCCCAACCCGATCTCATTGCAATTTTGGTGATATCACAATGATCCATACTGGAGCTTATGGGTGGGGAAGCCTCTCCATGTGTTGGGCCATTTGTTTTGTTGATTAGAAGTTGCGCACAACAGATTGCAACTTCATTTTGGAGAATGGAAGTTGCACAAGTTGTTGAGAAGTTGGACAACAGAAGAAAGGAAGAAACAAAAAACAGTTAAAGGGACAACGCAAAATCAACAACAAGATCAAGAAATGAAAGAACTCTCGAGTACCTACTAATAACATTCACCATATGGAAATGGAAGCCACCCATGGGGAGGTAGTTGGCAATGGCAGACAAAGGTCACCTTGCCAAAATTCTTGAACCTTGGCACTTGAGGGTGGACCAGGAAAACCAGGAATTCAACAATGCCTCTTTCTCAAAGTGGTACAATTTACTGATTGATGCAACTTAGAGATGGCATATACCACAATAGTTGCTAAACCTAAACACTCGGAACATCCCCTTTGGCTTGAACAACCACAACACTCTCGTATGGTCTAGGAATACGAAGCCAAAAGACTTCCACTCGAGGTTTCTCCCCTTCTACCTAGATGAGGAAACCTTTGACAAAGAAGTCATGTTGTGGATTGGAGTCAAGCGCAATCCACGCAAGTCTGGAATGCACTACCTCTTACCTGTAGAGCTCCTGAAGAAAAAGGGGCAGGAAGAAGGAATAACGTCGAGCTCTAGCCCAATGAAGAAGAAGAAAAATGTCCCAATGCAGACAAACTCGGAATAGGAAGAGAATATGCAACCTCTGGATTGCAAGAAGAGGACGTTGTCGATGTTCCCACAACTTCCAGACCAAGTTGTGCTATCAGGTAAAGATGTCAATGACATCCTTGCTGCTAATTTCATAGGATATCCACTAGTTAAGAAACCCAGGACAAGGCTCTCCCTGGTGAAGTTTCTGAACCCTCAACCAATGTCCTCGACCATACCTTGTACTCGAGCAACCACTCGAGCGACCCAAACAATGATCGAAATCCAGGATGACCCCAAACTAGATACCACTGCATCCACAACCATAATCACTTAGCAACCCCCATCGCCATTGCAAGAAACGACCACCCAACCCCAAACCACTGTACTTGAGCCCATGCAGTTGGATCCCCCTGACCTACTTGAGCATGTACCAGAACTCATTGGTTTTACCCCTGAAGTCTCAAGTCAGTCAGTCGTTCCATTTGTACCTATTGAGGACACTCCACCTTCAATGAATATTCAAATTACTCCACTACCGCAAGCCCCAAGCACTCAACGCCCTCTCTCAACAGTCAATGTTGAGAGTGCCATCCACATAAGCGAAACCACAAAAACCGTGTTACATAAAGAGGAAAAATCACAAGAGGTTCAGAAGGAACCTGAAACTACATTCGGGAAGAGTGCAACTTCTTTGTAAGAGAAACTAGAACCAGTCTTCCAGAACCCACAGCTATGTGCAGAATTGTTGCAGCTCTGCCTCACCAAGACATAAGATTTTCCTCAATTCCCAACAGAATTGAAGGCTCGAATTGCACACCAATTGCAAAGTCCATCCCAAGAGAAGAAGAGGTGGAGACACCTTCTTCACAGTCGATGGTCAATGGATTTCCACTGCAAGTTCAAGTACCCATGAATGCCACTCCTTCATCTAGCGAGCTCACAAAACTACCAACAACCCACCTAGTAGGAATAATCAGAGCCTCAACTGAACAACTAGAGCAGAGGACTCAACAGGATGAAAGAGACACAAAATTTTGGAGACAGGAAGGAATCATTGCGCAAGGACAACGAACACAACAGGAACACTCCAGGATCCAGGTAGAAATGAAGGTGGAGAAAGTCAAAGAAAAAATTTCAGAGGCCTGGACGACGGTCAAGAAGACAGTGCCTCAACTGCTAGAGTCTAGCACAACAAGCGAGCCTAAGGAGCAGATTGAGTTGATTCAGGTCGCTTGGTCAGAATTGGTGGAAAGAGCAGAGAGCCTCGAAGCACAACTACAAGACAAAAAGAAAGAAGAAAAATTGCAACCCAAGAAGCTTCGAGAGCAAATGGAGAAGATTGTCTTAGAAGGGAATAATGGAAGAAAAAACTTGCACAAACAGATTGTCAAGTGCACTAAGATATTCATAGAAGTACATGATTGGATGGGCATCATCTCAAGACACAACCACACATTGGAGGACTTGTGCGCAAAGATCCAATCACTTAATGTAGAAGCAACCAACACCCTGGATCCACTAGAACAACAGATGAAGTTCGACAAAATCCAGCAAGCGAATAATGAATTGAATGCATTATACGAAGGCCAAACAGTTGCCAAGAAAGAGCTACACGAGTTTCGACCAATAGTCCAGAAAACATACCTGCAGATGCATCACGTCGATGCCATTGCTGACTCTAAGTGGAACCCCTTAGTTGCATCAAAGCCCAAGGAATGCATCACAGACGCCACTCAACAATTTATCGGGAGAGAACACCATACATTAGTTGGTTGAAAACATAGAGATTGGGAAACAAGAATCCATACCATCAAATGTTGGTTTGGATGAAGCTATCAACCATAATTTGTTTCATTAAGTTTCATGTTTTTTTAAAGCTATTAGAATTTTAAGAATTTTCTCAAAATTTATAGTTGCATAAAGTATTTTATAATTACATAAAGTATTGAGATTTTTTTTTTTTTTTTTTCCAAAAACATATATAAACTCTACATTTTGCCTGTAAAGAGTTTCATCTTTTCCTTAAAATTTTTGGACATGAAATATATATAACTTCCCTACAACTCAACCAGGGCTTTATATAATATAAATTCTCCAATGTCAAATTTTTTTTTAAAGAGAAAAAAACTTTCATATTACTAAATTTAGGTAACCAAAATTAAGTTCGCTATAACATCATATAGCTTTATAAGCCAACAATACAATATGCAATAATGAGAATCCCTAATTAAAAAATTAGTTTTGTTGTTAATGAACATTTGTATGAGAATAGCTAATTATCATATAGCTTTATAAGCCAACAATACAATATGCAATAATGAGAATCCCTAATTAAAAAAATAGTTTTGTTGTTGATGAACATTTGTATGAGAATAGCTAATTAAAAAAAATGTTATGTTTTTAATATTGAACTTTTGTTTCCATA
>ML783371.1:1469705-1487576 GCA_009831015.1 Picea engelmannii | reverse complement strand
TATATATATATATATATATATACATTGATGTTTTATACTTATTAAATTAGAAGTGTTATTTTTAATTTCAAGTTATTCATTTAACTTTTCATTTCATTGATGAAAAGTAGTTATACTTTAATTGACAAGAATAAAGTAGATATACACTTAAAAAAGATATTCTAAATAAAATATTGTTCTTCTAATTATTTAAAATATTAAAATTTAACAAATAGCAAGATATAAGTTGAAATTTTAATAAAATGTAACAATAAGAATACTTTGAAATTTCAAATATAACATTTTGATGGATTATATATACATTAATAATAATAGTAATTCATAATTACTGAGTCATGTTTTTTTTTAAGGAATTTCAAAGAGTTAAAAATGACAATATAAAACTTTAGATACAATTAAAAAATCAAGTATTTTTGTGAACATCCATATAAGAGAGGATATAATTTATGTATCCGTATGATGCATGCGCACTACATCTTATATTCATAATTTGAGCATACCCCAATTCTGCTTAACCATGAGAGTCATGTTCATTCTAGATCTCATTAGAAAATAAGAAATTGCAGTAGATCGTGGAGCCTTTGTTGAAGGGTGATAATTCCATCAAAATACTATAAAAGCAATGAAGAGACCATGCTTATATGCTTTTAGGAACATGACAATTTAGCATGACCACATCCATTTCTTATTGTTTAGGTTAAGATGTTTATGATTTGGAGCCTCCCAAGATCAACAGAAACACAAAATTAAAGGAAGTTACTTATCAAGACCATCAAGTATATCATTTTTATTGAGGATATTGATTGTTAGCTTTATCTCTCAAACCATGCGAAAATGCATGAAGGGGTGGGATGTTAAAGCATTATAATCCCTAATGCATAAGTTTGATGATAATAAAAATTATGTTACATTCTCCCTAGCTTTCTTAAGAATCCCACAAGCTTCAAAAATTTTGTTCCAAGAATTAATGCTACAAAGAATATGTCTCCTTGATCGAGGGCTTGGGATGAGGCAGGGGAAAAGAGAGTTGGGCATTCTTAGAATATTTGTGAAGTATCGTCACACTAATGACAATGTTGCTAGAAACGAGAAGAAGAAAGTGACAGAGTGTGATAAATAAAGATGCATGGAATTGAGAAAAGGGAAATGATCATTTTGGAGAACAAAAGAGTGAGGATTTGATGATGCTATAAATTGAATGAACAAAATCACAATTTTGATTGTTGTAATCCCAATTTTAGGTTTTGTGATGTTGACAAGGATCATTTTGTGCAAGTTCATATCTAAACTTAATAAAGAACATACAAGTTATAAAATTTTACCAAACTTAATAGAGCTTTTAATCCAAACATAATCATTAAATAGTTTTATGTGAAACAAAGAAAAAAGATGCATGATCTTTATGATGAGATTGACCAACGTGTCTTGTAATATTGGTGGATTGTTGAAAGATTTACATTCAGTTCTTAGTTATGTGTTTTGTTCTCATTATCTATTGTGTTATAGAGGGGATGTCATGAATTACATACTAAATGGTAGAGAGGCCCACCAATAGGCTAAAATAATAATCATATTAGATATCAAAGCTATAACCATGTCATAAATTTTAATAGACAAACACATAGTATTATGAATGCAATAAAATAACTATGAATCAACATGTTCGATACTATTAGTGAGACGAAATATGTGAACATGAAAAGAGAGAGATGCTCTGATTTCCCTAGTTTTGTTCGGTATTTATCATTTGCTCTTCAAAATTAAAATTCAACTATTCATTTATAATTAATCTTACTTGTAAGCTCGCAATGTCATTACAATTTACATCCATAACCTATGACTAATTATTTTGGTTTTTAACAAAGCCAAGAGTGGAGACAAAGATAACAAAGGAAATGACATTATGACGAGTGTCAGAGACAGATAACAAATCAAATGGCATTATAGAGAGTGTTGGATTAAAAAACATGAAGTATATAAACTAAATGCAATGTCAATTCCAATAGTGATAAAAAACGACAATGCCCATAACACATGAATTCGAGTGGGGATTCACAAAGACAAGGTGTCTAAACTTATTTGGAAAGCTTTCATTAAGTGACACATAAAATAGTGCATACACCAATACAATAGTAGGATATGTATCTAGGTGTGAGCTATGTGATGGATTTAATAGTGCGGAAGGGTGCACTATATCAAGGAATAGATGACAATGAACAAGAGTATAGATTATTTTATTCTTTACAAGCCAAAGACAAGTTTTGTATGATAACCAATATTCATTGATCAACCAAAGATTGGAAGTGAAGACATTGATAATTTATTGAAGATATGACCCTTATTTTGATATTTTATGATATTTGTTATCCTTCATAAATGACAAGTGATTTCAAAAAATTTACATTTTTTAAAGGTGTTTTTAAAATTATCCTTCTAAAATAAGTTTGAACCTTTAGGAAAGGCCAAGAAGAATTCAATTTTGATCATTGATAACAGCATCCACCTTTTACAATTATTTTTCAGTGGTGACAGATAACGACGTCCACCTTTTACAACTGTTTTTAACTTCCGTTTAGTGGACAACCCCGTTTGAGAGACCAGATTGCATACTTTTCCAGTCTACCAGAGGTTTATTGATAACAGAAAATCTATATAACAGTTTGGGGATGTAGCTCAGATGGTAGAGCGCTCGCTTAGCATGCGAGAGGTACGGGGATCGATACCCCGCATCTCCATTTGGATTGTGTATTTTTCTTCGACTGTTTTCGGATCTTTCTTCCTGATGAGTAGAAGAGATTTGAGCGTTGTGGGAAATAAAGGCGACGGGGTATTATTTTCAGCGAGTATAAACAAAAATGAGCTATTTTCAGCGGCCGCCGTTAATAGGATCGACGACATTATGCTCTGTTCTTTTATGATGAGACTTATTTGGTGATGGTTGGGGTTTTCTAACTCCAACAAGTCCAAATTAGCATTACTTATATGATATTTGTGATTCTACTCCATTCATTTAGTGATCACTAACATTTGACCTAATGATTATTAATAAATATGGTTGACTTTTGTTGAATATCGTATGTTATGCACAATGACAATGATGGTTGACAATATTGATCCCCTAACCTAATAATGATAGTTCTTCATGGTTTTATATAGTTTTTTGTGTTTGACATTATCTCAATGACCAACTTCTAACCACTGAGCTAATGACCACTAATGAAAACGATTTCTTATGTTGGCTATAATGGTCCATGGTTTAATGTAGTCATAATATGTTAATAATCGATGTTATTAACCCACATGTAACCCTCAAACTGCCTAACCCCTAACCTATGATTGACCATGATTGCACACAGTTTTCCATAGTTGATGCTACCCCACTAATCGAGTAACTAAAAGTTCCTTGGTCTCTCTACAACCAATTGAGTAACTACCCTTTTATGGAGTTACTTATACTTAATTCCTTGATTGGCTTTATGTTATCTTTAGTTATTGACATACATTACTTCTGTTTGTTATTTTATTCTAGGGATGTCGAATCACTTATTGGTTGGTTGGGAGGAGTCGTGCTAGAGTAATCATACCAAACCAAAACCCTAACCTAAATGACCACTAACAAACATGGTTGACTATGTTTTCCCATGGTTGATCTAGATTATTTTGAGAATGGAATGAAAGTAGAAATATAATATGGAAGTACACAGAGATATTGCAAGAATTATAGAGATACAGTGATACACAATTTCTATTAATGAAAGAAATGTACAGAAACTGTAAAAATACAGAGTGAATGAAGTCGCTAAAATGGGGGTAGCTTATCTATGAGAACATCGTTTAGCGCCTCAAAATGACCTCGAAAGTTTAGGACCCAAAAAATTGTAGAAAAATCGCCAAGGTGGAAAATTGTATTTCAAGCCAGTGGAATAGGAGGGTGGTCATCGATATCCACCTAGATCAATGGTTGACCATAGATGTAGTCATTGGTTGAATGTATCCCTAACATGTCATGAATGGTTGGCTTTATGAACCCATTAACCCCTAACCCCTAACCCAATAATGTTGGTTGACCCTAGTTGAACCTAGTTGACCATGGTTGACTGTAGCACCCCACTAATTGACCACTACCCCTTAAATAACAACAACTAACCTACTGACCATATACACCTAACCGGCCTTAACCCCTAACCATTATAATCTTGCTTACCTCTAAAACACAATCCACTAAGGATTAATCACTATACCATTAATCCCTAAGTCTTATCACCCTTAACTATAAAAATTACAACTAAAAAGTAATCCCCTAACCCATATAACCCCACTAATTCCAAACTCATTTCACCCTAACCATATAACCCAATTAACCCCTATTACCACACTAACCCCTAATCAAAGCTAACCCCAAATCCGTATAAACACACATACCCAAATTGACAGCAACCCCTACTCAGTGATTAACCCCATTGATAACCTTTATAACATTGCATGACTGACCTTAACGCCTAACAACTATTATCACTATATAGATCCTAATAAACCCTAATTGACTTTATTCCATGACTGTTATAACCCTAGTATTTCTATAAATCTTTCTCATAAGTTTGGCCTCTATGAATTTACCCTTTATTTAGGCTCTGCATATGTTTGATGCTATTTATTTTTCACTTAATTTATGTTGTCTTTCTATGAAGTAGATGCAATGAAAAATCATATATCACAAAGATAACTAAACCCTCAATGTATACTATTGTATGTCTTGGTTAGATCCTCTTCACTCATTTACTTATATGTTAATGTCCCTTGTTTCCATAATTAGAATTCTTGTCGGTACCCTGCTATTGTTGCCAATTAGCATTCTTGTTGGTACCCTGCTATTGTTGCCATGATTGCCTAAATGCTAATTATTGTAGCACAACCACATTACATGATTGTTAAATATTGACACCTTAGTTCTTGATATTTTGGTCTCAATTTCCTTCATGTAACAATTTTAAAATTGATCAAAGAGCACTAACGCTTTGCATTCCCATCTTTGACGAGCATTCGATTATTACTTGAGAATAATTTAGTAGTTGTAATGAAGAATGACGTAATTTATAGTGGAACGCTAAATTTCATTCATAGTATAACCTAAGTTGTGTGGATTTTTATTTTGAGTTCACATGTTCAAACGTAACTTCGTTTTATGGTGTTACTCGACACCAATGAAACACCATGGTTGTTGGTGTTATTGGGTAAGGTACAAACAAGTAACACCAACATGACAATGTTACTTGTTTGTACTTTTATTTTGTGGGTGTTACAATCAATAATGTCAATATAACATGTGTGATTTGTTTGTACAACTTTATCGACAACATAGTGGTAATCCATGTCTACATGGTTGTTTTGTTATTTTTTCCATTGACAAGTATGCCTCCTTGCTTGAACACTCAATTGCTATGAGCATGTATCCATGATATTTTTTTGCATTTATTTATAACACATGATGAATAATGTGTAATGAATGCCAGAAACAATGGGAGAAAATGAGTGAAATGCCTGACTTCACTACATGAGTTAATGAATTAACCTATCAAAATTTTGGATTCTTTTAAGAATGATGATTAAATAATAATATAGAAATAAGAATTATATTAAAGAGAGAGAATCACAAAAATGGTACATAGGTGATGAGAAGTAATTAGTTGTATCTTGAGTGATATCTAAGTTTAGGCAGACCAATAATGAGCATACCATTTCATTATTTCAAGATATGTTGGTAGATTAGTCATATGTCCTCAAAATGTGGAGGAAAGCTCACTATTGTAATGTACCCATTTCCAAACTAAATTAAAAGACTATGATATCATTTAAAAAAAATGTGTGTAGCATGATTGTTATCGGGCTAATCGTTAAGTGCAGACACGAATCGATCCCCCTAGATCCACCTAGATCTAGAACAAAACACGACAGGACATGGTGCTTTCCCTAGGCTCTAATCATCAAATTTACTACTAAACAAAAGATGAGAGACATACATTTAAATGTCGCTTCCTTATGTCTTTGTTGTTCCTGTTTTGCTCTGGTGCTCTTGCGAAACTGATCCTGCAGTGAGACACAAACCAACCAAAGTGAAAGCAGAAAAAGTATATTCAATGAAAACCTATGCATATGATCAAGGAATTATGCAATAAAATAAAGATAATTCTATGGGAAATAAGCATGCCACTATATTATATTAAATAATAGGAAGAGAGATTACAACCAAATGCCTTGATGTTGTAAGGTCCCTTCCAATAGTTCCTTTCTTTCCACACACTTCTTGCTCCAAGGATTCTGTGACCATGGATCTGATAGCTACTCACAATCTATCTTAACAAAGCCAAGCTTAAAACCACTCTGACCAAGCTAAATTTCCCAAGCTCAATCCAACTCAAGCTAACTTTATCCATGAGAGCTCCTCTCCTTTTATAAGTTGAAGAGGATAAGGTGAGGAGGTTAGGATGATCCCACTAAATCATGAAAGCGAGTAAGATCCAAACCGTTCAGAGGCCACCTCACTATATAAGCTTCTCCTTCTAGAAGCATCGATAAAATGCTCATTTTCCCCACGTACAAAGGCCGTCGCACCCTAGCTATAGATAAACTTGTGAAAACTCCACAACCTAGCTATAGTGCAACCTGCGAAAATCGGGAATTTCCGCATCCTGTGTATATAGCAGCCTACGGAAATCCTCCTTAATAGGTTTTTTACAAAGGAAAATGCAACTTCTTCTCTCAGGGAAAGTTCTTCTCCCTTCTTTCTTCAGGAATTCAGGCCACTGACCCCTCTGAAGGCAACATATAGGTTTACATCATTAACGGTCATAAGGGTGACGAAAATAATGTGTAATAGAGAGCCCCCCAAAGTATGAAGTTAGAATAGAGTGATAGCTGAAATACTTTGTTGAGTGTGTGTAGGGAACAAGGAACAGTCAGTCGAAAACCTACCAACAAACAAGGAAATATAGTACAATAATATATCGTCACTGAGGTAGGCATTCCCATACTCAGAATACTAATGAATCAAAGCATAAAAGCTGACATAAAAAGATCCATGTCAAGTAAGACAGGTCATGGCCACCAAACATACACTGTGGATCCATGCCAATATGACTCAAATCTGAACATGGCCACCAAAAATACACTGTGGATCTATGTGTTAGAGACTTCAAATTTGAACATAGCCACGAGACATACAATGTGGATCTATGCAACAGTACAAACTAAATATACTCCAACGCAACCTGAATCTGTTTAAAAAAAATCCAAGGTCTTCATCTCCACCACTCTATAGTACGAATCTAACCATGTAAATACATGTGTTGAAGTCGAACATGGTAGAAACCACTTGATTACCGGTCATTAATGAATACCGTTAACAAGTGCGAGGGAAATCACTATTAATGTCAATGAATCCCAAGGTACACTAGTACAATCCAAAAAATGTGAATCAAATGAGATGAGGTCGAACACTCGACGGAATCTTCCGATCAGGAGTCAATAATGAAAACCCACTGTCGAAAGCGAGGAAGCCTGCCGTTGAGGCATGCAAGTTCCAAGGTACCAATTAGTTTCTAAATCTAATTCCTGGATAATAAGTTGAAGTCGACAGGAAAAGACTCGTCATAGGAGGGCCTTAATGTATCCCCCATCAATGACACAAAACATGTAACAAGATTTGAAGTAGATCAGAGTAACAAATGATTCAAGACTGAATCAGGGATGGTCGACGCAATAGAAGGCTTAAGGACTGCAAAAATGGCTGATGCAATAGAAGGATCTTTGGGTTGAACTTCTCTTTGAACATATTGACGACATGACAACTCTCTTGGAAACACTGACTCAACAACAGGGATCACAGACCAATTTTTAATCTTATAAAGGAGTATGATAAGGAGACAAGCGGATTTTCCAACCTATAAACAAAGTGAGTGAAAAGGTGTCATGTTCAAAAATGACTCTTCCATGGAATATAGGTTTAGACACATTTCTTTCCCAATTTTTCCCCCACCATTTCTGGCGAGTACCTCTTTATTTTTACACAAGTTTGAGGAGGATAACATATGCTTGAACTGTAAGCTCATCTGTCAGATGAGTCCCTCGGAGTATGTTTAACGAACCCTAGGAAGGAGTGGTTCGGTCCCATATGGGTCTTTCGATGCTTGTTTAATGAGTCCAAAGAAAGAAAACTCAGGAGTTTTTCATGTTTAGATAGTCTGAAAAACGCTTAAAGAGAACTCTCTCAATTTCTTTTTTGTAAAGCAGTCTGATGAGACCGAAAAATAGATAAACTATTGCTCAACAAACATTTTCTTCAAATACTTTAACAAGTGTGAAAAGAACAAGGTCGCTTGACAATCTTTTCATGTTTAGATAGTCTGAAAAGAGCTTAAAGGGAACTCCAGGGGGTTCCTTTTTCGTATAACCTTTACGAGTCCTAAAAAGTGATAAAAGTATACTCAACTACATTCTCACATATTTAAGAGAACGAGAAAGAACAAAGACTAAGCTCGGTAACTTATTCTCATGTATTTATGAGCATGAGAAAGAATAAAGACTAAGATCGGGATTGCTTTCATTTTTCAAGATTTAAAACAAAACAAAACTATGCTTGGTCCTGGTTTCATTTTTACACAAGCTCGAACCAGGGGAAACTATGCTTGAGGTAGCTGGTTTCATTTTTACACAAGCTTGAACCATAGAAATCTATGCTTGCGACTTCCCAACATATGGTTGGTACTTATCCCCCAGCTTAAAAATCTAGTGGCTCAAATTCAACATGAAGTCTAGAGGTTGGAAGCATTGCTCCCCAAGCTTCGTTTCATCCAAACTACAAAGGTGGAGGAAAGGAAGCTTCAAATACTAGACGAAGGACTTGACTAAATAGAGAGGGGGAAGTTGTTTCATGTTTTAACAAGCTTGACACAGGATAAGAACTATTCTCGGGAATCCAGGTTCAATCCCTAGACCTCTGTTTCATTTTTTAACGAGCTTGACACATAAAAAGGAACTATGCTCGAAGTTGGTTTCATTTTTTAATGAACTTGAAAGAAGAAAACCATGCTCAAAGTTCTCTTCTTGATCACGACTTCCAAGAGGACAATTCTTTGGAAGGACACCATGTCAAGGGACAAAACGCGGTCATGGCCTCCAAGAGATCTTCACCTGACGGAAGAAGCACACTTTGGAAGGAACACATGTCGAGAGTTGTGATAGGGGTAAAGAGGTTAGGCTCCAATAGCCCTACCGAAGAGATCACCATGTCAATTACCAGATCCAAGCCATTGTCATTGGCAGCATAAGGCATGGGAGACAACACCACATAATTGACCTGTGGTAGGGGTGATACCGTCTGCATATAAGAACCATGTAGGGAGGTCATTAAGGTCAATTCAGGACCAAAAAATGAAAGTTGATCAATGGTCACAATTCTTCCATCGTGTGGGAAATATATCACACGAAAAAGAGTGGACATAATAGCTTTCATGGCATAGACATAATCTCTCCCGAGGAGTACAACAAAATCCAAGGGGTCTTGGATGACTATGACATCAACAAAGACAGTTTTCCCTCCCAAAGTTACAAGAAACTGAGGAAGGGTCCCTAAAGGTTGACTGGCTCTTTTGTTGAAAGCTAACAGATTTTGTGTAACTGGCGCAAGATGAGGACAATCCAAATCTTTCCAAGCAAGAGAGAACAAAATACTAATGGACGCACCTTCATCAATTAGTGTCTAAGGAACGTCCCGACCACAAAATTGCATTGTAATCTAGAAAGGAATGTGAGAGGGAAGACGAGGTCCAGTTAGCACACCCCAATTAAAAAGGTTGGTTTCATTACTTGGAGGGGGTTCCACGGGAGAAGGAGGAATACTCCCCAGCACGATAGATTCTGTATCAACGAGAAAAACGTGAGCAATATCGGGTTTACTCTTGAGTGAGAGAGTAGGATTGATCGATGATGAGATCAAATCGACCACTTGGGTTGCATTCAACAAGGGGATAATGGGGTCGACCGACGAAAACGGATCGACCACTTGGGTTTCACTCTCTAGCAAGAGAGTGGGATTGACTGAGGATGGGATGGGATCAACCACTTTGGTTTTACCCTCTAATAGGAGAGTGGGATCGGTCGAGGATGGGATCGAATCAACCACTTTGTCAACAGGTGCAACTAAGGACGTGACCATATTGACTACATGATCAACCAGATTGACCGATGAAGGGACCAGATTGATCATTCCATCAACTACAGGTGGTTCGAGAGTAACCTTGCGATAAACAACTGGAAGTTGAGGCTGTGAAATATTCATGTCTTCCAGGAATTTTGAGGCTTCTTCCATATGAGGGCAAAGATGAGTTAGATGACGCCATTTGCATAACATACAGGGGAACTTGGCTCTACTTTTCTTCTTCCCAACTATGTCATGACTAGTCGATGGGAGGTCATTAACATGTTGTTCAGAGGCTGACGACATGGGTTGGCGAGGGTGTATATACCATGCTTCTATAACCTTGGATAGACTAGGGCAATCCTTAAGAAGATGGCTACCCTTACAAAGCCTACAAGGGTACTTGGGTTTATAGGTTGTTTGGGTGATCTTGACATCATCAACACTCCCAAAATGATTAACAGTAACTGGTTTCTTTCCAACATGTCTGGCAGTGGTTGGAAGTGTGGATCCTTGCTTATTTTTCTTCTTCTTATTCTTCCTTTTCTTCTTCTTCTTATTCACCGAGTTACTAGCTTGAGAGCTTTCACGCGACGAAGAAGATGAAATGGAAGAAGACCTTGCAAGTGAAGAAGGTGAAGAAGATATTACTGGTGAAGAAGGTGAAGGATCAACATGATGTTGATTCTATTGAGGGGAAGTGCTTACAACCGAA
This sequence comes from Picea engelmannii, assembly GCA_009831015.1. Classification (NCBI taxonomy): domain Eukaryota; kingdom Viridiplantae; phylum Streptophyta; class Pinopsida; order Pinales; family Pinaceae; genus Picea; species Picea engelmannii. The sequence continues at coordinate 1,476,669 of ML783371.1, read as the reverse complement.
GCACTTACTGCATTCGGGATTACCTGAGTGGAAAAGAACCACACGTGCAATCCAATCGTGAGACCTGGAAGGCTCAAAGTAGCGATGTGAGGAGGACCAATATTTCCATAAGAAGGAAAAACAAAAGGTTCCCCTGGAGTAGGGGTTCCTTCATTGGTCATTTCAGGGACAGACGCCATCAAATAAAGATCCAATCTAGAGTCCACTAGGAAAAAAAAACAACACACGCTAAAACATCTAGTAAGCAAGCAAGAAAAAAAAACCTTCTCACAATGAGCTCACTAGTTGGTGATGAAATCCAACGTCACGGGAAAAAAGTAAGAAGGGGTTGAGATAGAGCAGGTGGAAAAGTTACATTGACGACCTGCTTAATAGACTTACACCCTGGTGCAAGCTCCCACACATAATCGTGGGTGTACCCTCCAAGGAGCCCGAGTGATTTTGGCCAACGTTGATTCCAGGTATCGTGAAGACTTGCCCCTCCACAGTCACCTTGTGTAAATACCCTAAAGAGATAGGACACTAAGGTTACCAATTACTACAGTGATGTCTGGGGAAACAATCGACAGTCTGATCCACGTGCAAAGGCAGGGTATCTAGCCCGAAATCAACTTGAAAGGATCCCACTCATCATTCTGGGTATACCTTTCAAGTGACCCCCATAATATGCGCAATCTCTACACCAAGACCAACAAAGAAGGGTGAGTAACTCTTCCAGTCTCAATGAGACCTCGTGATTGACCCTTGTGTTAGAAGGGCTTCCCAGGAAAAAATGTAGCAAGTGGATTTCACCGCTCCCTAATGCAAGATTCTATGTTTGTTTGCAACTTTGGAAAGTTATCTTTCACACCTATTCCAAAGCCCTACAACTAATCTAATGTAGGTTTGCTACTAGAAAAATACAAAAATGTCTAATCAATTTTTGTAAGCGCTTTATTTTATGGCTATTGTTACTCAAAAGGAAGATGGCATGGACAATATGGTGTTTTGACCGACTCAAAAGTTATGCAAAGAGATGAAGATGCAATCTTTTCATTTCGATGAAAGCTATGCTACGAGGAGAAAACATTTTATCATTCCCACATGGACAATGTCTCAAAATTTTACTAAACTCATCAATATCAAGATTTTCAAGAAATGATACAAATAGACTATACACCAATACACGATTCACGCCCCCCCCCGGCCACGAGGGGGGAAATTTTTCAGAATTTAAGACAAAAAAATGCCAAAGATCATGCAATTTCACTACTTCAAATGCAAGGACGTTCCCAAACTAAGATAAAGCGATAAATTAAAACTTTTTGTTTCAAAGATAGCTAAAAGCAATAGAAAATCTATATAAAACAAAGCAACCCAAACAATTTTCTCTTTTAATAACCAAACAATTCTAAAGAAAAGACAGTGCTTTGTAACTGAAAGACACTCAAAGCAAGAAAATAAATCTTTCAAAAGCAAACAAAGCAAAGATGGATAAAAGTAGTTTCAAAGCTATTAAGAAGACTGTAAACAGATCATAATCAAACCCAAAAATTCACCCCAAAACCAAATCCAAGGTCTGGGTAAGGAAAAACCATCAAAAATAAAAATTTTCACAATTTCTGCAGGTTGTAGACTAACATAGTGCCAAAATCCATGATTTTCACAGGCCAGAAATGGGTAGGGTGCGGAGTTTCCGCACTGGTTTAAACAGGCCGGGTACGGAAATCCTAAGTCATTGCATTGTCCCTCAAAGCAGGGTGCGGAAATCAAACAAAAATGGAAAAAATTAAAAAGTATGAAGGTTTTCTCAGTGAATTTTAACAGTCAAAGAGTCAAGTTGGATCTCCTAGTGACTTAGAAAACAGAATCCAAGAAATCAATCAAAGCACGAAAGCAAGGAAAACTAGGAAAACAATACGATCCCTAGTGGAGTTGCCAATTTTGTTATCGGGCTAATCGTTAAGTGCAGACACAAATCGATCCCCTAGATCCACCTAGATCTAGAACAAAACATGACAGGACATGGCGCTTTCCCTAGGCTCTAATCATCGAATTTACTACTAAACAAAAGACGAGAGACATACCTTTAAATGTCGCTTCCTTATGTCTTTGTTGTTCTTGTTTCGCTCTGGTGCTCTTGTGATACTGATCTTGCAGTGAGACACAAAACAACCAAAGTGAAAGCAACAAAAGTATATTCAATGACAACCTATGCATATGATCAAGGAATTATGCAATAAAATAAAGATAATTCTATGGGAAAGAAGCATGCCACTATATTATATTAAATAATAGAAAGAGAGATTACAACTGAATGCCTTGATGTCGTAAGGTCCCTTCCAACAATTCCTTGCTTCCCACACACTTCTTGCTCCAAGGATTATGTGACCATGGATCTGATAGCTACTCACAATCTATCTTAACAAAGCCAAGCTTAAAACCACTTCGACCAAGCTAAATCTCCCAAGCTCAATCCAACTCAAGCTAAATTTCTTCATGAGAGCTCCTCTCCTTTTATAAGTTGAAGAGGATAAGGTGAGGAGGTTAGGATGATTCCACTAAATCATGAAAGCAAGTAAGATCCAAACCATTCGGAGGCCACCTCACCATAGAAGCTTCTCCTTATAGAAGCATCGAGAAAATGCTCATTTTTCCCACATATGAAGGCCGTCGCACCCTAGCTATAGAGAAACCTGTGGAAACTCCGCAACCTAGCTATAGTGCAACTTGCGGAAGTCGGGCATTTCCACACCCTGTGTATATAGAAGCCTATGGAAATCCTCCTTAATAGGGTTTTTACAAAGTAAAATACAACTTCTTCTCTCAGGGAAATTTCTTATCCCTTCTTTCTTCAGGAATTCAGGCCATTATTGACCCCTCTGAAGGAAATATATAGTTTTACATCATTAACAGTCATAAGGGTGATGAAAATAATGTGTAACGATGACATATAGGCTCGAGCGACTATCGATAATTTTAAAAATCGTAAATGTAGACTATTTAAACATACACAACATTCAAAAACACACATAACAGAGAATAAAACACAACAGTTGACAAAATGGCCAAAACACTTAAAACTATAAATATTTACACAACTAGTTGTAAATGACGGATGTTCCACTCAACCATAGAATTTCCTGCTCCAATTCTCTCACTAGTAGGTCACCTCCGAATTGGGGCTATGATTCCACAAGAAGAATGGCTTCTATGGCCAATTATTTCCCACTCAAACAACCCAATGCCTTGTAAAATCATAGTGATGTGACTACTACATCAATTCCAACCACCCAACTCTCTTCCCCATCGGTCTGCACAACTTAAGCGATAGGATTTCCTTCTCTACAATGAATTCCCTCAAACCATCCTCTTCCCCTCCAGGGCTCCAGCACAAACTAGCTAGGAATCTCTCAATTGGGGGCTCCAAGAAATCCAATAGTAATAGAAGTTCTCACAATAGCATTTACACATGCTCTTTTGGGTAATTTATCTAAAGAAATTCACTTATAGGTATGAAAAACTAATTCTTAGCATAATTCCCAAGTCCCTCCTGGTTGTTTCATACATAGTACGGTTGGATCCTCTTTTCCAGCATCAAACTCGATTTTTCCTCTCCTTTTTCCTTTCCAAAATCAGCTCCCCCTTCTACTCAAATTTCCTTTCCTTTTTCTCCCATGCATGCTCGAGTCTCATGATTCCCCCAAAATGATTATACTCATCCCATGCTTCAATAGCTAGGTGAGATGAATTTCCCACCAACCTCTTACATGCGTTCAATGATACAATTCCCATCACGAGTGTACTTATCCCATGCTCTCTTAACAAGGTGAGATGACTTTCCTACCAACCTCTTACATGCATCCAATGATTGGTTTTTAATAAGTCAAAAGAGGTAAATATTTAATGAAAAAAATAATTTATGAATGTGGCATAGGATTTTACACATGTGGAATGTCCCCTTGGACCCCCTTTTATACCCCTCTCTTGTGGAAACATAGCCCCCCATGACTCTATCCTTAGTTGTCTGCAACTAATGGTGTATTTTATTTTTGTTGTTTTTAATGCACAATGTTTACATATTACATCTATTGGCCCTCATCCATTCATCATATGTACACATACACATTTCTAATTCAAGGATCAAAATCAGGGTGTTACATTCCCCTCCCTCTTGTTTTTTCATTGTCCTCAATGCACAACACCATATAGGTGTACATGTATACATACAAAATTTTACATCACAATACCTAATAATTTTGTCATTTAGTGACTCCTACAACAAGTCCAACCAAAAAACTCCCATTCCCCTTAATCTACACAACCCAAAGAAGTGGACCCCCTTCTATTCTCCACAATCCTCCAGGCTATCCCCTTTCCCTTCTACGACTCCAACACAGGATGGACAAGAAGTTTTTGAGTTGTGGCCCCAGGAATTCCAGTTGCACCAATGGAGTCTTTAAACATTTATATACAAATGTGTGTTCATGTTTTCTCAAAAATCTATAGAAAGTTGTTGGTACTGGTACTCCTCCAACATGGAATCTTCAGGAACATAGTAGGTCCACTAGACCTTTACTAGGATGATGGCTTGGTTCCTGAGCACTTTAATATTCTTGTCCAAGATGCACACTAGCTCCACCTAAGATTCCCTTTCATGCTCCACTTGGATCACAGTCCAATGAATCACTTGGTTATGATCAAGCACATACTTTTTCAACAAAGACATATGAAATACATTATGAATACAAATGGATACAGGCAATGCAAACATGTATGCAACATGATCAATCTTCTCTAGAATCTCAAACAACCCACAATATCGTGTTGCCAACTTTGGGAAACTTCCCAATTTCAACGAGCTTCGTTTAGACTTTACTTTTAGAAACACATGTTTTCTCACTCTAAACTCTCTTTATGCCTTTCCTTTATCTGCATAAATTTTATGCCTATCTTGTGAAGTCTTTAAGTTCTGCTTTATCATTAACCATCTATTCTTCCATCTCTTTGAGCAACTCTAACCCAATAATGGCTCTGCCTATTGGGTTATCCCAACTCACTGGCATATTGCATTTTCTACCATATAGGGCTTCAAATGGGCTCATCTTCAATGATGCCCGATACCCATTATTATAAACAAAATCGACCAAATGAATATAGTCTTCCCACCTTGAAGGCTTGCCCATTACATACATTCTCAACATATCTTCAATTATTTGGTTGATCCTCTTTGTCTACCCATCCAATTTTGGATGATATATTGTGTTGAAATTCAGGTTTGTACCAAATCCTTTAAATAACCCTTTCCAAAAATTGCAAGTGAACTTGGGATCTCTATTTGAAACTATTTCCTTAGGAATGCCATGTAGCTTGGAAATTTCTTTCATGTAAATATTTGTAATGTTGGTTTCCTTATGATTCATTTTGACTGCAATAAAATGTGTATCCTTTATAAGTTTGTGCACCACTACCATGATATAATCATTCTTCCTTGTTGTTCTAAGCAGTTTAGTGATTAAATATATAGTAACTACCTTTCATTTCCATTCATGAATGGGTAATGGCTATAGCAGTCTTGTTGGATGTCTATGCTCAAGCTTTACCTTTTGACATTCCATGCATTTGGCTATATAATTAGCCACACATTTCTTCATTCTAGGAAAAAAATACTAGTCTATTATAGTTGCAATTGTCTTGTGCTACCTTGCATGTTTAGCATATGGCACATTTTGCATCTCTTTCAATACTAAATTTCTCAACTACGAGAATTAGGAATGTAAACTTTTTTCTTGAAAAAGAGGATTCCATCATGTAGTCTTTAAATTTCAGTTGTACACTACCTTGTTCTAAGCCTCCTTTAACTTGCACATAATGTTGGATTGATGCTGCAACTTCCAAAATTATACTTTTTAAATATGAATTGTACATAGCAATGGTTGTATCATGCATTTCATGCACCCTCCTGTTGAGTGCATCAACCACTTTATTATCTTTTCCCTCGATGTGCTTGATGTCAAATTCATATTCACTAAGAAATTCCAACCAACTAGTTTATATGGTATTTAGCATTAGTTGCTTAAACAAGTATTTTAGACCACTATGGTTGATGATCCACCAGGCCAAATACCCAGAGTAACATAGTTCTGGACAACCCTATTGGAAACTTCAATACTCGAGTTACCCTTAAACTCTTCAATCGGCCTCAAATCCTTTACACACTACTAAACATAGTGCTTACCTTAAGTTCCTTATTTAATTATGTCACTAATCCTTTTGTCCTCCACGCGACCATACAACTCAACAAGTGTTTAAACATCATGATAAATCCATAACTAGGTGGTAACAGTTAAGCGTTAAAAACATGAGTGCTTATTCCTCCATAGGACCTTGGGTTATAACCAAGTACTTAGCATGTCGGGATCTTAAATCCCGTAGAACCATAGGAATTCTCCTCTATCGGAGTATAGCCATCGGAATTAAAGTAGCATGGATCACTCTGAATTCAAAATCCGACAAGCGTCTAACTTTAGAGAACTGTGACCACTCTAATGAATTATCCCTTGCCACTCCAATGTGTTGGGACCACTCTGACTGGTCAAGTTCGATAGAACACTTCCATGTGTCTTCTCTGTAAGCTTCGATCTAGGGACTCTGAATTGATCTCTGCCGTAGATATCTTCTTCCAATGGACGATTGAATTTTCATCAAGGTATTAGTGTTGAGGTATCGGAGTTAAGAGCTCCAAAAGGTCGTACTTAAGCACTTTGATGAACTCAAACCAGTCCAAAATTTTAGGTCTAATGAAAGGCTTCCATGTGCCTTCTCTTGAATCCATCAATCTAGCATTGTTGGAAGATTGGTTGTTGTCATTGATGTCAACCCTAGTCATGGGTTTTGGACCAGAAGATTGATGAAGTTATTTGGACATGAAGGAAAATGAAAATGAAGATACAACACCCATGGATGGATAGTATACATCATGCTC